>OX438647.1:17319261-17919261 GCA_949316285.1 Eupithecia subumbrata
TTAATTGAAGCAGTTACGAAGTGATTTATTTATCGACAAGAAAGTGGCAGGTGGCAATACATCGGCAAACATTGACAAACTTGCAAGTAAATTAAACAGCATGACAAACGTAATGACTTCCTACTATTACGTAGAATTCACTCATTTATAGTTTACTTATCGCAATTGAAGATTTCATTGACTTGACGATAGACTTTCCCGTTCAATATTCATGACATGGCGTTATTATGCGCGTAATTAGATTTTGCCAGTTAGCTTTCGAGTTTCGCCTGTAATTTGAGTTGGTTTATGCATTTGGCAGTACTGGTTACGGCCTGTTGTGTTCGGGCGTCGAACTGAACGTGACCTCATGACACCACAACGGTTCCTTCATATCCAGCGACCAATCGTAGCGCAGCAGAACGTCGAAGTATTTAAGTACCTTTTCATAATTCTAGAAAATTTGCTGCTGATAATTACCTCACTGAAGAGCTATTACCGGGTATCAAGAAGCTTCAATAGGTTAGGCACCGAGTAACTTACGCAAGTACCGGAAACTAGTTTAGTAAGTACCTCGTAAAATGAGCAAGTGCCTTGATTAATGTCAAGCCCTCCATCCAGCTAACCTAACCGTAAAGATTGGACACAGAGAATGGAAGCCAGCCTATATGCCATGGATACAATTTAGGAAAACCATTTGCATGTTTCGGCTTCGAATGTAGAAAAAGAGAATAATTAATCATTCAGGCGTACGTCAAACCTTTATCAATATCTGGATCAATCCCTAATCCAATAATGGCATGAAATAATAAAGAGGTTCCTATTGAATCGCTCGACTTAGCGAAAGTTTGAAACCTTATAATTATAATAGATAAGTTTCATTCTACGGGACTAACGAAGATAACACTGAGTTTGGTTTCTCGTTGGTTTCGAAACGTCATCGAGACGATCGTGTATGAGATTTATTAGGATTTAGTACAGCGCCTGTACCGTGCGATGCGACTCGGATATGGAAATACGAAAATTCCAATAAAAATGGACCGACTCTAAGGCGAGGTCTCGATACTATCGAGAAATTATTTGATTTATGCGCATGCTGCGGCCGCCTATAATTTAGAGAACACGAGACCTAAAAACCTGTCATTATTATTTAATTTCTTTATGTTATCTCTAGTAAATAATATTTGTCTTAATAAATAAATAAATTAAACCTACGGCCGAGTTCATTTCGGCGGTTAACTACCACAATTTAATGTGTAGCTCTAAAACATGTTTCACTGATCAAAATCTCGTATTAGTTTAGACGTTCTGTATGTAGCTTACAAAGTCCGTAAAAAGAAACTAATCTCAAAGATTTTACTACACTTTGCAAAAGTAGTTTTAGTGCCTACCAACAAACGTGTAGGTAGGAGCCTACTGCCATATATATCATACTTTCCTTACTTTTTTTTGCTTGTCTTTTTCTGTTAAAGCAGTGTCATGCAATTACCTATTACACAAAAATGACGTAATGAATCCTTTGGAATTTCAAAACAATAATAATAATATAAGAAATAAGAATACACGTAAAATAACATGAAAAACATAAAGAAAAAAGTCTCAAGTTTTTTTTTACACTAAATAATGTTCAAAATTTAAAAATCGTAGAACACAAGTTGATCCCCTCGGGGACCAGAATCACCGCCATTCAGCTTAGTACACATGTTTCGTGGCACCCTCTATAATCAGTACCCAACTCTAAAATCTAATTTAGAGGTTCTACACTTGGGCTCGTAAAAAAAAGCCTCAAAACTTGCTCAAAACAGCAAAAAAATAAACGCTTGTTCTGTTCTTGTTTCTTGTAAACCGACAATAGTTAGGTTAGTAGATAGTTTGCGATTTTTATTGATCGTATAGTACCTACTGTGTTTATTCTGTTGGAAGTCCGATTCATAAAAATAGTAATGTAGTATGAAAAAATAAATAACTTGATAACATATTTGATTTTTTCATTTCTTTGTCATAAAATAATAACTTGTTCATATATTTATATATGAGTAATAATAATAACTTGTTGAAAACACAAAGGAGAAAGATAAGGACAGGTTATGCTCTAGAATTTTACAAACATTGCACAATTTTCACCAAAAAGAGAAATTCTTGGAAAATGGCAATCAATGCATGCTCTCAACTCAACAGTCGTTGCAAAAAGCCGGTAGGTATTTACCTACCTACCTTGGTATATTTTAACCCCAGGTTAACCCTAGTTTAACCCTAGGTAATTCCTGCTCCACCCTCCACTTCCAACCTGTATGAGCTCGGGTTAATCACTGCCGGCAGCGTGACAGCGCGCCATCGGCCGAGGATCAGCGGCAATTTGTCAATCATCACATGAAAGCCTTCACAAAGGATTTCAATAAATGCCCCGTGTCGTGTCGAGACTCACGGCTTTCGATTAGTTGACAGCTTTTATCAATTTACCGGAAGCTTTGACTGATCATTGGGCTTTGATCATTTGCTGCCGCGTTAAAGTGATATTTGGTTTGGGTAGTAATCCGATTTGTTGTTCTTGGAGGGATTTGTCCTACTGCCAAAAACCCAAATTCAAAAATCGCAAATTTGAGTACGCCTACTACGTAGCCTAGAAAATAAGCGAAATTGTGAATAAATTAATACTTGATTGCGATTTTCAGATGTTAGGATTTTTGGGAGTCGGCCACGTACATTATCACTACTGATGCGACTATCCGGAATTTACCCTACTTCACAGGTTCTAAATCTAAGGTTTCGAAGAAATCTTTCATGTGTTAGATCAATGATGCCGCTGAAAATAACCTAACAACCACACGACGAAGTACCTACGTTGAAGTCGCCTTGTTTTTGTAACAGAATGAACGCAACAATAGCCAAAGTTTTAACACATTTCCCTCCGAAGAGAGACCAACAATGTCTCATTGCCTCACAATGTATTCACGACTTCGGTAACAAGCTACAAAAGCACAAAAGTATTTACGACAATGTAGTTTCCTTTCTTGTATCAGTCTGTGAGACTGTGATAGACAGTGCCCTGGGACGTCTTTTATGTAAGAAGATAATCAGAAGATTGATTCCGCGCCGAGACGAATGGCGAATGAAAGAAACCCGACAATAAATCAATAGGACTGGATCCTTACAACTTTTCCCGAATAATTCGGACAGGCAGTTATGTAATTGGATGGAGAAACACCATCATCATTAATAGATAATCAAGGCTTTCCTCAATCTTTTATTCATTCAAAATGTAAATTTACTAGCTATAGGTATCTTTACCTCCGTAGAAGCGTTCATTACCTTACACAAGAGATGATAACATGTCTTAAAAAGGAATGTGAAATTATGTGAAACGTGATCCTAAATGCGATCCTTTTGGGTTCTGTGTTCGACATTTTCCAGTCGAACTTTGCTCCCAGACCATACGGAATCCATATTTCACGCATGATTGGGTATTCGCTACCGATTGATGTGGCTGCTTGACCTTGTCACACCTAAACAAACAATGTCAATAGTTTCCGATTGCAACCTTGAATAAACAAATATTTGATTGTACGAGCAAACAATGGCTGCTGGCTACTGTCAACATGCCGATATTTCACTAAAAGTTTCAATTTATTTGTTTGCATAATAAATCACTTTCACTTAAAAAGTATCTATATGTAAAACTTTTAGGTAAATCCATCATGGTTATTAACAGTAAAGTCACTTATAACGGGATATTTACCATGATTTGAGTTTTGAGTTTTCCAATATTTCGGCGCGGTTACATGCGCCATAATCACGGAATAAGCTCAAAATTCAAATCATGTTATATATCCCGTTATAAGTGACTTTAGTATCTATAAGTAGTATATGTATATAAATTTCACGGTACTTTCCTAAACCAATTCATTTGGTAGATATCAATTTATTATTATCATAATTATCAAAATACATATCTAATAATTCTCACATAATAGTTAATTGTGAACATTGGTTACAACCATTTTTGACGACCTCCGTGGCGCAGTGGGCGAAGGTCCGCCTGCGACGCAGGAGGTTGCGGGTTCGATTCCCGCCTCGGAACAAATTTGTGTACGATCTGCAGAAATTTGTTCCGTTGGTCTGGGTGTTTTCTATGTATAATAAAAAAAAAACTATCTATGTAGTGTATTGTATTAAGTATATCAGTTATCTAGTACCCATAACACAAGCTCTGCTTAGCTTGGGGCTAGATAATGCTGTGTGAATTGTCCAGCATTATTATTATTATTATTATTATTATTATTATTTCCTTCATAATGACACTGGCACTTTATTGGATCCCGTAACTTTCTGTATCGCAACGTGTCTTCGGTTGGGTGCAAGGTGTTGCGCGCCTCATCAATGCCAGTGCGGTACTGCTGTTAAACTGCTTGGTCATCACGGATTATCGTGTACTAGGGCCGGCGGTCGGATATCTCGCCACGCCAGCCTATCAAGCGGGCTTTTGTCACCACTAACGTACCAGCTATTCTCGAACCGAATGGTCTGTTGCGTGACGATGGTAAAAGGCCCGACGGTATGACACTATTTCCATGGGAGTTTGAGAAGCCTATTGTGTGGGACGCTACATGCGTCGACACACTTGCGCCTTCCCATCTTCCGAGGACATCAGTGAGTGCGGGTGCGGCGGTTGATTTGGCCGAGGATCTCAAGAGCCGCAAATATGCAGGTCTCGACAGAGCCTACACATTTGTTCCCCTTGGAGTCATCGTTCATCAATTTAATAGTTCTGTGGGGTAACGAGGTTCTTCGGGTTTCTTAAAAATTATCTGAGTATTTGGTCAAAGCGGCGCGTGACCTGAGAGCTGGTGAGTATCTGGCGCAGCACATCAGCATTGCCATACAGCGGGGCAATGCAGCCAGCGTCTTTCGGACGCTTCCGACTGGTTTTGATATATATCAGTTGAGCTACCTGTAGATTATTTGCAACAGTCTCAGTTAGTTCAATTGTAAATACTAGTTAATAGAAATTTATTTCTATTATTTATATATTTATGATGATGATAAACTAACTTATAGGTGACAAATTGTGTATTTTTTTTCTGTTTCTTTCAAGAGGACTAAATGAATAATTGCAGAATGCTCAGAATTGCTCAGAATGTTGCAAGGGCCTTTAAAGGGTTCATGTAGATTACCTAAATAATTTAACTCCTTGTAATGGGCGATTTTTACGCATTAGATAAATAAACAAATAATAGTTATTGTTGATATGGGGTTTTGTGAATGATACCGTATATTCCCCAAACCCCCACATCAAAAGTGTTGGTGGATTCACCACGTGTTCAGTACAGTGCCTACAGGTGGTAAATTTTCGAAAATTATTTATTAACTAATTTCTATCTCAATAAAACATTTTACCGATAGAGAAATTAGTCGCTGCTTTCACACTTTACCAATAGGTGCCTAAAGATATCATGTGGATTCCAGTGATCGTTATACATTAAAAGCGACATAACAATGGTGATTGAGAGTAAAGTAGTCATTCTATGTTTGTCCTTCGGTTAAACTGTTTGACTCATTTTGTTCGTCGTCTTTTTATTGATATTTTATTTACCTAATATTAAAATCGCATATTAGCTGTGGAAAAATCGGAGCGGGGGTGTCCTTGGAAACTTTATAAAATTTTATTTGACCTACTTAGCATTAGTATCGGTTATGTGTCTAACTAATCATTAAGAATTAAATTTACTAACTCGGACAATACTGGAACAGTTCTGACTCTTCGCGGTAGAGACCCACCCCTAGACTAGAATATTTGCAAAGTTCTCGCCAACAACGCCCCGGCCCGATCAGAGCTCCATATCTATTTGCTCTCGATGCTCATTCCACTTTATCCCTCTGAATGAGAATGCAAGGACGTCCTTTTCCCATCTCAATATCCCATTTTTTGTCATTGATTTCTTTTCCTCGTATTTTATCAAATTGCAGTCTTGGATATTCGATAGACGATAGAGCCATGGTGTCTCTAAAATATATTTTCTACTGTATTCACTGCTAACACGACAGGTTTGTTAATGATGTAGCTAATAAACATAAAAAATAACCTATTAATAGACTTGTTACCGTTAATTGGCGTGTATGGAGCGTGGTCACGAGTGGCAACAACAGACACGAGACGCCACTAGCATGCATCCATTCACTTCTGTGCTAATCCCGTTAGTTCAATGATCCGAATAACAATTATAATTAGTACGTGAAACTTTTAATATCAATCGATTATTACCAATACACCAATCATTACTCATACCACGTAGTAAACAGAAAAAAAGTTAATAGGCATGTGCAGTTTACAACTTATTTTTTCTTGCGTGACGGTAATGGCGGAAAAGTTAATTTGCTCGAATTGTTTCTCACGGTGCCCGCGAGTCGCGAGCTTACCCAGACATTACTGCAATAGGTTTAAACGCACTGCACAGATGAATAGTGTTACTGTAATGTGCACTATAACTGTGCAATAATAGCCACATTAGACACACTATTTGAATTATTAACGCGGATGTTGAAACGGGACGGCAATAGATGATATCATATTTGCAAACTGATTATGACGATATTCACGTTATGACATTCAGGAAAGCGCTAATTGGTTGATGGGCTATTATATGCATACCGATGACGTTATGAGATGATATGACTTCTAATTTGTATAACAAATCCATAATTGAGAGTGGCTGATTAATGTAAAAGGGTTTGTTAAAACGTAATAGAGACTTCGACACCCACACTGCATGAGTCAATGAACATCTGGTGTTGTGCAAGCATCGACACAGCCGTGAGTGAATTAGATATTGGCAAAGACCCTAATCACGATGGTAAAGAACGTTTTAATATATCTATGTATAGCGAATTCTATTCACAATATCTAGTTGTTTCTTATATGGGGGAAGCTAGTTACGGTGTTCGTGTCAGTTTTAATTTAGTACACGTGTCAATCAAATTCGAATAGCACAGAAATGCCAGGCCCTTATGGAATACGAATGACGGTAATGCGGTGTCCATACGTTTGAGCTGAGAATACAGATAATTCCACCATAAATTTAACGATAGTCTTTTGTTTTTTGAAGAGTTGAATTTGATCATTCACATTCATTTGTTTTTCGGTAAAAATACAATGCTCACATTCAAGATATTCACAAACAACGAACGTTTGTTGCGATTGACAACGAGCATAAAATATGGGGCCACGCAGCTGAGCCGCTCACCAAATCGATACTAGATACGCAACGAGCTCTTCTATATCGTCGTGACCGGATTTAATAATCAACACAACTCCTTTCCTTGCTCATCTGAAAAAAAACACTACGGCAGGTGACGCTATCGAAGAAAAACACGAATTTTGGATCTCTTTGTAAAAACTGCAATTACTACTTGAGTAAGACCAAAAATCGTGGTTACTGAAGTAAGTAGATATTACAGTATCTAACAGCATTCGCAGCAAAGTACCAGAACCCTAAAATAAATGGCGCCAACTGAGTACCTATGTGCGACTGCATTCATAACATTGATTTGCGTGCTTCGGGCGTGAGTCAGTCAAGAATTAGGTACGTTACGACATAAATCTTTCATGAAATGAAAATAAATTACGAGTTAACCAACAATAACCTCTATTTGAGTCTTCGCTTTCATTTGAATGATTTAATGTTCACGTCGTTTTTTTAAGAGATTGAATAATCTCTTAAAAAAACGGGAACTAATTTTAGGACTCAAGTCTAACCATCATCTGGATGCAGGTAGGCACAACGGGTTCACAGTATAAATTCGGGATCTATTTACCAATATTATGTTTCAATTACTATTGTAATGGCCGTAAACCAAAACAGAAAGTAATCTCCAATAGAGCTTCAGTCGTAATTCTTTCGTTTCCGCGAAATAAGCAGAATGATATCGCTTAGATAAACAATCTAAGAAACCAATATAATCGCTAAGGATATCACGCAATAATGAAAATGTGACCGATCATTAACATATTGTGTAATAGGGTGAAAGCACGATCCAGATTCAAATCAATTTGTGGGTGCAAGGTCAGTGGCTTTGTCGCTGGTTAACAAGGCGCCCGACTGTGAGCCTGTGACGTGATCTGGGTTCCACTGACGCCCCAATGCCTGCTAACTGGGACCAATTGCTTTTAGGTCAAACACACATACTTATTTCTCATCGCTTTTAACGCCGCTTCATCATAGTTTCGTAACTCTTTGATAACCTTTTAACATACATGCATAATTTCACGATTTGTCCCAAAATGACTATGAATTGACTATATTAACATTTATGTCGAAGTCGTCTGTTCAATAGATCATCACATTTGCACAACGAAGAAGGAAGTAATAAAACAATATGATTAAATCGCATGTCTGGTTAAAGTTTCTTTTGTATTCAGAACTAACAAAAAATATTATTTCAGATTTCTCGGTAATACCTGTGATTTGAAATAGTCTTGTTCTTTAGAGAAATCTTACCCGAAACATCACCAGTCACGCGATTGCAAAATAAACGATTTTGTTACTTCATACGCCTGACACGGCAAAAAACATCTTGGTATGAAGTGGAGACATAATCAAACGTTAAAATCAGGGTTTCGATTGAGCGAGTGCGTGTTATTACTTACATCTTAATTGAGACGGTTCTAAAATCCTGAACAATAGATAAAAAAAAAGTTACACAAGTCAGCCATTGTCTCTAGGACACGTAATGTCCAATCATGCATCGTTCGTATCCCAAAATAATATAATTAGAATTTCTTCTTTCTAATGGATCGTTTAAATTTAAAAGAAATGTAATTTCAGTAATCATTAACTCAATACAAGCCTGCCCTCAATAACATTCCATGTGAAAGGTACAGTGATCTATGCCGTGTACACAGTGACTTTGATCACGAAACAGAACAGAGCGGTCACTTAGCAAGATCCAACTGATGGGCCGTGACGGCCTGAGGCCATTTCCATAATAAATAGTTATGAGAAGCCGTAATCCGTTATCCGTCACGCTTCGTATCACTATTTGGACTTTACCAGCCGCCAACAAAAGTTTCGTATTTGAAAATAGTGAATGTGGCCGATGGCTATTTCGAACTGTTTACACAATGTTTATATTTTCTGACGGACTCTTACTTATCTATCTGACGCAGGGATTTAATATCAAGCAATTCAAGCATATCTTAAATGAAGACATGAAGTACTAGAAGCTAGTAGACAGTTTATTTTAACTTTATGTTTTTTGATTTATGTTATTATTTTATTCTAGCTCATTTCTTAATAGTAAATATTCCGACACAAATGTATTTGCTTGCGAATAAATAACATAACATATCTGTGAAATTATCTCTTGGTGAGGTAAGTTCCTTTATCCATTGTCAAACTCTAAGGACGAATTTAACTTTGACAGATAGGTATTTCAGCAACTACCCGGCCTAGAAACCCATCATAGTCATTACGTGTGTGAGAAAGTTGAAGAAACCGAGTAGTTACCTAGGTTTATAATTGGTATAATACAATGGTACTATGACGCTCGTAATATGGTTAATTTTGTGAATAATTTAGGCGTGTGCGGTTCGACCTTGAATTTTCTCGCTCGGCTGCACCCGGCGGTTCCGCTTGGTCTCGGTCCAGATACATTGATGCAGATGTGTTAATTTATATTCAACTTACACGATATTACCATTAAGCAGCTTTGCCACCTCCCATTATTTCGTGCAGTATTAGGCAAGCGAGAGCGTAATGCAGTAAGAGCACTGCCGTATTGCGATCGATCCAAATATGTGGTTATGTCATCGCGCAGGGGAAATCCTACGGCGATAAATCTTCATTCCCATACCGTATTGTCTGAATGAAACGGTACTTTGACTGAGGTAGGTAACGTTGCTTTGTGAGCTCGGCTTCGATAGCTATGGATATTTCCTTTGTTAAAGAGAGCAAATGATGAAGCTGTTTTGAAAACAACCATTAAAAAGTGCAATAACCTGGCTTGCAGAGTTAATTTACCAAGACAAAGAAAGTGATAGTTTTATAACCCACCCACATGATGTTTGGTACTTTCACAAGAGACATTAGAGACGAGGGTAATCGGATACTGTCTCTGTTTCAGCTATCAGCAATCAATTTAATTCATTGAGCCAGTGAAATCAAGAGAGCGTGTCTGTGCTAGGTTTCCTAAGATACTCAGATGAGAACCAGGTTTATTTTTAGACCATGTATGAATGATAATTTCGACTTATGGCAATTTAACCTAACCTGCCTAGCCTATGTATCTTTTTTCCACAGTCTGCGAGATTAATTTGATTATAATTTGATGGAAAAACATTGTCAGTCACATCTTTAGTAGTCTCGTCGGTTAAGTGAAGTAATTCATTAATCAGTTTAATCAGGGCGACCTCGACCCGGTCGTTCTGAAACCAGCCTTATGAGATCGAGTCGCGTGAAAACTAATTAAACTTTAACTTGTCCAATCTACTGTCAGATATCCTCTAGCTAAACATGTATCAAAATAGTAATGAACCAAAATACCTGCAGAAGTAAGCACATTTTACAGAATGCCAGCGGAAGGGGCCGCTTTGAACCATAAATAATAAAAGGGCATCTTTTTATCACAGAACTTTATGGGGATGAATGCTTCGCAAAACCCTTTCCTTCAAAAGAGAACAAAAATAAACAAAGTTGCGAAAATGGCGTGGAAAGATAAATAATAATAATAAACACTGACGCTATACAAAACGTAATGTATCTCTATAATTCGCTTCTTTTATGATACAGCTAGGTGGGTTATCCGCAATAATTTGTCATTCCAATTTGTTCCACAAGGGATAGCATCCGTGGGTATCTGCGTACATTCCTACCCACATAAGTAAGTACCTTAATACCCTTGGATTATTTTTAACTGAATTTTTGTACAAACTCATCGTTACCTATTCTTTATTCGTAAAGGATATTGCCCACTACACTGGACAATTTAACTGTACCTATAGACATCCTATGATGTCAAGTTAAATGTATGGGAGGTACACGTCTACACCAAAAAAAGACAAGTGAATGTCCCTGGAACTGGCTGTCTAGACTATTAGGTAAGAAACATCTAAAAAAAGTAAAATGGACGCGATTTTTTCTAATGATGTAGACAATGTCGCGTCGTCGTTAACATGAGTAAAAGCCATCTTGTAGGAAGGAGATGTGATGAGGTGCAGTGGACTAACTCCATAAATTCTGCTTGATCGTTTTCAACCTTTACGACACGCAGGTGTAGAGGGGTAGTTGCGGCCCAAAGGGAGAGGGAAAGGACGTTAGAAGTCTTTACATTCAACCCACATTAGCCGGGTCCTGCCGGGACGTGTGACGGGGGCGTCAGAAATACACGTCATTGAAGGATAAGGGTCAGCACAAACGTGCTACTCGCAACAAACACCGGTGACAGCCACTTATCGACAAGATATTTACACTACGAGAATAATTATTGAGACTTTTTTATTGTAACATGAAGTTCAAGTCATATTATTAACTAGCTTCAGCTCACTTTTTTCTGTGATAAAATGTAGTCTTTAGGTTAATCCTGGCCTATAACTACACTTACTAACTTGCAAAATTTCAGTACTTTTAGCGTGAAAAGGTAACAAACATCCGAACTTCCACATTTATAATTATTTGTGTAAGGAGCTGCCTGTTTTGGAGTGAAGTAGGGTGGCACAGGACCGGACAGAATGACCTGTTCCGACTTTAGTGATTTCATAATGGTCTAACTCTAAAAGTACCTACCTGGCTCGTCTACGCCCATCCTCCTCATATTACCTACCTAAAGTCTATTAATAAATGTAAAAAAAAAATATATACAAAAACTGCGCAGCTCGAGTGCTAATGACGTAGCCGATTGTATGTAGGTACTCACGCTGGCTGATGGCATCATTCGGAGTCTGACTCATACTAAGGTGAAGTACTTCGTCAATACCGGCAGTCGCCATCTGGGTTTGTTTACTAACAGGCCCAGCCAATCAAATACTATATTTAACTACTAGATACTTTTAGATATAGAATAGGTATACCTGTTCCATATGTCACCATCATCAGCCGCTCATTGCCCACAGCTGGACATTATGCCTATCTCCATGCTGTTCTTTTTCTAATAATTGATAAGATAAGATGTTTTTTATTGGTTCACAAGACACAAGAAAATACAAGGATAATAAAGAATTAAAGAGAAAAACCAATGTTAGACCAAAAGGCTCACTCAGCGCCTTGCAAGAGCTCGAGGAGCAACTGCAGCGCTGGCCTTGGTGTCCTGGTCCTGGAAACAGCGTGAATGATACGGAAAAATATGAAATGAGTTTAAAAAGTAAAGATATTCATCGAATGATGAATTGGAAAAATGAAGAAATATCGCCAAGCATTTAATTTTGTGGATAAGACCCTGAGAGCTGGTGAGTATTTGGCGCAGCGCATCAGCATTGCCATACTTTGTATTGCGATTTGTGAATAAGAAGAAACTGGAAGATAATTAAAACAGACGAATCACGGAAGATAAATAATAAGATGGAACAAGACATGCTACCCCATACATAGTACCTGTGACATTATGTAATTCATTCTAATTTCCCCAGGGCCTAATGATATCCTTAAAAGCTATTTCGGTTTCTGACACCGCGCACCGTCGCGTGAAGGAGCAGAGGCAATTTCGGTTTAAATTCCTCCCCTTAAATATTAATTCGATTTAAAATCAATTTACGGCGCTCGAATGTGTTATTTTGTGCAATGTTTTTTTCGATGTTGATGTCTAGAGGATTACGAACCCGTAGTACGGGACTCTCGTAAAGTACGGTTCACGTAACTAACTAATCCCGTTTTACGTTTTCTTGAGCATGTATTAAAATATTAAACACGTCGGATCAATGGAAACTATAGGGACATAAAGACAAGGAGGTAATTTTATCCAAACAGCTTACTCTATGATACGTCGTATAAAGTATTTTAATTTATCTTGCAAGGAGGTAAGTTCTTACTTATGTTTTTTTTTTATAATTTGTCTTGAGCAATGCAGAATAGTAAAACCTCAACATAACCATTCCACCTTCGACTTTAGTCAACTAATAATAAACGAAGGCCCGGCCCAGCTTGAATATTTCCAACACCAATTAGCAAAAAGAACTTTTACAAAAAGTAATGTTTATGGGCATGTAATTGTAATTTTCTTTGTGAATAAAATAAGTACCTATTTATAATTTTTAACCCCCGACGCAAAATGAGAGGGTTGTTATAACTGTCTGTGTATTTGTCTGTGGTATCGTAGCTCTCAAACGGATGAACCGAGTTTCGTTTAGTTTTTTTTTGTCATAGATAATTTTATCCCGAGTGTTCTTAGCCATATTTCATGAAAATCTGTCGGGGGGTGTTTAAAATTTTTAATTCATGATTTGTCTTGAGCGATGTATGTACAATCATAATCCTCAACACAACTATTCCACCTTCGACTTCAGTCAGCTATTAATAAACGAAGGCCCAGCTTGAATATTTCCAGCATTAATTAGCAAAAAGACCTTTACAAAAAGTACCTAATGTTTATGGGCATGTAATGGAAAAGGCGATGTAGCCAGACGAGCTCATCGCACCGCCATTGTACGACGACCAGCCTCATGAAATATGTACGCATCACTTCAAAGAGGCACCCCTCCTTACCTCCTACCTGCTCTATAGGTAGCTCTATATACGTCAGGTTATTGATATAATTACACCGCTTTTTGGTTCATATAAAGCGCGTTTTTAAGAAGTCCGCCTAAATACTTGAGACTTGGCGAACTGTAACGGTTCTGGTCTCGCATACATTCCCACGTAATTCGTTCCGAAACCTGTTTGTATTGTACGCTTCGCGAAGGGTTTGATTGACCTCACCTGACGGCTCTGAATGGCCACTGTGAAACATTGAACATTCTCATGGGTTGCAGGATTTACACATTGATTTTTAGCCTCCTTTGATTTTGGAAGCCATTTGCATATCAAAGAGGGTGAGACGAAGCGGAGATATTTTATTTCGGTACAGAATTGAAATGTGTTGTTCTTTGAAGAAATTTGCATGTGTGAACATCAAAATTTGCTTGATGAATCTATTACCCTCACTTGCCAGAGTGATCATCATGGTGCCTTGTTAGAATTGTTCATTGTGTAAGCCGATTTACATAATTTACATTCTTACTTCTGGTTCTTAGGTACTTCTGTGAATTACTAATACCTATAATAAGAAAATATATAAATTCAGAATTAAAAATCCTATATAAGTACGTAACTAATCTCAATTTTTCTGGAATAGCACAGGTATTTAGCTTAGAAATTCATAACCGTCCATCCAACATTAGACGCTTTAGCTTACTCCATTTCCTAATAAGAATTACAACCTCATACCATTTTTGGATTACAATATGATCATTTAGCTATCCCACGCGCTTACAATACGTTTCACTTATACTTGCCTTGTGTGGGCAGCTAGCGAAATCTTTCTTCATTAAGTATAGTTATTAGTTCCTTACTCTCGATGACTTTCACTACTTCCTTGTCAATCAATCTTTTTTCTGCTTAGACTCCTCGTAGACTCCTGCTTTATTTTATATTTATTTACCTACTACTATACTAACTACTTAACATATTAAACTGAAACAAAATCTAACTATCGTTCCTCTGCCTTAAACACATAAAACAAAATAGAAAACTATTCTACAGCAAAAAAACAATGGAATGTTACAAGCACTCAAGCATCTATAGGCATAAAAATAAAAAGAAACAACTTAAAAGTTCAAGAGCTCTCTTGAAAAACTTACGCGCAGAGGATTTGATCCAGACGTAGAGCGGGCGATGCTAGAGTCTCCGCGGCCTGCAGTCGCCACGGTGCACAATATTCCCAAGGTAAACAAAGATTACGTAAACTGAATCCCACGCACGCACGTCACCCAATCGATTTTCAAACTTTCGAATAGGTACGCCCACTTACATATTAGAAACAACAACGAGTCCTGTCCCAGCCTCCAGTTCACAAGAGCCGGCCAGTCTTCGTGCCCTTGAAATCGTACAGGTTATGTTATCGATAAAGCACAACACGCGCACTGACAGCTCGGACAACAATCACAGGTCAAGTTTTGAACCGGTTTCCGGGAAAAGTTCAATTAAAGTTCAAACTAATATAGAGTTCATGAATAGAGAATGATTCCGAGTCGCGTGTGTGGCATTTGGATAAACATGAGACGTGTTTATGTGATTAGGGGACCGCTCGTCGTGAGGAGTCTCGGGTGCGATACTCGTGGGCCGCGGCCAGGCGCAGACTGAGCCGCGAGGGCGCCGCGAGTCGAGTGCCGCGGCACCGGAGCCCCGCGCGCCGCGCCGTCACCCGCGCGCGGCACTGCGCGCGCCTCCAACACCGCATCCCAAATATTTACCAATATGTTCTAAATGTTATCATTGTAATACCTGAAGCAAATTACACAACCCTTCTAACCACATCGAGATCAAATTACATTTTAACCGGTATGAGCCGAAACAACAGATTCCAGCCCGTGAACATTGTTCAATCAAACATGGAAAACAGTTTACTGTGGTTCACGAAAGTCATTGAATATCAATTAATCTGCAACTGACCCCTAAACATAAATCTTGCAAACATCTGCAATCAATGTATCGAATCTGTAATAAACGATGCAGAGAAACCACCCCCTACATAATTGTACTAATCATTCCAGTCGTTATACTGTGCCAGACCAGCCTACCGCCGCCTCGCCGAAATAGACCAAACAGAATCAGATATACCCACAAGAATTATCTTGTTGTAAATTGTGTGTGTGTGTGTATTTACATGTTTCAGGAAGGCGGACTAAATAGAGGCAGTCGAGATTTAGGGATTTGTGTTAACTGAGCGCTCCTGATTTTACGTCCTGATACTAACGAAATTGGGGGAGATTGAGGAGGGCTGGAACGAGTTTACCCACATGCAAGATAATAATGAATCTTTATTGACAGTAGGTATACCAATACTAGGGGTTAGCTAAGCCAGAAACATCAGTTTAGAAAGAAACATTAGTTAAAGAATGAAGCTCACTTGCCTGCGATTTAGAGTGATTGAGCAAATGAATAATGTAACCATTGCGATAGTGATTCCCTCTTGAAATTGTGAAAAATGTTTGAATAAACCATAAGTTAACGTTTAAAAATGAATGACTGCGAAAATTATTCTGGCTTATCAGCTCTACCTCAGGCCGTATATTATAATGGATGATAAATATTATTTGTTGCGGATCCTTCAATACGTCAGGGAAGCTGAGCGGAGTCAGTCGCCTGTCAGGGACAGGTGATTGAGTCTTTATCGTTGGTGCCGGAACCCAGGGGTGCAACAGGGATCGCTGTCATCTCACCATTCATTTATCAAAAGGAGTTTTCAAGTTTTCCGAGGAACTCTGATATCGAACTTTTAGTGGGAACTCGAAATTTCTCTTTTATTTTCTCGAGTACTTTATCATCGGAAACATAAATCATAGCGATTCAAATCATAACCATGTTTTTGTACCTTGTATTTGTGCTTGCTTATTGTAGAGTTGTTTTCAAGTTATCGTGGATGCTCACAAAAACACCTCAACATAATGAAGTGTCTCGCTTAAAAACGTCGTCGAAACCATTCTGGTTGAATGTTAACAAAATAAATTCGCCGTTAAACTTCGCAAATAAAATTTTATGTGGGTATTTTCAAACCCCGAAGCACTCATTATGATGATAAGTGTTCCGTTTTAATATTAGACACGGAACACTTAAAAACGTGTAAGTTAAGTAGTGACATTTTGTAAAAATTACTGAATTCTAAGCACTGGTTACGTATTAATGAACCTATTTATGTTGAGGAAGATTATGACGGAACAATGGGGGATATTTTGAGTCGCGCTTTTTCAAGAGAAGTGCCATAAAATTCTGAGTCGGCGGCGTTTAGTTTTTATTGGCCGGCGGGATAATGGCTGGCTTTGACCAGGTAGGGAAGGGGTGGTGGGGAAGTGAGAGGGAGGCAGGTAGCTGTTATGGCAAAAGTTGGCGGTGTCAGTGTAGCCCACTAACCCTGGGGCTCGGAACTCCGAGACTTCCAAGAAAGCCGCAGGCCGGCGCGGCGACCACTTACAGGCAAGCGTAAAACTCGATAAACGTTGAAATTATATCTAATGACTAAGTATTGGATAGGTAACGGTCTAAATTGCGACAGACGGGAAGAACGGTATTTATAGGTTTTGTCTCTTGTAACTATTAGAACAACCAATGTATAGATCAATAATATAAAGATCGGTATCAATAATACTTATCAGAAAAGCAGCATTAACGGTAACACCATTTAATTTAGTTGTTATCAAAATCAGACATAAATAAATATTAAATCTACGGAAACATCAAATTCTAAAAATTGCTGCAAACATTCACAAAACAACATAGGCGGACAGAGCCCCATAACTAACGGGAGAGCTCATCTGCGGGCTATTTCCTGTTCAGACGCGGTTCAGACATCGCTTGCCCCTAAATGCTATAGGTATCTACAAGTAGCGAAGCCGGACTGAACCACCCATTTCAAATCGATCATATTAAACAGGATGGAACATCGTATTTACGGACCTTCTAATTAGTATCTAGGTAGCAATTAATCACAAATGCTGCTTAGCAAAGGAATCCCATTCACGCTAAGCTAGACGTTGCAAAACAAAGCCGCGGAGATAAAACCCAGACTGTTTACATTCGCTGAAGGGAATAAGTTGTTGTAACTGTTGTTGCATTGTAAGCGTACGGCGCTCATTCATCTTAAACCTTTTCAGATGCACGGTTTAATTCTCGCCAGACGAATGCAGCGGGCGCCAGCCGACGAGCGTCGCGCGCTCACTGGGAGACATAAAAACGTTCATTTGCATTGGTGCTCTCGCAGCTCTCCCACTATTTATCCAATGTTACACAGCCGCATAATAAGAGAACACGAGGCTTTGACAACTGGTGCAAACCCATTAAAAATCTGTGTAAAAATATTCATAAGAGCTCTAGGGACGGCTAATTAGCCAACTGCTATCGAGTCGGTTGCGGTGCGTGTTTTTCACACTTGACGAGCTTTACAGACAAATTACCTGAACAAGTATTTGTATAGGGATATGTTGAAGTCATATCCGCCAGCTATGAAGTGGACCGTAAATTGCACAAAATTTCTGAGAATCGTGAATAAAATATGCGTGTTCAGTTAGCGGTGTGGCGGGCGTAGCTCTTACCTCTGTTTATTACTTACATAGTAATTATGATTTCCTCGTGCAATTACAGATGCTACATTTACTCACATTTTCAGTAGGTAAACAGAACTCAAAGGTTCCTAAATCTACCAACAAAATGTCGTTCAGATTCATTAAAACTCAGACGTCTGTTACAGACCGGAAAGCCCCTTCACAACACACATAAATCCAGGATTTTCTGAGATAGCGGTGTCCGGCATAAAACTAATGTTACTTGATTGCAATGTCGTGATTCACTTGTACGCCTTATTACAAGGACTGTTGAGCGATATTCCCCAAAACTGAGACTTAAGCTCGAGGTAAATAGGTACATACGCCCCAACCCAACAGTCAGTAATAACAACTTATCTTCATTGCAGCTTTCATTTCCGTGTCCAAGTTATCGCCAATTTTCAGACGGTTAGGCACCCTTCGTGGAACAAAAAACAAGTGATAAGGGTTCCTATGGGCGTGTACTATACGCGGACCTACTGTAGGTACATACATATAATACATTATCTGAAGGATAATAAGATTAAAAGGAGGAAGAAAAGACGAAAACCATTGGTAAGTAAATAACAATCCAGAATTGGCCAATTCCTTGTACCTTCCTCCATGAAATTGCACTTACGACCGAAACGTATCGACACTATTCCGTTCGAAATGGGCACACGTGTCGCCGTTTCCAAGGCTCCTTGCTGTGGCCGTGTACTTGCTCTGGGCAATCGTCTCCAGTGCCAGGCGTGATTTAGTGGTCATTTTTCATGTGTATTGCACGTGCCAGAATACCTAGACAAGTACTTATATTTGGATCAGAATGCGGTCGTAATTGAAACCTATTATAGGTTTTAGGTTTAATACCAAAGAAAGTTACGTCTTAAGGGTTCTAGGTGATGACATAATGATGATGATGTCGTCCTAGCATAATTTCGGCCATGCGGCTACTCTCAATGGAGACAAGCCATGTGCACAGGACATAATATGTGCATGACTATGTGTGCAAATGCAGGTGTGGTCTCTATTCCCACTCTCTCTCATAATCCGATGGGACGGTAGACCGACCCGCACGACCGAGGAGAAGTCAAGCGCAGCAATTATTTACAAGGCACGGGAGAATAACATCACCAAATAATTATATGACTGAAATATGGTTTTCGAATATATTTTTTTAAGGTTTTCTTTTAAAAATTGAGATTTTGATCTAGCTCAATTTTTTATAGTTTTGAAATAGGATTAGTTTTGAAATACTCCCAAGTAAAAATTATAAGAATTAAAGATGTATAATTTGTTTCATTTCGTTTTCTGTTGCTTCTTATCTAACCTAACTGCCCAGACCTAACCAGACTCCCCTTCCAGCTCGGTCCGCCAGCACCGCAATCAATTGAGCCGTTTATGCCCGACGCAAAATAAAACCACGAATGAAATATCAATAACAGAATACGCCTACACGCATTCAACATACTCGTCAGCGTACTCGGTGATCATTCATAGTCAGGGTGGAAAAAACAGAAAAACCCCAGAGGTAAAGTTTATTATTTAATAAACTACAAAATTTTTATTCTAGATTCAAACACGCAACAAACAGTTTGTAAAAGCATAGAATAGGATGGGAATAGAGAGTAGAAGTAGGTATAGTTCGGTAAGCAGGTTTGTTTGTACCTGCAAAAAGTATGAATAAAAGACATCCTCCTTCGATGTCCGAAATTCTAAAACGGATCCATCTGAATAATGAACAAGCTTGAAAGGGATTTGTGGAAAATCCACACAAAAATCGTTTTTTGAGGGAAATTAAAAAAGAACCTGCTTCTGGAACGGGCCCAGACCGGTTAAGGGTCGGACGAGTCCCTTAATGGCTGACCGAAGGACCAATTATATCAATTAAATACTTATCATTCTGCCTATTTTATTTTTACCGCGAAAGCCTGCCCGGAAAGAGAATAAAGTACAATGTGAGGGAGCACGTTTTGTACCTTATTATTAGCTAATGGGACTCATTTGAACATATTATAGCATCAATTTTCGCGATTGTTGGTTACCCCGCTTTTCAGAGAAAATAAATATTCCTAAGTATAATGGCATGGCCTACAGGGACTCGCCTAAAGTATTTAATTACATAAATATCCTCCTTCCGAACTCATTTAAACAATGTAGAGCCGTTTTGCTGGTCATTTTAGGTCGAGTTTCCCGTTTTATTGTATCATTTGATACTATTTACCCAAGCTGCAACCAGTACGGAACCTACCTGACAATTCAGAAGAGTACTTATAGCAAACATACTGTACAGGTACCTCTGAAAGTTCTTAGTTATATTCTAAGCCTTGAAGTTTGAAGTCATACCTACGTTATCTAAATCAACAAACTCTGAAGTCACACGTATTCTAGAGAACTTTATCAAAATCTCTCAGTACTGTGATAATAATTTGACTAATTAAATATAAAAGCTAAGAGCAAGCCCGACTGCATCTAAATGGGCGACCCGACGGCGCGGCGACTCGTCGAAGCAAACTTGACTCGACTGCCCTAAACTGATTTGAGACCAGTGGGGTGCATCGCATAGTTTAATTATACTAGACGCTGATGCTCGTGAATGAAAATGCTTCCCTGAACCATTTCCAGGGAGGTACCTGGCTGTCTTCTTGAATGTTATTAGAATAATCTAACTAGAATCTATGTTTAAACAGTGAATGACCGCACAGCTTAAAGAAACAAGATCCGTCAAGTGCGAGTATTACTCGCGCGCCGAGGGTTTCGAACGTTTGTCAACAAATATGTACCAAAAGTACCAGTTAGAGACTTCGCAATTTAACGAATACCTAAAAATAGTAGGTACCAACATACATTTCAGATGGATCTCTCTGCACGCTTCGGTTAGAGTGGGTTATGGTAAATTTTTCGACTTCTTTCAAAATATTTCAAAATTTATTTGATACCCCACTGGAGTATCAAATGCCCCCCCTTTGATTATTCCTTTTTGACCATTTTTCAAAAAGTGTTGCTTTTACAGACTTCTCTATATTTATCCTGTAAAATATAGATCCCTATCTACAAACGCTCCATACATTTTAAATGGATCGCTTTGCAAACAAAATTGCTTCGGAGAACTTCGGAGGGGGGGGGGGGGAATGGGTATTTTTTCGATTTTTTTCAAAATATTTCCAAAAGTATGAAACTTACAGAAATTTAAAAAACTGTTTTGAAATGTCCAAACCAATACCTTTCATTTGATACCCTACACCCCATTTTATGTACATGTTCGCCGATTTCTCTGTCAATTATGAACCGATTTTGAAAATCCTTTCGCTGAAAATATGAATGAAAATAGTCCTGAGGTGTTTCCAGAATTTTTAAATAAAAACTGTATTTGTCCCGCAAAATCTCAAAGCAGTGTAAAATTAAGAAATTCCAAGTCAGTTTTTAGTTTTTTAAAAACGATCAATTAATAGAATTATTTATTCAAATATCATGACAGGAAAACTCGACTCTAATGTCACATAGCTTGCCAAAAGCTTATTTCAATTCCAAAATAGAAAGAAAAATTCAGACGAAGACTCAGTTCATTAGTCTGTTTCAACCTTTCTTTTAATCTACGTTCTATTTACCCGAGACCGAGACATCGTTATCTAATTTTCTCTCGACAAAATGGTAAGTTACGGGGAATAAAAACAGGCAAGTGAATGTGGTAGGGTAAACAAAAAGGTTCTATTTTTTAATTTATTTAGCTTGCGTTAGATAATTAAAAGAACACTGGATTTTCTCTAACCTTTTGTTACTGTATCTACTTAAGTTTATGTGATTTACAACAGAAGCAGTATTGATTTTTATGAACTACGACGAACTATGTCGCTTAAGACAGGAATCCTATTCAAAGGTTTTATATTGTTTGCCGCATAATACATTTTCCATAACTGTATTTCAGTTCAATCGTCTCAAAGGCTTTTGTATGTAGCGGATATGTATAGCCGAGGGGCATTCACAAAAAACCACTGAGTGTTTCTAACCTGTAACAGAACCCTAGGCGGTCTCATCCAGTCGCAAGTGGTTGCTTTGAGCTGCAAGCTGAGAATCACACCCGGGCGCTCGTTATCCACTGAATACCTCGTAAATGAGACTCCTTCGTTCGTCCTCCATGAAATCACACCCATTCACTGACCTAAAGAAACTAGTCGTTATTTCTTAAGTAATCTTGCTAGGAAAAATGTTTATAAAAATCTAGGAAAACTATGTTTTATTCAGACAGAAAATCCCAGTCTTTGAATAAAATATGAATAATGAACTTTGCACGGGCACTGGTTGGCGACGAATATTCCGATATCGGAAAATTCTTTTAGTACATGTTCCTAAATTTTAAAAATAAGTCGTACCTTTTCCATTGTAATTAGTCGGAATTTCTATAAAAAAACTAACTATTGAATCTAATTAGAGTTATCTGAAAAGTTCCCACTAATGGTTCCTGACTATTCATACATGGAACTGGACGAGATTACACGTGAAATTGCAGGACCCGAACAATGGGTCCGCATTCGCATATTCAGCAAGACGAGGCGAATTCGAGGAGCGCCGGGAGCCTCTCTGTCCGAAAAGAAAAATGTGGGGCGGAGGGAACGCGGGGTCGACGACCTCGAAGGGCGGCATCCACACGTCTACTCTGCCTACACAGCCTTCAGCGCCTCCAACAGAGCCTTACATTATTTAACACGATCCACGGAACTAACGATGTGTGCTCGCCGCCGTTACATCAGCAATACTGATAAAATAAACTGCCCATTGGGAATTAAATTAATAGGAACTTAAGTATTTATATCTACCGAGACAGGGTGCAGTGGCCCACGACGTAAACAACGTGGCTGACAGGAACTTTATTTTAAAGGACCGGAAATAGAAGGGCTCACTTCTATACGAGTCAACCATAAATCTATCCCTTGCAGCCTAAGTCATTTATTATTCAGAATGGCTGACCGCTTGACTCGTGAAAAATTATGAAAAGAAACGAAAGTTGTAAGTACTACCTTAACTTTTTAACATAAGGTGAAAGATAGGTATATAAATAAATAAATAATAAATAATGCTGGACAATTCACAACGCGTTATCTAGCCCCAAGCTAAGCAGAACTTGTGTTATTGGTACTAGATAACTGATATACTTAATAATTACATTTATTTCTATTATTTTATTGTAATTTTCTTTGTGAATAAAGGCTTTTGCTTTATTTTTATACTAAATACAATAAATAATACACAACATAGATAAATATTTTTATTTTTTATTTATACGAAGAAATAATAGGAAGACTAAGATGTAGTAAAGAGATTGCTAAGGTTTGCTTCAAGTATAAGAAAGTAACTACGTGTTGTGTATAAAAAAAAATCGTAATGCAGCAAATTGAAACAACGGAACTTTTTAGAAACAGCAAAAATAAAGACTGCTCTCATATTCGCGCCTTTTTGTGCTGTTTCCCCTGACTCTTGTTCATTTTATTTTACCACTCAGCACTTCAACTAAAATCCTTAGTGCACGGCTTCTTTTACAACTATCAAAGGTAAAATTGGAATATGGAAATGTGTTCCAAATCACGCCGCCATTTCCATATAATGGCAACGTTTTTCATCACACGTCGTCCTCGTTTTCTACTGTCTCCCCTTTCCATCGAGGTGATATTAAGATTGACTTTGAGTGGTAAAAATGTCCTTCCTGTTTAAATTTTTCACCCTGTGAGAGTATTATCATCAGCCCTTTTAAAGGTACGTTTTCTAAATAACTTTGTAGTTATCATAGCAATGCAAGTAAGTAGATTTGTTTAATAACGTAAAAAATATGTAAGTATTTAAATAAATAAATAATGCTGGACAATTCACACAGTATTATCTAGCCCCAAGCTAAGCAGAGCTTGTGTTATGGGTACTAGATAACTGATATATTTATTTAATACAATACACTACATAGATAGATATTTTTTATTATACATAGAAAACACCCAGACCAACGGAAAAAATTTCTGCAGATCGTACACAAATTTGTTCCGAGGCGGGATTCGAACCCGCAACCTCCTGCGTCGCAGGCGGACCTTCGCCCGCTGCGCCACGGAGGTCGTCTTACCTATTCATGTACCTATTCATAATTCTTTTTTGCACAACATAGGTAGTATAAGTAAAACATATCACAAGAAAAATAAAGGCAAAGGCGAGCTTAACTCTAAAAAAAGTTCTCTTCCAGCAAACCTTATTGGGAGAGAGAGACTGCAGAAGTGGGTACATGTGGTAAAACAAAGGATATAAGATTTAATTTTAACCTACTTATTAAATAGACTAATACTTAATACTAAAATACAATACATAAACTACTTTAACCTAACAAGTACTATAATAAAATAACATACGCATATAAATTGAATAAACATATGTAAATACAACAGAGTCATAAAGATGGGTTAAGCTCTTTGACTTTTCGCTTGAAAATGAACCTATTCTTGCTATTTTTCGTAGCGGGTTCTTCATTTAAACAATTTAATTGTAATTTTGCCACTTGCTAAGTGTGTAATAAAATTTACATTGAAGCACTGGACATTCAATGACCGTGCCCCACATGCATGTAAACTACGATAGGTACGCGGCTCACATAAATGTTCAAAGTTGTTTTCATTCCCAGAAAATTCTAAAGGAATTATATAATAAACTAGGTAGTTAATACCCGCGGCTTCGCACGCGTTCTTTCTATGGAAACGTATAAAGGTGATTTATATCCCATGGAAACAGATTTATGGGTTTGATTCCAGGATTAGAATACCTTTTATGCAAAATTTCAGCCCGATCCGTTCAGTAGTTTTGGCGTGAACAGGTAACAAACATCCATCCATCCATCCATCCAAACTTTCGCATTAATAAATAAATAAATAATAATTAATGCTGGACCATTCACACGGCATTATCTAGCCCCAATCTAAGCAGAGCTTGTGTTATGGGTACTAGATAACTGATATACTTAATACAATACACTACATAGATAGATATTTTTTATTACACATAGAAAACACCCAGACCAACGGAACAAATTTCTACAGATCGTACACAAATTTGTTCCGAGGCGAGAATCGAACCCGCAACCTCCTGCGTCGCAAGCGGACCTTCGCCCGCTGCGCCACGGAGGTCGTCATTTATAATAATTAGTGTGATATTAATGTGATTAGGCCCAATAACGGTCCAATGCTATCCTACCCAGCGATGTAAGTAAAATTAAATCAATGATCCTAGCAAATATTATCCCTGAGGTTTAGTTTAGGCATACAACACCTGTTCTGAAATAACTTCCACGAAAAATATTTGTAGCTAGGTAGACTAATGACGTGCCCGCGGCTACGGGCGCGATACGATTTGGTTACATTACTGTTGATAGCTCGTCTGCCGCTTCGCAAAATGGGATTACATTTTTATGACATACGCGTAAATAATGTTTCGTTTATGACAAATCGACCTGGCTTTGATACATTCATACCTTATTACGTAGGTATCACACATAAAAATTAGGTACCTAATTTTACCTTCCTATGTACCCTATTAAATACCTTGAAAATTAACGACGATCTTTACACGGGCGAGTTGTCCACTAGGTACGACTCGTCTGAATCAAAAACCTAGAGACTTTAGATTCGGACGAGTTTTACTTATCCCTACTCACAACTGAAGTAGACAACTCGTTCGTGAACGAGTATTTTCGCGGACGAGATGTACCCTAACCTAATATGACATCGCATTTATCACGAAATTTACTAATAAAGATTGGATGGCAGAAGCCATCGACAGAGACCAATGAAGAAGTCTAGAGGGGGCTTTCTTTACATGAGGCTTCTGGAATGTACATAATTGACTTGAAGCTACCTCTAGATCGTGTTGCAAACAATCTAGAAGTAGCTTCAGTCTGCAGTTAGCTCAACTGTTTCAATTGTTAATACCTACTAGTTCTAATTTAGGTAAATAAACGCGATAAATACCCGTCAATAATTATAATAAATAGTTCTAATTTATATATATTATTTGATTGTAATAATCTTTCTGAATAAAAAATTAATTGACTGAAAAAGATTATTGAATAAAGTTTTAATTGTGAAAATACATGACTTAATCCTTATATCTAGAATATATATAATGAGTTTACTTGTATTTAGGAATGGCAATAATATGTGAGCTTTCGGTATTTCGATCTGCGGTTTCGTGTACTTTCGATAAACCGTGCTCCGGTATTTCGAGTGCCGGTATTCCGTAGGACAGTCTAATATTAAAGGCTAATTAATATTAATATTAATTAATATTTTTTTTTATATTGCACTGTTGTGACTTGACACAAAAGAAATGTGAATTTGGCAGATCTCACAAATTTCAAAACAGTATGAGCTAATCTGAGAACGGTAGATGTACAATATTTGTACCTACTCAAATGTTGTTTTAAAAAACATAGTGGTGAGTATAATAATAATAATAATAATAAATGTTTATTCACAAAAGGTAGGTTTACAAAGTTGGTACTTATAGACTATTTTAATTAATATCCTGATATATCTTTGTAGTACAAACATACTTGTGTTAAACCTATCATGGTCAAAGATAGTGACATCTCGCTCTAACTAAGTTTACATTAAACTTGTATTTAGACGCGAGGGCTCAAACCTCTGGCTACTTTTAAGTTCACAGATGCCTGAAACTAGAATTTTTACAGCGAATCAAGAAGAACTATATAATACTTGTGCAACCCTAACTATTACGTACCTATATTACCTATACTTTAAGTAAGCTAAAAATTATATAAACTTAACACAGCTAAAGTAGAAAAAATATATAACAGAGATAGCTGAAAATATAAATACATAAATACATATAGCCCAAATTTAAGATTGAATGTCTAACAAGTGCTCTACCTGAGAGTAGTCAAGGTTTTGTAAGTAGCGTGTAAGAAAACGTTTACATTCTAGGTGAGTTTTAAGCTGTAGAGTTTCTATTTTATTAAGTTTGTTATAAATAAACGGAGCTAGGAACTGTGAGTGATGGTGTGCGAAGGATGTTTTGTACGATTTAATGGCATAGACTTTGTTTTTTCGTCGTTTGTATGAAACGTCATAGTGAGGTGTTGTTTTATGTTGTCTAAGAATGAGTTGTTGAATGAAAATTTTCCTAACAGAAAGAATTTGTGTCTCATTGTAGAGTTGGGTTGTTGGGTATCTAAAAGTCTTGCGAAATGCCACCTTCAACACAGCTCTATGCGCTCTCTCTAGAGGGAGAAGATGTGACTTCGCAGCACCTCCCCATGATCTAATGCAGTATAACACTAGGGACTGGCAGAGCGCAAAGAACGTGGTTTTTAGTTGGCTCATTGATGCCGCATGTCTAATAAGTTTAAAAACGGCGATTAGCTTACGTACTCTAGCAGTGATGGATCTAATATGATACTCGTATGTCATATGTTGGTCTATCGTGACACCAAGGTATTTTATAGTGGAGACTCTTTCCAGGATTTTGCAGGTGCAGATTTCACATGATGATTGGAGACACTGGTTGGAATGTGCTTGTATGTTGAATTCGGGGTTAGGTTGTCCTGGTTTGCGGAGAGAGAATGTAACACACTTAGTTTTAGAAGCATTTAGAGTAAGTATATTATTGTAGAGACACTTGGAGACTAGATCGAAACCATCCTGTGCTTGTTTGAATAGGCCCTGCCAACTCTCGTCTCGGAATAATAGGACTGTGTCGTCGGCAAACGCAATAACTCTACAATTTTTGATGTGGAGATTGCATATTTGGTTTATATAGACCAAAAATAGAGTCGGGCCGATTATTGATCCCTGGGGAATTCCAAAAGTTACTGGTAGAGCTGAGCTGGTGAACTCTCCAATCTTCACACTTTGAGTTCTTTCAGTAAGGTAGCTTTTGAATAGTTTCAACTGTTCTCCCCGTATTCCCAAACCTTCCAGTTTAGTATGTGGGAAACCTACTCGTGTATCGTATTCTCAAGAGGCCAGACGCTCATCCGTTTAGGTACCTAACTTCTCATCCGCTTAATAAAGTTGCTATTTCATTATACCAGACACCATTGCACGTAGCTTATAAATAAACAATAACCCTCAGACATATTTTGACAGGTTTCCATGCCTTACCTCAGGAAATTCATTGCTAAGTTAAGGGTCCGGCGACGGATGAGTTTCCCATACAAACGTAGTACCAAAATGATTTTTAATTTGAGCATATTTTCACTATGGTCTGCTATTATTTGTATTAAAATAGTATTTATCTAGGTTCCTGCCACAATTTTTTTTCAAAATACCTTTCTGAAATGAAATTAAACCTAATCGCATTTTTACATGAAAGAATGAATGTTGTCTTAGTAATTGTGTAGATAAGTATTTTGAAAAAATCTAATGGCAGGAACCTGTATAAATACTATTCTCACACAAATAATAGCAAACCATGATGAAAACATTCTCAAATTACAAATCATTTTGGTACTACGTTTGTATGGGAAATTCATCCGTCGCCGGACCCTTAACCGAAATTCCCGAGGGCGTTCGCAACCGCCACTCGCAGCCACGAGATGGCTGATTATTATAGGTAAGAGTTTGTGTAGAGATAAATATATATACTATCCCTTTTCTTTATACCAGCTAAAAAAACACCTCTCTCTTGCAAAAACTCCGAGCTAAATTGATGTTTGCTCTCATGTGGACAAAGGATAAAGAAAAGAAAAAACGAATACATTTTTTTCGGCGGCGACTAAAAGGCAAGCTGAACTCATTTCAGCACAACGAAGCAGCGTTCAACCTTCATCAAAGAGGATAAAATCGTTCGTTTATGGCTTGAAAGAGGTTTAAACCATTCGTAACCTCCTTGGTTGTTGACGAAAATGCAGAGTTTAAATTCTTGCCATTCGACATATTTCATGTTTTTTCAAACAATTTTACCAATGTTTCACAAAAGAGAAAAATAATTTTGTTTCCTGCTTTTAAATCCTGAGAAAAATGATCCAAACGTTACTGATGTCATTTTGTGATTGTGTCTGGCAGCAAAGATACAAAAAACCATTCCAAATTAAAAAGATGATCAGTCAATTTGAATTTCGATCAATTTCAAACTTTGCTATAATTAGTGTTCGAAGTCAATCGGCATCTGACCCAAATCTGCATCTGAATGAGTCTGGCTCGAGCGCCCCAAGTTGAGCACAATCGCTGCTCGATCTTAATAATTTCATTTCACTGTTGAAGTAAGCAGCTGCAGCCGTCAGTGCTGGATTAAAGTTTTGTAGTAAATAAAGTAATGTAGGAAGTTATATTTTTATAATCGGAGCGTCATCGTCGATAGATAAATCTCAAATTACCAGTCACAATAATAAAGAGGAAATAGCGCGAATCGAGAATATTTTTTATGAAAAGTTCTTGCAGATGTCATGATAAAATACTAACGGGTGGGTATCTAATCTATCTACCTCAACCTCCCTCAACAGCCTGTATTGGTCCACAGCTGGACGCAGGACGCACCTTCCCTTGATAAGCGCATATTGACTTTTATCTCATGGAAGGGGGCTATGCCCATAATCCCCACGCTGGGCATGCGGTTTGGGGATGGCAGTTCGGTGGTAGAATTGTTCTGAAGGTGGTGCTGCTGTCCACACCCGGTGGAAACCTTAGTCGCCTCTTACGACACCCGCGGGAAGAGTTGGAGCGGTGCATATTCTAAGCCGGCACCACATAGCTCATATCTATCTAGAGTAAAACGAATTCTCCGAAAAGCCTGCATGTAGCTTCTCCTATCATCATCATTCAAAGCCTATCTCTAGTTTTTGCCTTGATTGTGCTCTGGCGACTCTCTGGATTACAGAGGTGATTTGACGAAGTTTCAGGCACTTCGCACAGCGACGACGACGTCGTAGAACCATTCTCATTGTTGTGCAAAACGGATGTTTCCTGATCGAGTTTATCGTATAGGTGGTTTAGATTTACGAGTAGTAGAGTGTTGAAGTTTGTTAATTTTCTAAAAGTTTTTAGTTATAGTTTCGGTTTATTTATTATTGTCCACATAAATCAAATCTAAAGGACCTAGTCTATCGCTGAAGATATTTTATGAATAGGTGCGTTTCATAAAACAAAGAGAATCCATAACAAATGAAACCCCATAACTTTCAGTCGTACAAAAACATATTTCCAACCTGTTCCTTTCCTGTTCCCAACCCGAAATAGAAACACGTGGAACGGCAAAACTTGCTCAATGTAGGCATCAAAACAAGTTATATTTACGGCAGATTTCACAATCAATAAAAAGTTGATGCTCTGATACGACGCAATCTTGAATAGCCAATAATGCATCTCGATCCCCAATCTATCTCATCCGACTCATAAAAGTTTCCGAGGGAGTTTTCTACTTTATCAGACTTTCTTAGAATAGATGCGATTTAGTCCACTTTCAGAATTTTCTGTGATTTGCAGGTCCGGTTGCTATAAACTACGAAAGAATTGTTTGTATATTTTGTTTATTTTGGTTATTATTCACATACGACGGAATGAAAAGCTAGGTACTAGATTGATAAATCCGCAGACAGGCTCTTATTGCCAGGTTAAAAATAATGTTGAAACACTAAACTACTTTACCCTAGAATTTTGCAGCCATTTAATTCAATAAAAGTTGGAAAGCTTTCTCATTAGAGTCTTCGCCCATCTCGTTAACCTTATTACCGAGTAGCGAGTGATGCGAGTCCTGAGTCCCGCAGGAACATTCTAGCCTGCAGCTGCGGCAGAATATAACCTACTCTCTGTATGAATGAACACCAACCTACATTAAAAACTTGATTATGGCGGTGAAAAAGCCTGAATATTTTTTACGATACGGGCTTGAAAGGCTGCTTGGACCAGATAATTTTCAACTTTTTCCGGGGCTGAGTTTCTGCGAATTTTTTTGTTACCTGTTTCTCCTTGTTTTCGCATTTTTCCGAAACAGAAATAGCGTTTAGCAATCGATCAACAGTGAGTTACGAGATGGTTGCGTGTCTTCTAATTCTGTGTCGGATGGCCATCCATCACGGTTGAGACAGAGCTGCAAAAACACTGAGCTCGACTTAGTACCGACTGCTCTCTATTGCTAGACTACCGCGTTTGGATGGAGTATTACCATTACGGGCACTTATCTTTGTTTTCCTGCTCTCTTCTTTAAGGGTGCCAAAGAGAGTAGGTTTCGTAAAGTCCTTGCTTCCCTCAAACATAAAATGTTTCAGGTTTATTAGCGGTATGTATTTAAAGCAGCGATTTCAGTCTTTACACCTTTTGTGACTGAATATGAGAAAACACACGAGGGGGAAGCATCAAATATGACATGCAAAACGGCTACGACTGCCTGCGTAAGCAACTTATAGGATAACGTATTCGAGGATAAAGCCACCCTTCACTTCATTTAGTAAAAACTGCAGGGTATTGTGTGCCTCGGTTTTATTAGCCTGTGACGCCAGTGTGGCAAACTCGGTGATAATTTACTGGCGCACCCCTCGGGATCATCCGGATAAACGGGCCCGATAAATCTGAACGAAACATTTTTATTGTTTACTCTATTATACAGGGTGTGTGAAGATCGACCCCGAAACAGAACACAGATGGGGACCTGTAACTGCACCTGCTCAGCCTCTGTTTGGATCTATGTTGTCTGGATTATAAAATATGTCTCTACGTTACGGTAGATACTTTTGAAACATAATAGTGGTCCTTTGTGTAGGTATTTGAATTTGATTAGAATTTGAGTTTTCTGACGTGTCCTGTAAGGTCTAAATGATATAAAGCCCTTTGATAAATTGATTCTATTGATTTGTATCTACCTAGATATAATAATGCACGCGTGTTGAGACAATACTTTCATAAACAACAAAATTAAAAAAATTTAATACCCTCCCGACAGATTTTCATGAAACATATGGATAAAATTATCTATGATACAAAAAAAACTAAACTCAAATCGGTTCATCCGTTTGGGAGCTACGATACCACAGACAGATACACGGACAGACAAGTTAAACTTATAACACCCCTCTCTTTTTGCGTCGGGGGTTAAAAATACCACAAACTGTCCACAAAAACAAAATCTACTCGTACCACCAAAGAAAGCTATTCGGGGGTGGTCCTATTACACCCGGTAGAATAATATTTATCGCGCTAAATATCTATAATAAATAAATCGACAGCATTTACGCTGCCATTTATGGCATGTGCTGTGGGTTTATCGAACATTGATCACATATTTATGTGGCTATCGATTAGCCTGCTTTGTTTGTCGTATAGCTATAGCAACAGCGAAGACGCCAGCAAAAAGCTGTTTGCAATATGCATGTTACGAATAAAACTGAGCATTAAAGTCATTTACAACGGGATATTTACCAAGATTTGAGGTTTGAGCTTTCCAATATTTTGGCACAGATTCACTTGAACAACTCACTCGCAGTGTCCTCAGTTATTCCGTGATCATGGCGCATGGAACTGTGCCGATATCTTAGAAAGCTCAAAACACAAACCTTGGTAAATATCCCGTTGTAAATGACTTTAGTGTCCATGATGGATTTAAAAGTTTTAAAACTGAGTAGTTTATGAGAATAAGCCTAGATAAATTTTTAATCCATACTAATATTATAAATTCGAAACTACTGTCTGTCTATCTGTCTGATACCTTTTCACGCCTAAACGGCTGAACGGATCTTAATGGAATTTGGCATGGAGATAGATGGTATCCCGACAGACGGATATACACTTTATATCTCAGAAAAGAAGGTGCGAAGCTAGTGCGGGCACCAGCTAGTACCTAATATTAATGCAATGGTGCAATAGGTTCGTTTTTGTACCAACAGTATCGGCACCAATAGGTATAATGTAGATAATATACTTTATTCACAAAGAAAATTACAATCAAATAACAGAAATACATGAGAGTTAGTTTTTACAATTGAAACAATTGAGCTAACTGCAGACGGTTGCAAATAATCTACAGGTAGCTCAACTGATACATATCAATACCAGCCGTGGGGACGCCCCAAGATGTTTTATAGAATCGCTGGTGGAATCAGAATTTGATAAAATAATTTTTGAAGTCTGTCTGAAGACGAGTCTGCTATTATTTATTGGGTATTTTGGAAATTATCTGGGTATTTCGTATTAATCACTTCCTACTGTCGTACATCAGTTAAACAACAAGGAAGGTACGAGTATACAGGGCGTCCCAAACTTATGGGACATGAAGGGGAAGTACCTTAAATATCGTAGATAGGGTATTTTGCTGAAAGAAGACTTTATGTTACTTTTAAAAGTTAGTAATTCTGCATTCATAGATTTTCTAAAAAATACTTGCTTCGTCTGGGAATCGAACCGACTTAAATGTCAAAAAAAAATCATCCTACTTCTATGATGCCAATCGAAAGAATTTGAAAATGGAACAGTTTATGAGAGCGTTTGTTTGAATGCATACTTTTTAAAAAGAACTAATATTTTTAAATGTTGTTCTTAAATTTGAAAATGGAACAGTGTGTGCGAGCGTTTGTTTTTGGATTGATCTGTTTAGTCTGAATAATTCACTTACACAAGTTTTGTGTTAATTTATTGCGAACATGACATATCAAGTAAGTTTTGATCTAATGGAAGCATATTTTTTGAACGATAAAGATATCTCTAGAAGTTTGCGGTGGTATAGCGTAAAATATCCTGATAGACAAATACCGTCTCGTAAAGTTTTGAAAAGGCTTGTGGACAATTTGAAAACTCTGGGACGTTTTGATAAACGCCCAAGAGAACCACAGCAAGAAAACCACATGATCAACGACGAAGAACTTGATATTTTAATTTACTTTTCGGCTTTTCCGAAAATATTGGTGAGAGAAGGAGAACTTGAAATTGGAGTTTCGAAAAGTAAAATACACCGTGTATTAAAAGAACACGGTTTTAGGAGTTATGTTGAAGGACGATTGGTTCAAAAATTACTTCCAGGCGATACAGAAAGGAGAAAAAAATTATGTCTTGATATCCAGGCACGCTTGCTCGAAGATCCAAATTTTTTGGATAATATTATTTGGACAGACGAATCTAACTTTAGCAATAACGGTATGTATAACCGCAATAATAATCGTATTTGGTCTAAAGAAAATCCGTTACGAGTCACTGAAACGAATAACCAAGTGCGTTTTTCACTCAACTGTTGGTAACTTTTAAACAAGATCCGTCAAGTGCGAGTGTAACTCGCGCGCCGAGGGTTTTGAACGTTTGTCAACAAATATGTACCAAAAGTACCGGTTAGAGACTTTGCAATTTAACGAATACCTAAGAATAGTAGGTACCAACCTACATTTCAGATGGATCTCTGTGCATGCTTCGGTTAAATGGGTGGTTCGGTTAAGGTGGGTAATGGTAAATTTTTCGACTTTTTACGAAATATTTCAAAAAGTATGAAAGCTACAGAAATTTTAAAAACTGTTTTGAAATGTCCAAACCGATACCTTTCATTTAATATCCCACTCGGCGGGGTAGCCCCCCTTTTGAAAATTATTATTTTTTGACCATTTTTCAAAAAGTGTTCTTTTTACAGACTTCTCTATATTTTTCCTGTAAAATATAGATCGATATCTACAAACGCTCCATACATTTTAAACGGATCGCTCTGCAAACTTCGGAGATAGGGGGGGGGGAATGGGTATTTTATCGACTTTTTTCAAAATATTTCAAAAAGTATGAAACCTACAGAAATTCAAAAAACTGTTTTGAAACCTACAAACCGATACCTTTCATTTGATACCCCATTCGGTGAGGTAGCCCCCCCTTTTGAAAATTATTCCCCCCCTTTTTGACCATTTTTCAAAAAGTGTTCTTTTTTCAAACTTCTCTATATTTTTCCTGTAAAATATAGATCCATGTCTATAAACGCTCCATACATTTTACATGGATCACTCTGCAATCTTCGGAGATAGGGGGGGGGGAATGGGTATTTTTTGGACTTTTTTCGAAATATTTTAAAAAGTATGAAACCTACAAAAATTTCAAAAACTATTTTGAAATGTACAAACTGATACCTTTCATTTGATACCCCACATGACCCTGTAGGTATCTTTTAAAATTTCGGCATCACAATTTGTATGGAAAATATTCATTTTAATTTTTCATTTAATTTCATTTATTTTTCTCTAAATCTGTACAGGCGCACGAAATGTATTATTATTTTAAATTTCAAGTTGATAGCTGCAGTAGTTTTTGAGTTATTAAGGAGGGAAAAAAGGACAGACAAAGCGAGACCATAAGGGCTTTGAAACCGATCTTCGATCTTCAAAACCCTAAAAACCGGGTTTTCTTAATCCACTTTTACCAAGGAACCTTGAACACAGAAAAGTATTTAGGAATACTTCATATTTTAAGGGATGAGATAAGAAATCTTTCCGCTGAGGAGCAAGAAAACTTAATTTTCCAACAAGATGGAGCTCCGGCTCAAAATAGTCGGAGAGCAGCAGATTTTCTAAATGAGTGTTTTCCTACATGGATTGGTACTAATGGACCTATTAGATGGCCGGCCAGATCCCCGGACCTTACACCATTAGATTTCTTCTTTTGGGGATACGTGAAAGATATGCTATACAAAAAGCGATACGAGAACGTGGGCGAGTTGCAAACAGAATTGATCCATATCACATCGAGTGTTCACCATAAAATGATAAGAAAATCAACAGATCACATTTTGAGCGTTTAATTAATTAATTTACAAAAATACTTACTTAATTGACTACGGCACTTTCATGTATGTTTTTAATTTGATTAAAATGATGAATTTAATGATGTTCCTTTTTTAAAAAATACTATTTTACTTAAGCAAAGTTATTATTTTTTAGCTATTCTTTCGATTGGCATCATAGAAGTAGGATGAGTTTTTTTTGACATTTAAGTCGGTTCGATTCCCAGACGAAGCAAGTATTTTTTAGAAAATCTATGAATGCAGAATTACTAACTTTTAAAAGTAACATAAAGTCTTCTTTCAGCAAAATACCCTATCTACGATATTTAAGGTACTTCCCCTTCATGTCCCATAAGTTTGGGACGCCCTGTATAACACCTAGATGTCTATGTTCATTAAAGCACATTAATCACAGCTATGGTTATTAAATCAGCAACATCCGGAAGTTGGCCAGAGTCAAGATCGATCTTCCGGAGTTGGAGTTGGCAACTGCAGACCGTTGTAAGCTGTCCAAACTCGAAGGATGTCTTCGTGTTCTACTTACACTAAACAAAGACAGGACAACTAAGTGCAGGACCAATATAGCTGGGGCAGTAGCTTTATTTATTATGCACTTTGATATTCTTAGAAGCTCACAACTCAAAGGCAAAATAAATTATTACATTTCTCATTTATGAGTAAGATGGCATGGTTGCCTGAAAGCTGGAATACGCCATTGTTTTTCACTTTACCCATATCCATACCCTATCCTACATTATATAGTACATTAATTAACATCTACTACCCACTACTACTTCAAAACTCTGTAAGTAACATGTTTGCCAAGCATTACAATCACACTAATATTATAAATGCGAAAGTTTGGATGTTTGGTTGTACGGATATTTGGATGGATGTTTGTTAACTCTTCACGCCAAACCACTGAACGGATCAGGCTGAAACTTTGTATAGATTTCAGCACGATCCGTTCAGTAGTATCGTAGTTCTAGGCCTAGAATAAAACATAAGCTACTTTCAACCCTTAATTCAGTTCCCATGGGATAGAAATAAACCTTTAAATGTTTCAATAGAAACAACGCGCAAACTAGTTTCGAATATTGAATAGATAAAACAATTAAAATTAGGACACGTGCACTACCGATTCGAACTTGTATCACCTATCGTATAAGTAAATTCCAAGTCCCTGAAACGGATAACAAAGGATTTATTGTTTTGCATAAAACACTGTGTTGTTAGAAAGCTTTTCTTTCAAGAACCCTTGCACTCGTTTCGGGAATAACAAGTGTAAAGCCCCAAACATACATAGAGACAGCACGAAGCAGCTCATTATGGTGCAGTTTTTAGGGGCTGCTGAAGTTTTAGGCGCGAATAATTGCAATTTATTTATACCCCCAAGCTGGGAAGTCTTGTAACCTACTGTTCATTAAGCAGTTTTTTAGGTTTGCATTGTTTTGGTTTGTTAGACAACAGACTTTGTCAACCACAAAGTTTGTTGTCTAACAAAAAACTGGTACAGTTTACAGTCCGAATTTACCTATTATCTACGTCGTCTGTTACAAGCTACCCTACATTAATAACAATGGGACTCTAAAGAAATAGATACGAAATTATATTTTCTAAAATACCTTGCAAAGCTGTGTTCTTGGTATGTTCAAAAGGAGAGCCCAGGATGTCGCGAGGCAAATATCCATCTCCGACGTAATTGGAAAGCTCGCGACAATAAAAGGCTGGGGGTGACGCGAGACGATTTGGCGCACTGATGTGCCTACATTCACGTAATGATGTCAGGAACACACCCCTCTTTAATTCAAGCCAATTTGAATCGTTCACATATGGATACATTCGTTAGAACCTATAAGGCAAAACCAACCTTCAAATCATAAATACATCGAGGGTCACAAAACTCACAAGTTTTCTTGCAGATTTTTTTCAATAAAGGTATCTTTCTTAAATCGTTCTGAATAAATTTCGAATATATTAGACGCTGACGCGACATCACAAAGATAATCTGGAACGAGTTTCTCTAGGCAAATAAGTTTTTTCATGAAATGTTATTTCATCACATTTATTATTTGCTACGCAGCATCAGTCTACGGCGTAGCGGGGCTACGCACTAACAATAAACGTTTTAATGTAAGTAGGAAATATAACATGAAAATCTATTTCGTTTCGTATTCTGCAGGATCATGAGGAAAGAGGATCATAGTACACCAACGCTGGGAAAATAAAAACGCAGCGTTTGATGAAACTGAGTACGTGTTGTTCCGCTTCACTGAGTCAACGAACTCATACATACTCGTATTTCGCACACTTCAGACTCGCGTATACGAACAACTGGGGAGTTTCTATCCAATAGGATAGTTTTCCGTTTGGAGTAAACCTTTTTTCAACCAAACCTTTTTTGGAGTAAACCTTAATTCTTCCAATATTTAGAAAAAAAAACATACTTCGGAGTGTCGTAGCAGTTATTCTTCGTATACTTTTTCGCAGTAATAGGTTGGATATGCCAATTAGCTAGAGCTGGAGCTTAGATTTAATTCAAAAATGGAGTACGGTAGGGACGTATTTTACATCCTGTAAAACCTAAAATACATAAGTATTCCAAAACAAAACTAGGCTAAACATGAATAGTAGGTGCTAACATAACAAAGCAGCTAAATTTCAGACAATGTACCGAGAGGAACCTTATCTCCGACAGACAGCGAGGTATGAGGCGACGAGGCAGCTTTTGATAACCTTAGTTGTACTCGTCGGTAAACACAATGTATCACCCTAAATACTGCCAATGATTTATGACTATGTACATAACTAAAGGCTTATTATATTTTGAAGCTTTTTTCTACACCTCGTTCGTTCAGAACAGTTCTCTGAAAGCTAGAGACGTTAAACTGTGTTACTGAAATAAAACAGGGCATCATATTATTAAGGGCTAGGTAGATATATTCCTTTTGCAACTTAAAACAATTTATCAATAGATCAACATAACTTTTTTTACAACAGCGTCAATGACAGATTGAGTGTTGCCCTCTTATATTAAATATTTTACAATCTAATAAAAAAAATATTTCCAACTCTAAACCTATTTTTTTGGTAAGCTTACATTGATCGGTGCAATGCGATTAATAAGTAGGTCTGAGGAGACAGAAAAGCAGGGAGAGAAATGGGTGAGGCCTACGCCAAACAGGCGACTTCTACTAATATAATATGTGACATGCCAATAGTTGCCAATGCCAATATTTTGATGCAATAATTACATAAAATACCTATGAATTGATTAAGTTTATTCAGATTTTATTGTAATATTGTAATATTTAGTAGTAGATTATGTGGCTTTTTTATTTATTTTATTGCTATAAACATATTATTATTTTTATAATCCGGAATTTTCATAAATCGATTGGCAAGTTTGTGATACCTATCATAAGCTTATTAAAAAAGTTTATGATAGGTATCACAAACTGGCCAATTGATTTTTGAAATTTCCTTCGTTTAACAGAATAATAAGATAAAATAGGTGGTGGCGCTGATTTGGGTCGGGGTAGCGCCTTAATAAGTACATTGAGTGGCCATGACTCACATTATGCGAGTAGAGTAACAAAGAAGGAGTTAAATCTGCTTCTCGGAGTAGGCCCCCTGGTCCACTCCAGAGTTTCGGTGAAACACGCGGGTGGCGTATAATCAACTTTTCTATTGCATAATGTAGTAACCTACCAGTGCAGTGGCCCGTCTGTTCCAAATGGATTCTTAAGTGTTTGGTATTATAAAACGTCTTCGCTTGCATAATTATGCATAAATTGTATTTTATGCAACAGTCAAACCCGATTATGAAATCAGCGACTGAAAAAGTACATTCTAACGCGTTTCTTGTATTAGGCAGTTCATAACATTAATCAAAATTCCTATCTTTTTTTGTTAATTCCTTCGTAGGAACCTACACGCTATAATAGATGTGCATTCCTCAGGTTTCAAGTTACAAAATACTTTAAACCGGCTTCGGGGTCGATATCTACCGTCTATATAGACAATTTCATACACAATCAATAGTTAGAAAGGCAAAAATAAATAATAATGCTGGACAATTCAGACAGCATCATCTAGCCTTAAGCTAAGTAGAGCTTGTGTGTACTAGATAATTGACAAGTATATGTTACACAAATAGGTGTTTTTATTATACAGAGAAAACCACCAGAACACTCCGAAAATATATCTGAAGATCGTGCAAACGTCTGTCCCGAGGCGGGAATCAAATCCGCAACCTCCTGAGTCGCAGGCGGACCTTGGCCCGCTGCGCCACAGAGGTCGTCAGTTGTAATGTAAAGTTTAAAAGAATGAAAATTGGTTTTGAAGAGCACCATAAACCATAGAGTTAAGTTTCTTCTGGACGATATTCTTCCGGGAATAATACAGAATTTCCAAATGAGTAAATAACCCTCATGTCCAGCAACGGATTGACGTCATCTCCGCATCCTACGATTACTGCGTAAATATCGGATTCGCATTCGATCTGGAACAAATCAGCCCGTATCGTATCGTAAACGTCATATATTTCATATCCAATGATAAATCGTCCATCTGACCTGCTTACGAATGTAGCTAATACATTTCTTTCAATGTGCGTTTGTGAACGACAAAAAGTAAACATGGCATGTCATGGCACGGTTTGGGGTAATACGCGGAAAATTATCCTTCACAATTCCGTAGTTTAGGAATTATTGTATGGTAGACTTATCGGCACGTATTTTGAGGCCTGATCTTGACTTGCGCACAAATTGAATTTGAGCCCTTACTCTACCAACAGACAAAGATTCGCTGAAAACAAACTAAGTTAAAGTTAAAAAACTAAGTTAAACTAAATCACGTTTTCCTAGTTAAGGTTCAGGCAGATCATGGCACCGATTATTAAAGAAAACCAACTCTAGATTAAAAAAGTCCGTTTGAAATGTTATTTTTTGCTCGAGCCACTTGGGAGTGACCCGATTAGGGAGGTGTTTATTAAATTACCCGGCTGCTGGTTTCTAGTTTGCGAGCAGATTGGAGTGGAGATGGAATTCCGGTAAATTCAGAAACTCAATCCTTTAGTTTATCTAGGCGACCTCCGTGGCGCAGCGGGCGAAGGTCCGCCTGCGACGCAGGAGGTTGCGGGTTCGATTCCCGCCTTGGAACAAATTTGTGTACGATCTGCAGAAATTTGTTCCGTTGGTCTGGGTGTTTTCTATGTATAATAAAAAATATATATGTATCTATGCAGTGTATTGTATTAAGTATATCAGTTATCTAGTACCCATAACACAAGCTCTGCTTAGCTTGGGGCTAGATAATGCTGTGTGAATTGTCCAGCATTATTTATTTATTTATTTAGGCCGACTAAGCTACGGGCTTCAGAAGAAGTTCGATTGATTGAGCGATATGCTAATCCTTAATCCAGCATATATTTCATTTAAGGTATTGATCGAATACCTATTGTAACACAAGCTCTGCTTACTTTTTTTGAGGCTAGAGGATGCTGTGTGGCTTGTCCAACATTTTTTTGTGTTCTGTCCCTGCTATTACATTATACCTACAATACCTACGCGAGTAGCACAATAAACAATAGTTACTCATTTCGGTACCTTTATTTAAAATTACGCTACCACTTAAAATTCAAGAAAGCTAGACCTACCGATCCGTGGTAAACAAACGACCACATTACATTCTATTAAGAAAAGCTTCTTTACCTACCGACTTAATTTTTTGAAGCCTCTCTATTTGAAACTTCAGTCAGGCGAATACGCGGACCGATAAATAAAGCAGACTAAAATAGATAACCACTGCTCTTTTCAAACTACTTGAAAGTTATCTATCATAAACTACAACAAATAAACAGAATACTTAGGCACTTTTTTGTGTACTTTCCTGCGAAATAAAGCGGATATTATTATGAACAATAAGTTTGTCGTCTAGAAGTGCTTAACGTTGGCAGTTATCCAGACCTCACTCAGATTTATTGTTTAGCACTACGTAACTTTAATAGAAAGATCATAAAGGATTTATTATAACTGACAAAGAACGCCGGGCATTAGGTATCTGTCTGGTCTGGACTTTGTCATCTTTTGTCAAGCACAGTCCAGTTCGAAGCATCAAAATAAATAAACAATCCACACAGCATCGTCTAGCCCCAGAGTAAGCAGAGCTTGTGTTATGGGTGCTAACTAGACATCCATAAAAATTCATATGTTATTTTCCAAAGAAATCAACCAGAACACTCATTACCTACCCAAATATACTTTATACATTTTATGTGTTGTTGCTGTTACATAACATAGGTAAGTATGTTGTCTACCTCTGGTCTAATGTATCAAAGTGCTAATCACTTTGTAGCAGGGACAATCTATTTTTACCATCTATCCTAATTTGTGAAGTCACAGCCCATTAGCGCTATTTTCGTAGAAGTTGATTGAGGAGGCCTTCCTATATCCTCATGACGCGCCTGCTGTCGCAGCTATTTGCGTCCGGCCGTGTCCACGCATTATCCCTTTGACCCTTTCCCTTAAATATATGACATGGCCCGCAGTAACGTTTCGCACGTTCATCAGCGCGCAAATAAACAAAATAGACTCCTTTTTCCGTACCCCTAATTAGATTAGAGGGGAATATCGGTCACAGCTCCGAATTCAAACTCTAATTGGGAATCATTTAGGTTGTCTTTGATTATATCTTCTATAAAAAATCGATTGAACAATTGGAAGTGGCATGGCAATTTTAGCTGAGCTTGGTCGAAACCCGGATCTCTATGGCCGAAACAGTTGTCAAAATCCTCCTTGAATAAAATAGTAGTATAGTACATACCAACATGATTATTTTAATGTTTCCTATTTTATGGATATGTAAATTTGTCGCTACTTGACGGATATTGTGTGTATACCTAATATTGCATACCTATGTTTATGGACACGAAATTTCTACGGCAAGTTATAGGGCAGATACCAATTTCCGGCGTTACCTCGATTTAAATCCATTTACTGCAGGCATCACCCAAGATTGATGGGCTGGAGCAGTACCTCACCTACTTGCTACTAAATTCTTACCTAAGTACGTTTACTTACGCAACTATTCAAGTAGATACTCTTTGAAGACAGGAAATTACGAACCGTTATGATGTGAGGTAATGGTAATCAATTCACATAATAGTTTGTTACTTTTCTTGCTGGCACAAATGTGGCATAATAATAATAGTGGTTACCTACAATGAGTGTTAAGTTAACAAAACAAGTAAATTTTACAAAACTTAAAAACGCGACTGCCATACTTTTGTCGAAAATAATAGCCAGTCTGTTGAGGCATTTTAGATTTATGGTGATATTAAAAAACTCACTTATGTAGGTACTTAAATGAACCCTGAAAACACTTAATTTATTTTTCGGTAGTAGGTACTATCTATCGTAGGTATATCTACATATATGTAGTTATTTTGTGCCGTCTCGTGTAGTAAGCTGTGACAGGTGGGTAGATAGATTTAATGATTATTCCGCTCTGATCATAACTACGTTGACTTGATAGTGGTCCTGGCATTGCCAAAAAGCAAAAACAGTAAATCCACCGTTCGTTGGATACCGACACTCAGAAATCAGCAGATCCAAGTTGAACTAAAAGAGCAAACCGGAGAGACAATCAAATTTTCGTGAAAATCGCATGGCCCAATTAAATTCCAGAGCTGCACCGAATAGCGAATGGAATAACGAACGGAAACGAACTGCTCTGATTGTTTACACGTTCACTAAAATCCAACTGCATTCACAATCTGTAATTCTGAAAAAGTTGTAAAAAACTTGGGGAAATTGTGCAGGAAAAATCAGCATATCTTCACAACCTATCCCTACTGTATGTATTTAATACCATGCAATATTAAATTACTTTATTTGGCTTGGTGGGAAAATGAAAGCGAATAGCGTATAGTTGTATTTGGGTAGGCTTTTATAACCAAAATTTTCATTTAAAGAAATTAGAGCAAAAGTCTAAACAAAATATTGGGTCTTTTGTGAAAACGAACCCTTTCGTTCGACAGACCAAAAAATTATAACTTTTAATAACGTCCCTTGAGGTCCCAAGACACTGATTAAAATGCATGGACAACAATAGACATTGTTCCTGAATCCTGATCAGACGTTTCTTTGTATATTAAACGACAACGGGGATTGGGAGGGACTTTCAATTTGTATTATTCTTCCTTTGTTCTTCCTTCATAGTCGATGGGTAATGCGGACTTACATTTTTAATAAACGAATCCTTACTGAGGTAGGTACCTACAATCAATTTCATTGTGTAAAAACGTAGTATTCTCAACTGCTACGTCGTCGTAGCAAAAGACTACAGCGTAACAGGGACTGTGCCTATTCTGGTTATGGTAATTCTGGTGATTGTAATCTTTAAATACTATACCTACCTAAATGGTAAAATATTACTTACCGACCTACTATTTGAATGAGTAAAAAAATCGTAGTAAGGGAATCATTATCGTCTCTGCATCAAGTCTAGCAATATTAGCGTTTCTGTCAGTATGTCCGTACTCCTCTACAGTCGTATTTTACAACCGATCCGTACAAAAATTGTTGTATAGATTCTACGATTTTATAGATTTTTTTTTGCTGTCGGGGATTTTTGATTAAAGGCGTGCTTCCTCCAAATAAGGCAAAAAAGGTTCTTTAGAATATCTCCGCTGTAAGAGATCTGATTATGATGATTATGTCTTTAATTGAAAGGTAGTAACTTTAAATTGTTCTCATAAAAATTTGGTAAAATTAATTGTTGTGAAAAAGTTAGTGTTCGCGAGTTCTACTATTTGTAGAACTACTTTGGTTTACAACTGCTACGTCGTAGCAGAAGCCTACGGCGTAGCAAGGTCTGTAATTAAGTTTAATTCTTGGCACATAGCTGAATTATATAGATTCCTGATAACTATGTTTTAATTCAAGGCTTTGCTATGAGAAACTTTGGATATCAGTAAATAAAAACATCCAGGAACCAATTACTACGGCGTTCCTAGATAATTATTTAGTAAAAGAAAAATGTTAATGCGAACATAAAAAAGCCCCGTAACAGACTTTCATAAGGTACTGGAGGCATATTTGAATTTTTCTATACGCAATTGCGTGTTTCGTTTCGGCCAATGATTGAACAGTGGCGGTCAAAAGTGGTAACCTAGATTCTAAAGATATTATCTTGCAGCCATTCGTGGTGCTTACGACCTTTTTGTAACTCGTGATAAAGTTATTATCATTTGAGGCCTAGGTTCTAATACATAGAGTCATGTACTCTTTCATTAGGAAATAAAACAGAACTAATAAAAACCATAATTTATTTTAACACCAGTGTAAATTATATATTAAAACAAGTAATGTCTTATAAGTATTCAATAATATTTCGCTTAACATACTGCGAAGCATACGGTAATAATGTTGAGCTGAATTTTAGAACTAGGTGAAATTTACTATGTTAAATCGTATTAACCATCAACCGAGTATGATCTTTAAGGTTTCTCCAATTATGACCGCAACTGTACATTGATACACCGAAGTAGAGTACCTACCAATTTGCAAATTGGTACAAAACAACGAAATGAAACACACAATTGAGTATTTTGGAGAATTAAACTAGACCTCATGTGCCTTCCAAACTACCAATAGTGGCTTGCCATACAACCTACCGTAATTTACAAAACCAATACTGCAGATGACAACAAGCTGCATAGTTAGGCAAAGAATACTCAGCATTAGGTCCTACCGGCTGGTTATATCGCAAAAAATCAAAGTCAGCTAGTTAGTGCAAAAGGTGTCCCAGGATAGTTTGCGTTTAGTGCAGTCGAGCACCGTCTGAGGACCTTGCTAATTGCCAGCGCCTGACACTTGCGTTGCGACTTCACGGTAAGCAGTTTTGCATTGTTGTTCCGAGCCGTGGGGACCTCTTTTCAGATAGGGTGGTTTGTTTTAGTTTATAGCCTTTTATGGATACCAAGAACATAGAATCGAAGAAAGAAAAAAGTGATAACCAGCCTTGATTTTTACTTTCCAAAATGAGTATGGAGATGCAAGTGCTGTATGGTGCTGGCTTTAAATTTGCACCACCTCAACTCTTCCCGCAGGTGTCGTAAGAGGCGAGTAAGTGTTATGCACCGGGGGCTGGCAGGAGCGCCCACTGTAGAACAATTCTACCACCGAACTGCGATCCCCATGCCCAGCGTGGGGATTATGGGCATTACCCCCATGAGATAAAAGCCAACAAGGCGCTTATCAGTGGGAGGCCTGCGTCTAGCAGTGGACCAATACGGCTGTGGATGAGGAGACAGATGCATTTAATCTGTGACTAGTAAAGTAATTATTTAAAATTGTAGTCTATGGTAGTTATATGTGTACCTATCTCTCTCGCAACTAGTGGATTATGTCTGTTTGTATACCTACACCACAAGTCACACTGACTTAGACAACGACACCCTTGAGCTGGAACTGCTATTTACTTGACTTATTAGTAAAATAAGTTACTTGTAAGAACTAAGTGAGAACTTAGGCGTGCCGACTGTATTACAGACTAGAGGAACCCAAGTCGTTTGGCGAACTTGTAATGGATATGTACAGCCTCAGAGGAGATATTTAGCTTTAAGGCTTCAACACAAAAGCCAAACTAACTTTACCTACGTCTTAATAGGATTGGTAGGTACTATACTAGGTATTTACTTATCTCCCTTTACCTAAAAGTCTGAGACCAATGCACTCTTTTCAAGGATATTTTCAGTATTAAATAAAATATTCATTCAAACCAAAATAGAAGCAGATGGCAAGGAAGTTGCAGCTAAATCTACAGAATCGAAAACAACATCTACTCGTAATTGGACAGCGGAAAAGCTGACTTGAAGAACCTTTAGCGCTATTTTGGAGGCGCGCTTTCTTGAACTACCTACGTTGTGCACTTGTGCTCTACTGTCTATAAATAATAGATAATCTATACTTATAATAAAACTGTAACAGGTCCAATTCTGTACATTGAAGATATTTTGAAAATTTTTTTTGGAGGGCACTCTATTATCGATACTGAAGCCAAAACTGCAATTTTTTTCATTCATGTCTGTCTGTCTGTCTGTCTGTCTGTCTGTCTGTCTGTCTGTCTGTCTGTCTGTCTGTCTGTCTGTCTGTCTGTCTGTCTGTCTGTCTGTCTGTCTGTCTGTTTGTTAAACGCGCATCACGCCGAAACTACTGAAGGTATTGAAATGAAACTCGGCACGATTTTAGGTCATACTACGAGGAAGGACATAGGATACTTTTTATCCCGGAATTCAGTCAGGTTTCCCTGGGAGAGGGGATGAAAGTAAAATTCTTTAACTGCGCATCACGACGGAACTACTTAAGGTATTGAAATAAAACTGGGTACGATTTTAGGTCATACCACGAGGAAGGACATGGGATACTTTTTATCCCGGAATTCAGTCAGGTTCCCCTGGGAGAGGGGATAAAAGTAAAATTTCTTCACCGCGCATCACGTTCACGCCGAAACTACTGAATGAGTTGGACTGAATTGGTACGATTTGAGTTCAAGGAAGGACATGGGATACATTTTATCCTGGAATTCAGTAAGGTTCCCCTGGGAGAGAGGATGAAAGTAAAATTCTTTAACCGCGCATCACGACGGAACTACCTACTTAATGAATTCGAATGCAACTCGGCGTGATTTTAGTTCGTACTATGAGGAAAGATACATTTTATCCCGGAATTCAGTAAGGTTGCCCTGGCAGAGGGGATGAAAGTTAAATTCCTTCACCGCTCATCACGCCGAAAGTACATAGGTAATGAGTTGGAATGTAACTTGGCACGTTTTGAGTTCATACTACAAGAAAGGACATGGAATACATTTTATCCTGGAATTCAGTAAGGTTCCCCTGGGAGAGAGGAAATAGTAGAATTCTTTAACCGCGCATCACGACGGGTCTACGCGTCGTCCGATTTCATGCATTCTTTTTGTTAGAAACAGTAGAAAAGTAGAAAGAATATGACTAAATCAGTAGAAAGTCGAGTAGAAAATCTGTAGATTGATGAAATAATCTGTAGATTGACGAAAAAAATTAGTAGATAAAGGGTAGGTAAGTTCCTATCTATTAATTTTCCAAGACGCACCCATTAGTTAGGTTCCTACCTACTAAGGTGGTGGGTCTTGGAAAAATAAGTTAGGTTCCTGCCTTACATGATATATGGTGGTTTAGCTGGTCCAGCGAAGTTTGGTTGGAGTCTTACTCCAACCAAACTTCGTGTACAATTAAATTAATTAATTATTGTGGTCCACTTAAACTAACTGGACCGCAGAAAAATATTTTTTATTGTGGTACACAGCCAACTGTACCTACCTACTAACGAAAAAAAATTACGGTGGTCCAGTCAAATGGATCAGGAGCCCAATTCTGCAAAACAATTGCTTCAGTATGACAATGGAATCGTCGCAGAATCATCACGTAGAATCCTTAGATTAATAAAATTCCAGATAGTGCGCGCGAGATAAATTAATATGTAGTTTCAAACTTGACGCGCGTCTCTCCATCTGCATTCATCATAATTTCTTTCATCCAAGGTGGAATACCAAAAAGTGTCATTCTGTGACGATAGCCCTGTCATAGTGAAGCGATTAGTATAGCAGAACAGGGCCCCAGCTGTGAGTAAGTCAAACGAGTAGGACACTTCTTAACACTGACGCTGGCCGAGTCGTAGCTAAAAGTCGTGTGGATAAAGAATGGGATTGAAGATGACAATATGCTATCCCCCGTAGACCCTACACGATTTTTTGGACGGCGGCGTTTCATAATATGAGAGACTATGGTTAAATGTGAACTTAATTAGTCGGCAGGTAAGGCAATCGCGAACGAAGTCGCGGGTACAGCTAGTAATAAATAATAGGAGTTAGCTCCTACCTACCAATATCGTCAAGAGGTTCGTCTAGTTAGTTTATCCTAAATATTTAAGTTAATCAATGACAACGTTCAAGGTAAGGTAAACTGAGGTAAGCTAATGGACAAACTATTAGCCACTTGAACGTCCGGGCGACTATAGTCGCCGAAAAAATGTTGCTTCGAACGTTACGGCAACTAGAGCAGCCCTAGACTTCGTTCAGTTTTATTTATTATTTCAACGAACGCAGCCTTAATTAGTTCTGCAACCAGTTACCAGATGGCTCTTAAATAAATATTTCATCATGGGAGAATTTCTTTTCTGCATTTGGCAACAAAAATTACGAACAAAAAAGTTAAAAATGAGGTAGATAAAAACTTTGTTGCAAGAGGAACCTATAGATTTTATGAAACGTGATGACGCAAAAACATCATAGAAAACCAGATCCGTCAAGTGCGAGTGTAACTCGCGCGCCGAGGGTTTCGAACGTTTGTCAACAAAAATGTACAAAAAGTACAGGTTAGAGACTTCGCAATTTAATGAATACCTAAAAATAGTAGGTACCCGCCTACATTTCAGATGGATGTCTCTGCATGCTTCGGTTATGGTGGGTAATGGAATTTTTTTCGACTTTTTTCAAAATATTTCAAAAAGTATGAAACCTACTGAAATTTGATAAACTGTTTTGAAATGTCCAAGCCGACACTTTTCATTTGATATCCCCGTGGGGTAGCCCCCCTTTTGAAAATTATTTCCCCCTCTTTGACCATTTTTCAAAAAGTGTTCTTTTTAGACTTCTCTATATTTTTCCTGTAAAATATAGCTCCTTATCTACAAACGCTCCATACACTTCAAATACATCGCTGTGCAAACTTCGGAGATAGGGGGGAATGGGTATTTTTCGACTTTTTTCGAAATATTTTAAAAAATATGAAACCTACAAAAATTTCAAAAACTATTTTGAAATTAAATAACATCGCCAAAATTAACGACTTCGCGTTGCTCAAAAACTTTAGAATTTGAGCAACGCGACACCTCTCGTCAAACGAACTAACTTTAGTCTTTGAACAGGAATGGATAAACTTTAATGTTTCCCCTGTAGGTGGAGCTAACGGCGCTTCAGTCCGTAGAAAGTCGCAAAGATTTTCGACTCCAGCGTCACTTGACCTCGTGGTGTAGTTGGTAAGCACATTCCGGTACTGACGGAAGGATGTGGGTTCAAGTCCCGCCGAAGTCGTTAATTTTTGCGATGTTATTTAATTTCTTAGAAATTTGCCAGAGTGTGAGGCTTACGCACTATAAAATCAAAAACTTTAACTATTTTGAAATGTACAAATTGATATCTTTCATTTGATACCCCACATGACCCTGTAGGTATCTTTTAAAACTTCGTCATCACAATTTGTATGCAAAATATTCATGTTAATTTTTCATTTATTTTTCTTTAAATCTGTACAGGCGCACGAAATGTATTATTATATTAAATTTCAAGTTGATAGCTGACAAAGCGAGACCTTAAGGGTTTCGAAACCGATCTTCGATCTTCGAATCCCTAAAAACGGGGCAATCAATTAATTGCCTATGCCGATAGTTGAACGATCAACGTTCAACAACATGGCTAAACGTCACTAAAATCCATGTCGTCGAACAAAATTATTTAGGTATTCTGAACAAATCAGCGTTAGTTTTACAATCGGCCCAGCCATTCTACTAACGGACTGAATTAACGATCCCGAAAAATACGACATGTATGCGATTTCATTTTTCAAAACAAAACAAATGAGATCAGTCAGTAACGTTACACAAAAATATAAATAAAGAACTCATTCAAAAACAAGAACATCAAGTGCGAGTGTAACTCGCGCGCCGAACAAATTATACATACTTAGGTACATGTAATATAGGTTCCGGTTACAGACATCGCTATTTGATGTATACCTACCTAAAAATAGTAGGTACTTACCAAACTACATTATAGTCATTCCCCCCTATACCGAGGCCATTGTTCGCACCTTGGTTTTCACCAGATCTCCTACGCGTTGCGATAGCTTTTCCCTCAAGTCATTTGCTGCCTCTGTTGTTGCTGTGATGATGGCGTCCTTGTTCGCATCGAAGTGTTTAACAACCCAAGTTGTTTTCCCGCAGGTACCGCCCAGTTGACCCAGCCCGCTTCGATTTCCTGGTTCCCTGATATGGACTGGGCCATTTCATTTTAGGGTAATTCTCACAAGGCTCAAAAATACGTGTCCGGCTCGAAAAAAAATACAAAAACTATCCCTAGCCCTTTGATATTTTTTTAGATGTTAGGTTAGACAAAAGTAATGGGGGAGGCCTTTTTTAGTTTTTTGATTTTCTTATTCTAAATAAGAAAAAATAAATAAAAACCTTGGAAATATTGACTTTCGTGGTGCGTCCGGACCTCATGTTCGAGTGTTAATAAATTTTTATATTATCTCTCATTAATAATAGGACTATTTCACACAGGTTCACAAATAACCAGATAGTTACTAGCTTAACTGACACTATTACTTTGCAAAAATAAGCTTTAGTTGATAAGTTACAACTAGATAACTTTGCGTCCGACGTTTGGCATTGATACCCCTGGCGCGCACTAATTTATTCATTTATACTGTACTTTAGTAATTGCGTGAATAGTTGTTAGACCGAGACAAACTATCAGTCGCGCTCCATCAGTGGTGTGGACAAAACATCTCTATGTCTCCGCGTCCTTCTGTTATTAAGGTAAGTAATCACTTTCCGTGGCTTGGTATACCGCAAGTGTTGATTACCATGTAGAATTTAAATTCGTTCATACTAATTCTATTGTTTTAATGATTGTAATAACAGATGCCTTTTGGGTTCCTAATTTCGACTGCAGATACCAAAGTAATATATACCAGCAATTTAGGAAATTATGTAAGATTTTGTACTTATTTTTGATTTTCGTGGTATTGATTTTCGTGTTTTCCGTGGACAAAAAGTACACAAAATGTCATTTAAAAAAACGAAAATCAAATCTGCAGGTCGATTAACATTTTTATATTGTTAATTTTAATATTTTTTTTTTCAGTGAGTACGCTGGGAATATGGTCTACTCACGAAAAGATCGCTTAGTTGCAAAAATATTGGCTGAACGACGGAAGAGAGCCCGAATCAAACTTAATCTAGAGAAATATTAGGTTAAAGTATGAAATTGCCGATTTGTATTGAAAAATATTAATAAGTTTTTTTTTTATTAAACATATTTATTTAATCAAAACAATGACCATTATTATCTATACATTGCTGCCATCTAACAGGAAGGTCATTTATGCCTTGGCGATAGAACTCTAGTGATCTAGATTCGACAAACTGTGTGAAAGCATTTTGTACTGCCTCCTGAGAAGAAATTTTTTTTATCACGTAGAAAATTGTCCAAATCAGGAAAAAAATGGTAGTCCGTTGGAGCGAGGTCTGGCGAATACGGAGGGTTTCTAATTGCAGTAAAGTTGCAAAAAATGCCTGTAAAGTTCAAACGTTTTCTCGTGCTGTATGAGGGAGGTCTCGCGCTATCATGGAGCAATAATGATGAAGATCGATTCATGAGTCGGAGCTGTTTCACTGCTAGTTTTGCCATCATTGTTTGGAGTTCGGCACAGTAGGCATCTGCCGTTATTGCTTGACCAGATCGGAGAAAGCTATAGTGAATCCATAGAGTGACACCATGCTGAGACCACCAAACAGTTACCATTACTTTCTTATTGGTAAGCTTTGCTTTAGGACACTATTGCGGCATTTTACTTGGGGTCAGCTATTGCATTTTTCGCGAACGGTTATCGAAAAGAATCCACTTTTTATCACATGTCACAATGCGATCCAATATTTCTTCATTTCTGTATCGATTCAACAAGTTTCAACACGTGTTTGTTTTTGCAGATCAGTCAAATCATGAGGCACCCGTTTTAAATTTTTATTTTATTGATTTGACGCAAATGAGTCAATATTGTTGGTAAGTTAACGTTAAACCATGCCGCTAATTCCTGGATAGTTTGGCTCGGATCGGCTTCAACCATCTCTTTCACTTCATTTTTATTCACCTGTGTGGGCAGTTTTTCACGTGGTTCGTTCTTTAAATCAAAGTTTCCATCACGAAAGCGTTTAAACCAAAATCGCACGATGCGTTCATTAGCAGTCCCCTCTCCGAACGCAACATTGTTATTGCGAGCTGTTTCTACCGCGTTAGTTCCGCTTCGGAACTCGTATTAAAAAATCACTCGAATTTTCGAAGTATCTATCTTTCTTGTCTAAGCTGAATAAAAAATACAATTGATAGTCGATAATCGAATGTTGTACATTTTTTAAAAGAAGAACCTCATAGGTACCATGTGAAAAGAGTTTCGCTCAAAAATCTCAAACCATGAAGGTTCTATGTCAATTCGAAGTACCTATTACAATAAAACGGCAATATCATACCTTAAACCCTTTTATTCCGTGCAGAAAGAAAAGATTGGCAGCGGTATTATCGAAAGAAAGAAGGGAAGATACAATCAGTTAGTGAATTAGATCTTCGTCAACAACGAACTGCTAGAGAGAAGCAGATTTTCCTCTAATAATTAAAATTTAACACAAAAAAATATAAAAAAGTAAATGTTGACGGTATTGACTTAAGAGTGTGTAAATATTTGTCATACTTTCTTAGAAAAAAACTACAAACATAAAATAATTGCTCCTTAATTTTAAGAAATTTTCCATCTAGATCCTACTGAAAAAACATTATTTTATTAATAAACCAACCCGAAATTCCTTCTTACATTGATTTTAATATGCTAATTCACACAAAATGTATGTTTCAACGTATAACGTTCAATATTTTTATATATTTGATTTCGGTGATATGAATACTGATTTCCGTGGATACCATATTTTTAAAATTGAATTACTTCGTAACCATTAAGTCAATTAAGTTCCCTCCACCACCAATAAATTTTAAATTCAATCTTTATTCTGAATATTTCATCATTATGTGCTATTTCAACAAAAAAAAATGTGCCACGAAAGTCAACCAAAAAATGCGTTTCCGAAGAATGACCCTTTACATGAAGCACCTCTGACGCGAAGCATCCGCACGCTTAATTTGATTGCCGAGACAATCGATCTTTTTTACCGTTCCCGGAGCGAATTACAAAAGGTTTGTTTTTTATTTTATGTTATCACAGTTTGTATTTTAATCTTAATTTTTTTATTTTTTATTTATGAATTATTGATATCGATAATAATGAATGATCTTTGTTGTGTTGTGTGTGTTTGAATGTTATTGTATTGTGTAAATGTTGATGATTTTCAGTTTTCTTATAATAAGACTAGAATATACGGTACTCTATCGCATTGGGTGTGCCTGTTAGGATAGATGTACGTTTATAAATAAATTAAAGGATTCTTTCATTGAGCATGATTTTGTTGCAACGGGCCGTGACAACCGCTGGATCACCATCTGGGAGTAAGAAACTTTGGTGGTCCTTTCAGCCCCGCTGCGTTCCTGTTTCGTATGGCCATTTTGATATTGTAGTTTATGATGGTTTTTGCTGGTACCACCATAGCTCTTTTGATGAAGTGACCGATCGCATCGTTGGTGTCATCAGCGTAATAGGTGCAGCTGTGAGTGTGCCGTGATATTGCTACCACCGTGTGAGGGACACTTTCGTGCAGTTTCATCCGACTTTTTGTTTTTAATATTGCCACTGTCTCGAAGGTCAGCCCCTGGGCCTCATGAATGGTTAGTATGCGAGACCCATCCCCATAATCATAGCCTTGGTTTTTAAGGGTTTCCTTCTCATCCTGAGTATGGACTAGGAAAAGAGTATTGGTGAGGGAGCTGGGTATATTCGCTCCTGTGTACATCTGAAGCGACATGGAGTGAACTTCGAATTTGGACGAGTGTATACCGGAGTATATCTCTCCTAGGGCATATGCAACATCTAATGGGTTCCTGTGCGTGCACAGTAGCTCCTGGCTGATGTTTGTTACCAGATTTGGGCCTCTTGTACCTTATCTCGAAGAGGTTTTCTCTATCGATGTAAGGCAACTGGTTAACATCTCCGATGAGAACAATTTCACCAGCACCAGACAAGCGCGAGGGCATGATGATAGTAGGCATGATGAACCACTTCGGTGGTTCATGAGAGCTTCGTCAATCGTGAGCCGACTGCATCTGTGAAACTCTTGACGAATGGAACAGACGATACATTGGTAGCGAAAATGCAGCCGTGACCAAAATCTTCGTCCCCGACATTATCAAGGCTTATAAAATTATTAAAAACTTAAAACCCTCTGGTGTACTCACGCAAATAATGACAGGGCACGGAGGATTCTCTGAATACCTTAATCGCTTCAGGTGTAAGGAGAGTCCATCGTGCATCTGTGAAAGTAATAAAATGGAAACGGTAGAACATATTTTATTTGAGTGCCCAGTATTTGGTAAACGGTGATATGAGGCTGAATAAAAATTGGACATAGACCTGAGAGTAGAAAATATTAATGAATATATAAAAAACAAATATATAAGAAACAAATTTATAGAATACTGTACAGATATACCTAATATAGTAATAAGAAGAAATAAGGATATATGTATAGCTTTTGCTGAACATTATATTTTAGAATGTAAGAAATTCAGCAATAACATAAATAAACTAAGTAAAAACATGTAAATACAATAAGATATAACCAAATGTATAAAATAAATAGGATAGACGTAAGACTTATATGATTTGAAAATTACTTATATTATAATTTAGTAAAATTGACACAATAAAAGAAAAAAGAAAAAAAAACGTGTCCGGCTGGGAGCATTACATGTGCGCGGGGGCGCGGTGGATGGGGCATAGCTATTGTAAATGTTACTACTAAATAAAACGAATAAATAATAATTCTAAAGTTTGTATTTTCATTAATTATAAATAGTCATTTAATATAGCTTTTTAACAATAAAATAAAGTAAAATGAGTAACGACTTAACACGATACGAATAGAGTGGCAATTTACAGGCGGGAGGCGGTTCAGACGACGGAGTCTTTGCGGTTCCTGAAATAAACGGACGCGGTTAGTGACTCGGCACATCGCACAAGCATAATAAGACGAGTGGATGGAAGGGCTTAGCCCAAGTGGGATACACAAGGCTTGTCATTGTTGTATCCACAAAACAACAGATCAAAAAATGAAACAGCTGATCAGATTTTCATCGCGTTACCCTAATCGGCCCATTATGACCTATAACCATCAACATCATCCTAAATTGGCTCCACTACTGGCTGGACACAAACCCACACCAAAAATAGCTCCACTGACCTGTCCACGGCATGATTGTGTACGTAATCCAACCTTAACCAACCGTGGACATATTTACGGCGTTACCATCGCCATAACATAATACCGTCTTCTTATAATAGGGTAGTGGTGTCCTGGGTAAAAAAATTATTATTCTATTTAGTCCATCAGTTAAATTATCAGAAGATATTGGATACATATTTTTTCTTTTGTCAATCAAAAAATTACTAAAATAAAGGGCGTCAAAGTTTGGGAGTGGGGGCTAGTGACGTCACACCTTGCTAAAAGTGTCACAAGGTGTGACGTCACGTGGAACTTTAGCTGGCTATTTATTCTGACGACCTCAGTGGCGCAGCGGGCGAAGGTCCGCCTGCGACGCAGGAGGTAGCGGGTTCGATTCCCGCCTCGGAACAAATTTGTGTACGATCTGCACAAATTTGTTCCGTTGGTCTGGGTATTTTCTATGTATAATAAAAAAAAATCTATCTATGTAGTGTATTGTATTAAGTTTAATAGTTATCTAGTACCCATAACACAAGCTCTGCTTAGCGTGGGGCTAGATAATGCTGTGTGAATTTTCCAGCATTATTTATTTATTTATTTATTCATGTTTTTTTGTTTAATCGAGAAAAGAAAAGAACACATGTCCAATATCTTCTGATAATCTAACTGACGGACTAATTAGAACATTTTAGGACACTATACTATTGTCGCAGAGAAGATGGCAGTCTACTTTGGTTTGTATTTAGCTTTGATTTCGCTTAGATTAGTGTTACCGAGGCGATGCGCTGCCTGGACTCAGCAAAACAGAATCGGACAGGTGTATAACATATCACAGACCATTATAGGTAGTTTTATACTAAGTATATTTGAGGATATCGGTATGACGCTCCCTTCTGCGTTTTATAACACCTCCACAGCGATCACCAATCAGTCTACTAAGCGTGATCATGGCAAAACCCCCGTGGGTTGTCTTGTGGGAGAGACACGTTCAGCAGTGGACGTCCATGTGCTGATGAGGAGGTACTGACCAGATATAGTGGTTGTCGTGGTGCGGCGCCCGCATAACCCCGACGCCGCCGCCGAGCCGCCGGTAGTTCATGGCTCCGCAGAGCCGCCATTGATTTGACTCAGGGTCGAAAACCTGCACAGAAACAAATAATAGACAAGTAGCTAAAGAAATTGGTACGGGAGCTATAGGTACACTGATCAGATCTTAGAGGTAGTGGGAATTATCATTCAAGACGTCAGTAGCCGGAGCATCGGGAAGTGACATTAGACGACATCCTTGCCGAGAGAATAAAATAAATATTTAATTAAAAATACTAGCGGCCACATTTTGATAGGCAACCTAGTTGATATAATATATTCTCCTTATCACAAATATGCGTAAAAATATGGTTTTTAGCTCATACTCGGTGGGTGCACTAATTCTGCAGTCGGATCTCATACGACTGACAACTGTCAAATGAGACCTAATTATCTTGTCCCTACTGTAAGTTGAGTTGTTTTAGACCTGTCAACCTAATTTATAATCCTATTCCTTGTCTCACAGTCTAATTTTTCAAACACAGAATAGCTTTCGTCTATTTGACATTCCTAAATCATAATTTTAGCTAATTCTAAAACAATAGAATCGACATCAATGTAGCTTAATTATTAGGTATATTATGTATGTAACATTATCTGTATAATGTTTGTATTTGTATTGTATATTCTTGTATTAAGTGTAAGTATTACGTGCACTACCAACTGTTTATTGACTTATATCTTTTGGTAGTAATAGGATTGCCTGGAAGAAATTGCTTTAAGCAATAAGGCCACCTGTTGTACGTTTATATTCTATTTAGATATAAGTGATTTTATTATTTTGTATAATAAAGTGTTTATTCATTAATTTTATAGCTTAATATATTCTCGTAGACAGCTACTGTAAAAATTTCAGCCGAATCGGACGCGCAATTTTGTTTTGACCGCGTCTGGAAGCGAGCGTGTCCGCGGATTTCAGAAAAATGGAAAAAGAGCAATATCGGTCGGTGATTCGATTCTTGTTTTTGAAAGGGAAATCGCGCAGCGAAATCAAAGAGCGCTTGGATGCAGTGTACGGTGACTCTTCTCCTTCGATGGCGACCGTCAAAAATTGCTTTAACGAGTTTCAACGTGGTCACACGTCGGTTTTTGATGAGCCACGCCCAGGTGCCCCGAAAACGACTACCACGGAGGATAACGTGAAAAAAAATCCACGATCTCGTATTGGCAGACCGCCGATTGAAGGTGTGCGAGATAGCTGAGACAGTAGGCATCTCAAAAGACGGCGTGGTTCATATCCTGCACGAAGTATTGGGCATGAGAAAGCTGTCGTCGCGATGGGTGCCGCGTTTGCTCACTCCGGACAACAAGCGCAACCGTGAGACCACTTCAAAGCAGTGTTGTGGCGACGTTTAAGCGCAATTCGAAGGAGTTTCTGCGTCGTTTCGTGACCGAGGACGAAAAGTGGATACAAGGAACAGTCGAAACAGTGGACTTCACCCGGCGAACGTGCTCCGAAGAAGGCGAAGACTGTCCCATCGGCCGGAAAGGTGAAGGCCACCGTTTTTTGGGACTCAAAAGGTGTGCTCTACATCGACTACCTGCAGAAGGGCAAAACGATCACAGGGCTCTACAATGCCGAACTATTGGGCAGATTCGACACAGAATAGAAGAAAAAACGGCCTCATTTGGCGAAGAAAAAAGTGCTTTTCCATCAGGATAACGCACCGGCCCACACCTCCGCCGTCGCCATGGCCAAATTGGTAGAATTAGAAGAAATATTATGTTGAGAAATAAATCGCTACTTTTTAGGGTTTTGAAGATCGAAGATCGGTTTCAAAACCCTTATGGTCTCGCTTTGTCTGTCCTTTTTTCCCTCCTTAATAACTCAAAAAATACTGCAGCTATCAACTTGAAATTTAAAATAATAATACATTTCGTGCGCCTGTACAGATTTTAAGAAAAATAATTGAAAATAAATGAAAAATGAAAATGAATATTTTCCATACAAATTGTGATGCCGAAATTTTAAAAGATACCTACAGAGTCATATGGGGTATCAAATGAAAGGTATCATTTTGTACATTTCAAATTATTACAAATATTTTTTGAAATTTTTGTAGGTTTCATACTTTTTAAAATATTTCGAAAAAAGTCGAAAATACCCATTCCCGGTACTTTCGGTACATATTTGTTTGACAAACGTTCAAAACCCTCGGCGCGCGAGTTACACTTGCACTTGACGGATCTTGTTTTTTGTAGGCTTAGTACTTATCAGACCGTCCTCGTATACCTCTGGGTTATTCCATCCCCCCAAGATTATTTCCAACCCCCTTTTGAAGCGGGGAGGGCAAAGGGGAGGAGGCTTGTCTCGGTTAGCACGTTACCTCTATAGACTTGAGATAGGCGGTGCCGTCGAACCCCCCGACGGCGTACAGCTGTCCGTTGACGACGGCGAGCCCCACGCCCGACCGCCGTGACGTCATCGCCACCACGGGGGACCACGTGTCAGTACTGGGCTCGTATCTGGAAGGTAGACCAGTCTTGATGACACCTGATCGTTATAAAGGGTTTCCGAAGAAAATCATAGTTACTATATAGCAGCTTCAAGGGTAAGTGGCGAATTATGAACGCCGCAGCTTCAGAGGTGAAGAATGTTCAAACACATCATTCCATTACATTATCACAGACACTACAAGGAAAAGCATACTACTCTGTAAAAGACTTCCTTTCAGTTATAGATGCCTGGAAAAATATCAATTAATTTAAGGAGTGTTTATAACATTTATTATTGTTATATGACTATTCTAAGTGCAAATATATTATGTATGCCTATATAATTCAATAAATTTGAAATCGAATGCAATATGACAATAGGCATGCCATTGCCTATTGTCACTTTATGCTTCAATGTGGCTTTCGTATCAGGGTCCGCAGTGATACGAACGCCACATTGAGCAAATAAAAAAAATGTGTCCGGTGGCAGAATTTACCTAGATTTCAGATTTGTATATTGTAAACACCGGTGCGCGGACGAGCTGGGGATAGATATTTGTTTGACATGGCTAGAGTGTGGACAGTTGTAGCAGGATGTCTCCGTGCGTGGTCATACCTTTCAGCGGAGGAGAGCTCGGTGCAGTCGTCGCGGCCGCCGACCGCGTAGATCTGGTTGTCGAACACGGCGCAGCCGAGGTGCTTGCGCCGCGTCGACATCGCCGCCACCTGACACCGCCGGACATAATGAAGGATATTAGTGTCGAACAAACAATATTTAGAGCAACAATGGCGTCTAGCCATCCGCGACCTTAAAATCTCACAGTCGAACAGAGAGTATTTTGCACACAACATGTACTGAAATTATAAACAATTCTGCATCTCACCTTCATAAAACAAATTTGAATGCTATTTAGGACTAAAGAATAAACATTTCTATCTTTCTTCTTATCAGGCCTAGTTTTTCCATTTTAATTGTTACAGCGTCGTCGCAGAATGTAGATGAGACTAGCGTAAGGCCGTAGGAAGAGTAATGACAAGCGCAGGAATTTAAAGGCCAACGCTTCGTAATAAGTACAGACGGGTTGTTTTTGATGATAGCGTGCAATTTAACATTACGATCAAAGCCGTCAAAAGTAAACGATGAAATGCACTTTTATTTATTTAATTGTTGACTTGACTTACGAGCACTTACGAATAGATCACATACAATTAAAATATTTGATCATGTAGCGGTTTTCTGCGACCTGTTAGCGTATTAAAGTCATTTATAACGGGATATTTACCATGATTTGAGTTTTGAGCTTTCCAATATTTCGCACAGTTATAAATGACTTTAGTGTTAATAACCATGACGGATTTAAACGTTTTATATGTTAGCGTATGTTGCGCGCTAACATAATATTAATAAGTCGACTTTTTTGTCCCTCTCCTTTTTGTGCGTATATAAAACAAGTACACGTCAAAATTATTTCACGGTGCCCGGCTGGCGGTCGCAGGAAACCAGGCCATCTGTACACCTTGTAGGGGTTTTCCCTCGCTGCGCCACAGTTTAGCACGTACCTGTGTCCACTTGTTAGCTCGGGGGTCGTATCTCTCGACGGTGTTGAGCGGCGCCTGTCCGTCGGAGCCGCCCACGGCGTACAGCATGCCGCCCAGCACCGCCACCGCCACACCAAGTCGCCGCGTCGTCATGGGCGCCACCTGAACGAGCAACAATACTGTGTTACAAGGAAGCTGTTAAAATTAGGGGTCGAGGGCGCTGTGTGCGCCGCTGACGCTGATGATTTTGAACGCAACGAAACGTATTGCTTTAAATTTTCAATTCAAGTTTATAATAGGTCTACTCAGAACATTTTCAAGTGATTTTGATAATTCCGAAACGATTATTTTTCTCATTCTGAACCCAGTATAAATCACTATGAATCATTCAGAAGCTAATGCGATTCCTAACTCGTGTGTTTTAAGCCGCACACCCTCGTTTGTAATCTGCCACTTTCTCCCCTCGATGTACTATGTACCAACATCTGTGTTAGGGGTAGGTACCTTGGTCCAGCGGTTGTCCTTGGGCTCGTATCTCTCGACGTGGTTGAGGCACTGCACGCCGTCCTGCCCGCCCACCGCGTACAGCGCGCCCTCCAGCACCGCCACGCCCACGCTGGTGCGGCACGAGGAGGTGGGCGCCACCGCGCCGCACCACTGCAACATACAAGGCAACACTCAGGACCAGTGGTCATTGGGAAACATACAAGAAACCATACAGGATGTTGAATGACAAAATTTTAAGATGGCCCAACAACTTTCCCACAATAGTATACCATAAGACATGATATAGTCGTTGAAATATTCACGTCTGTAAGATGACGGTTTATTCTTTACAATTTTGGTGCAGAACAAAGTCATTTCAACAGCTTATCTATGTGTGAGCCCCATTCAATTTACTATCCAAGGTGAACCCCACACGCGGTAAACCGCTGTAAAACTCGCGCGAGATGTAGCGATACAGCTCTGGGTAGCGAATACCACGTAGGTCTAATCTGAATAGGCCTTCATACGCTTGGTTTCCACCGCCATAATGGTCATAGGTAGTAGCTTTGACAGCACGCTGCTAACGAACCTGATTGGTCTGCGGATCATATCTCTCAATACTGTTGAGGTAGCTCTGTCCGTCGTGTCCCCCCACGGCGTACAAGAGATCGTGCAGCACAGCCACGCCGACGCCGCACCGTCGCTTGGACATGGGCGCCACCATCTTCCACTCGCCGCTCGCCGGCTCGAAGCGCTCCACGGAGGCGATGGCGTCGCCCGAACACCAGCCGCCAACGGCGAATAGGACCTCGCCTGACAATTAAACACATTTTTTATGGACGGTGATTAATATAATGTAATCTATAAATAAGAAGCGACACGCGGCGGTTGCTCTATATCTAGGCTGTTTGAAGGACGAACAAATCGTGGAAAACTTGACAGACACAAAGAAGGCTATTCAACAGACGTATTTGAAGAGTCTTACCAAGGTAACATTTCACGTGGAAAACCATTATAGAATAAACACAGAGAAACAACTGAAGACTGGACCTTTAGCTCTTAAGTGATGACCACGTACCGGAAGGCGCAGTGTGGGCATATCTCCCCCAAGGATGGATGACACTTTGAAGGTCGTGAGAAACCGCTGGATGCGCGCAGCGCCGACCTGAGTTGCCTTCAAGAATCCTCGCCGGCATTGCAGACAGTCCGTTCCGTGCGGTACGGATCTAATATGTCAAAACATAGATGGGGCTAGTACGGATTGTCCGATGCCGGCCTGTGAACGCGGATCCTAACGTCCTGCCAACCAATTACAGTAGCAAATGGCAATGGGGAAAGCAACAATGAAGATCATTTTGGCAGCCTTAATGGTATCTACTCGTAAATCTTATAAAACTTGAATAGGGGAAACTTTTTGGCTTAAAATTCCTCCTTTCAAGTTTCATAAGATATGGACAGCGCTAAGGCTGCCAAAATGATCCCCATTGTTGCGTTCCCCATTGCCATTTGCTACTGTAATTGGTGGGCTGGTCACTATGGCGATGTTTGGTGGACCCCGGAAGCGTAGTCCAGCAGTGTAAATCTGTTAATTACCTCGTCGCGTGGGCTTCCTGGGCCTCGTCCTAGGCCCCTGCATGAGTGGGCGCTCCTGCGGCAGCAGCAGGTAGTTCTTGGCCTCGTCCAGCAGGTCTCGGCAGGCGTCGTCCGACCGGATCAGCAGCTCCGAGGAGACCGTGCCCACCAGGAACTTGGGGCTGAGGAGCGGCAGGCGCACGTGTTGCAGGACCTATGCACACAATGGAGATTATATTTTAGAACAGGAATTTAACGACGTTTTTGGACCAATCTTGGCATCATTGCATAATACTTCATGCTTTTTCTTCTACTACCAACTTCCAATACCCACATAAATCGGATCAGTATTTTGTATAGAAACACATTATTCATTATTATTTCTATTCTACATTGATGCTGCATATTATTTTTTTATTTATTTTACTATTTTAGGAAAACGAACAGCTAGGCAACTATACTAACAGAAACGGTGAGTAACTAACGGCTAATTAAAAGTTTCCACAAAAAAGAAATACATAGAACACAATATAAATAGGTACCTGCGCCAAGTGCTGCCGTCTCTCCGCCACGTTATACTTGACCCAGGACATGACGGCCTGGAAGGTCTGCTCCTCGGAGCGAACGTTCAGCTCGTCTGAAGACACGATGTCGATCAGCTGCGCCGCTGGGAGCAGCAGGAATTCTTCGCTTTCCATCACCTGGAAGAGATAATTATAAGGTATTGGAGATGGTAGAAAAATAAAATTGAAAAGTGACTCGGTACGGTACGCGTAGTGTAAAACGCCCTGTGGCCAGGTGCGATGACGATCTGCGATAAACTGTAGCCATAACTACAGCCTAACTAATACATAAGGTATGCTAATATTAGCTATATGCGTAATATTAGCTTAATCATTATTTTAAGATCTTTTTGTATCTCATAATAAGTGAACAGTTTTGTTTGTAAAAGAAATAAACATCGTTAAACCAAACTCCAAAACTGCAGAGTAGTGCCAGAAGATCATGTCTAGATATTAAGTCCGTGTCGGATAGTTACCTCTGTGTGAGTGGGATACCTCTGTGTGAGTGGGTTACCTCCGGAAAGTTCTGCTGCGTGAACTTGTCGGCGATCCTTAGCAGCTCGCGGCAGGAGTGCGTGTCGGCGAAGGCGCGGATGCCGAGGCAGTTGGAGCAGTCTAGTTGGCGCTTCAGGAACTCGCAGCACACCTCCTGGATCTCCGCCAGCTGCAGCAGGCACGCGGCTGGCAGGAGCGCCTACGGAGATCACCAACATTTAACTTACCCCCAGGCTAGAGCACCACCAGTTACTAACGCTAGGTAGCACCATCGGTATGACCAATGGTTAACGAAACGGCAACAAAAGCTAAATAGGATGGAACTGTATCCTGGTAGGGACATTCTTCTGACACACTGCCCACTGTACATTTCAGAACATTTCCTGTAGGGTGGTCTGTCCGTTACTTCAATATTGAATAGGGGTTTCCGTGTTTGTATACAATGGGCAGTTGTAGATGACACCAGCAACAAGAATCGAAGTGGTCAGGATTTTCTATTCTTTAACTATTTAACTGAAGCCTATGCCACATTCTTTGAATATTTTTGTTCTACCCTTTATTGGTTCAAGACAATAAACCGTCCTCTTGTGGTAGGTACCTGCACGTTGGTCTCCTCGACGACTATATGCGCGGTGTAGCAGAACTCGACCAACTGCTCCATGGCGAGCTCGTCCACGTCGCGGATGGTGACCTCGGTGGCGCGCGACTCGGCCAACTCGCCGGTGAACATAGCGCGGAAGTATGGACTGCATGCTGACAGAATCACTCTGAAATGGATTATTACAGCTGTTAAATAAACAAAAGACAGATTAAGAACCAAGTTCAACAACAGGTTATAAACAGTTGTTTTGAGGTTTTTGAGACATTAAAGGTCACGTGTGTTGATACATAAAAGGTCACGTGTGAGAGAGTTTATTGCTGATGGGAGAGTCTAGTTTATTTACCTGTGTGCGAACAGCTTCCGGTTAGCGACATTGAGCACGACGTCACACAGCTCGCGATGCCGGCGCAGAGCTGACAGCTCGGCGAGGATGGAGCGCGGGTGCTTCTCCGACGTGTGGGAGAGCCGCGCGCCGCTGCCGCCGCCGCCGCCGCCGCCGCCGCCGCCGCCGCCGCCCACGACGACGGCGCCGCCGGGGGAACCGCCTTCGCCCATCCTGAATCAACACATATCTCAATGAAACAATGTTAGGCGAATGACCACGATTGCTAAAACGCGATGAAACGTTGAGAAACCAAAACAAAAGATACGTGATAACTAGTGATATGATAAGTTACCTCATCCGCACACCACACATATAAATAAGTCCCCTGTTGATAGATAGATAGAATAATACTTTATTGCTCAAAAATACATGGATAGCATTCTCTACCTGCTTACCTTTGGGTAGTGTGGACAACAATTCAGTAGGTAGATTACATAATTTACAGAAAAACAAGAAAAATAATAATAATAAGTACAATTAACAATTCGTGTCTTATAAATACACATGCAAACATAATAAAATATAAGTACTAGTCACATTAATACTTAGTAGATACATACACAATTGAATGTGCCTCCGACGAACAAGAGGGTTTTTGCCATACAACAAAACCGCCCCTTTATAGTGTGTATTATTTTTGTGACATTTATTATGTTTTATTTTGTTTATTAATTAATGTTTTTTTTTTTTATAATTTGTAATTTATACTTTTTTGGGTTCCGTAACGTGACCCTATTACTAAGCCTCCGCTGTCTGTCTGTCCGTCCGCCCGTCTGTCTGTCAGCGCGGTATCTCATGAACCGTAAAAGGTAGAGTTAATATTTTCACAAAGTGTATTTTTTTCTTGCCGCTATAACAACAAATAATAAAAATAAAGTAAAAGCCTTTATTCACAAAGAAAATTACAATAAAATTAAAAATAAATTAGAACTAGTATTTACAATTGAAACAATTGAGCTAACAACAGACTGTTGCAAACAATTTACAGGTACTAGTCGGAAGCGTCCCCAAGACGCTGGCTGCATTGCCCCACTGTATGACAATGCTGATGCGCTGTGCCAGATACTGACCATCTTTCGGGTCACGCGTCGCTTCGACCAGACGCTCTGATAATTTTTTTAAAACCCGCAGAGCCTCGGTACCCCATGGACGTAGGGTCTCGACTCCAAGGGGAGCAAATGTTTAGAAAGGTGAATTATACATAAATCGGACACTTAATTTGTTTCGAAGTCAAAAACAACAGTTTCAAATAACCAAACAAACGGCTACTGGCGGCGACCGAGGGAGTGACGTCACAGCGACCGCGGCGGTCACTCAGTGAACTTCGCTAGGAATTTGGTCATAACTTTGTCAATATTTGTCGTCGAACAAAAATTTTACACTGTTGTGTTAAGAATTTTTTAGCTCTATAAATCTGCATTCTCACCTAAAAACGTTACGGATCCTCATTGTAAGAAATAAAAGTGCCTTTGTGACTTGTGACCGTCATCTGTTTGATGTTGAATTTTATTTTCAAAAGTGTCGTGTGCTCTTTATTAATTCATCCAGTGGTTTCGCTACTCATGTTCCGCGGCGGAGGTGTGCTACTGATGGCGAACGAAACTCATCCAGCGGGTCCGCTACTCATGTTCCGCGGCGGAGATGTGCTACGGGCGTAATGGATAATGTAATAGATAATGTAACTATTTCACAATATGATCACTAAAGTAATGTTTGACCATATGATGAAGTAGCCGTGCATTTAGCTTTTTTATCGTCAAACCAAACGCTGATTATTCATTGATCTGACCAGGCTACATCATGATGTGGGCAGTGCGTATTTTCCATTTCTTGATATAGTACAACCATTTCATGAAATGGTCCTTTACATCATGAAGTGATCAATTCTAGGATATGGCCACGACAGATACACAAAAGGAAGCTGATGCCCTCTGGTTCCCTTAGTCGACTCTAACGACATACACGGGTTGAGTTGTAGGGGTCAATACTTACGCCTCAACCGCCGCGACTGGCGATAAGTACGCTGTCCTATATAAGTACGTGAGCGAATGTCCCATATCAGTCCCGTAACGGGTACGGTAACATATAAAATAATTTGCTAGCCGACCATCCCACCACCATGCACGAAGGTTTGCCTAACACCCAAGAGCGAAGCTTGCGTATTAGATTCTCGCTGCCTATGAAATGTTTGCACAAATTGCAATATTTGCTAGCCCAGGGCTTTTACAAAAAAAGTACTCTAAACAGACTTCTTGAACTAAAATGATGCTGCTGGATATTAATGTGATGCTGTGTGGAAAGTCCTGTATTATTATTATTGCCTGCGACGCAGGAGGTTGCGGGTTCGATTCCCGCCTCGGAACAAATTTGTGTACGATCTGCAGAAATTTGTTCCGTTGGTCTGGGTGTTTTCTATGTATAATAAAAAATATCTATATAATATGTAGTGTATTGTATTAAGTATATCAGTTACCTAGTACCCATAACACAAGCTCTGCTTAGTTTGGGGCTAGATAAAGCTGTATGAATGGTCCAGCATTATTTATTTTATTTACTTACATTTAGTTAAGGGCTCAAAACTTAGTTACGGTTCGGAACAGAAAATTAGATTTCTACAGAAAGTTTAAATATGAGTGATTTCACACTTGAATTCCAACTGTGAATTCTTAGCTTAATAGCTAACTTTCATGGAACAATGATTATGTTTTCATTCACACATTGGGCATACTTACCTTGAAGTGGAATCAAGGGTAAACCATTTTACATTCTAATAGCAGAGGTTTAAAATTCACCAATCACCATTTTAACACTTTTTATGACATACTAATCAAGAATAGATCTACTCTTATAGAAGTTCTTGATGATTATAGGAAAAATACTGCAGGTTCTTCATTTAGTTAGCTCATATTGCTGTTAATTTCTATTAAAAATGACTATTTATGCCCTTATGCTTCCTCTATTCTCAGCATTTCTGTCTGTATTGTTTCCTGTCTTTGTAATAAATATATGTTTCATAATAAAGTTTTTTCTATACAATGCATATCTAATCTATGTATGTGAAGGTATTGAACTAGGCAAAGCAGTATGGTTCCTTATGATGATATTCTGTGACCATGATACAAACATTTCAAAATATTTACAAAATATATTACATGTTTAGTTACCTCATCACTGGAGGTTCAATGCTAAGTGGCTGACAGTGCAAATCTCTTTTTCTTCATAATTTGTTCACAGATGCAGTGAAGGTCAGAATAATAAGTGAAAGTATACTTACTTACTCCTAAACATTTCATGGTTCTATCACCCCTTGATATTATTATTATTAGTTATCTTGTTACACTTTAGATATCAATACCTAATGTGTCAACCCAATTGTAATTTATTGAAATGCATAGACTTCTTATTGCAAGGAAGGGGTTTTACAATCTTACGCTTAATATTATTGATTCCTTTTAATTTGTTTATTTGACAAATAGATTCACAGTATTCATGTTCTTATGTGTAACTAATGAGCTGTACTTAATTAGGTCAGGCATCAGTAGAATTACAATGAGTACCTACTTAGAATAATCAAAGCATTTTAAATATTTATCAAACAATCAAATCTTATACATTATTTATTCATGAATAGGTGTGAGAAAACAAACTGTTATGCTGTCATAGGTACTGCTAGCTGATGGATATTTACAAAACAATATCCTTACAATCTCGTAAGCCCCATGACATCAACCAGTTTAAAGATATGACTGATTTGTTTTTTCCAAATCCGTGCCAAGTATTGAGCACTCCTGCTGGTGAGGAAGGAGGGTTCACTCACCTCTTGTGGCCGCGTGCGTTTCCCAGCTGCAGGCGCAGCGGGGGCGAAGCCCAACCCCACACGGAGTCAATCTGCGAACCAAACCACCCCAGCTGTACTCTCCACACCCAGACCAATCCAGTTAACCATTACAACATAATTTATGCAATGTCAAGCGAGCCCTCACCTTTGAAGATTGGCTAACAACACTCAAATGAAAAACTAGTGGGGACGGAGCGTATAGCTCTCATGTAACGTCCCGAGGAATGTAAAACAGCTAACGGCACATCGATTTTCCAATTTCACAAGTTTTTATGTTTACTAAACGTAAAGTGAAGCATCGTTCTCTTGTCCACAGCAATTTTAGAAGCACGTTCCAAAACTATAAAGGGACTAATAAAAAGTTTAACTGCCACTGTTGAGGCCTACTAGTAGTATAGTATTATAATATCTGTGGTTGCATGAAATGTCAAATTATTTTATTTTGTTTGATTCGATTTATGGGTTTAATTCCCAGTTTTTGTAGTCATTTGATGATGATTTAAATTTTTATTTGTATTTGCAAATTAACTAAGTGCAATGTTGCTTCAGTTAACGAAAAAAGAGCTACTTCGATGGGAGGGGAACAGAGGTTTGAAAAAATTGGTTTACCTTAGAAGTTTTAGAACGCCTCCACAAATGCCTCGATTGTTATGTCAAAATGAGGGCTGCCAGTATTTTATTTTTCTTTCGTGGATTTGGTGCATTTTTCCGTATCTAATAAGTAGATTTTATGAGAAAATTGGAGTACGGGAAGTACTGACATAATCAAAAATAGGTATAGCAAGAGTTTTATATGTATGTATTAAGCATCCTGCAGGAAATGGAGAAAAACCCCAATTTGTCATTCCCCGCTTTTCATGACTTTTTTGCGTATGGCAAAATTATGAAACGTCATATGGATGCTGGCTGTCACTGTCAAACAAAACAGATGATTTTGACGTATTACCTGCGTGCGTGTTTGTAACGTTTGTAAATAAAATACACAGAAAAAATAGGAGTATAGTTTGTCTATCATCAATCAATTCAGCTTATCCTAAACTATGTCTCTGAGCCTGCTGCTTGAAAAATACGACGTTTCTACAGAAGAAGGATTGCAAAAGGCGCTCAGTGAAATCGAAAAAGAAGAGGTAACAGATCTAGGTACTTCATTATTAAACAAACTGTCCATGGTTTCTTCTCTGTGATGCATAACAATGATCTAAAACTTTGCAGTTTGAAGTAGACGAGGCCCTTTCTGGGATCCTGTCAAAAGCATGCATCCTGGAGGGGCGGCTGAGAACTGCTAGCCAGGCCTACACAAAGCTCGGAGAAGTCAAGTCAGATGCTCTAGCTGCTGCCGACATGGTGGAAAAAACCGCTGGATTGGCCAGGGATGTCAGCGCTAAAGTACGACAACTGGACCTCGCAAGGGTAAGATGAGACTCATATTCCTTTCATTACTCATTCATATTTTCATTGGTAAATCTTATTTAATCTAGTGATGTTTATGTCATAGAAAAGTTACTCAAGCATAGATCAATGACTAAGCAAGCTTTCATAACACGGGTATAAAAGAAATACTGACAAAACAGGCCACAAAGTTCAAATAAAGTATGGTTTCCAACAGTCACGAGTGGCGGAGTGCCAGCGTCGAGTGCACGATCTCATTGACCTGCAGCTGTGCAGTGCGGGAGTTGATGCTGCTATCAAAGCACATGATTATGAGACAGGTATGATATAACTACCTCACAATGTTTCAATACCTAGGTATCCATTAACATTTTACTGATATGGTATGATAGATAAGAGACCTCCTGTCTCCTTGTTAAAACTCTAAACTGGTCCATTATGCTTCTAGTATTGTGCTAGCATAGCCAATTCTGTCCAGAAGGACAGAACCTTCCTGGGATCAAAAGTCAGAAGTTAATAACTTTATTTCTTTAGGCTGACAAAATAAGCAATCAGACAAGTCAAATTTCGATATAGTCCCAACCACCCCATTAATCAAGTCAATGGGATGGTTGAGATTTTCTATTCTCAACCACCCCATTGACTCTTTAATCTATATATATATTATATATAAAAGAAAGTCGTGTTAGTTACACCATTTATAACTCAAGAACGGCTGAACCGATTTGGCTGAAAATTGGTGGGGAGGCAGCTTAGAACCAGGAGACGGACATAGGCTATGTTTTATCACGGAATTACCACGGGAACGGGAACTACGCAGGCGAAGCCGCGGGCAGCAGCTAGTATTAGATATTTTAATTCTCACTATTCATAGGCTTCACTATTTCATATTTCAACTGTAAAATTTTCACCCATATGCCCTGCAATCATTGATTTTATTTTGTATTTCAGGAGCTGCCCATGTATCTAGGTTCCTCAGCATGGACCCAGGGTCTGTGGCAGCAGCACAGGCTCGCGGGGCCGGTGACCCTCGGGATGCTATGATGAAGGCAGCTAATACACTCAGAGAGCATATTGTCCGAAAGTCAGTGTCTCTCCTCTATGTCTCTAACTTGATGATCATATTGAATGACTTCTGCATTCCTTTTGATTTTGTTGGATGTGAATGGAATGGAATGGTTGTAGGTTTGAAGAAGCAGCTCGCAAAGAGGACGAAGCTAGCATCGAGCGGCTGTTCAAACTGTTCCCTCAGATTGGAAGGGCTGAGGAGGGAGTGGACCTGCTAGCCAAGTATCTAGCTGGACAAGTGAGTTCAAAATATTGAAGTGACTTAAATTAACTACTATTTAATTGTAGCCCAAGCTTTCATAGTTAATAACTGTGTAGTGTTTTACAGCTTCAATTATGTTGTATTTGCAGGCTGACGCCAACATCCGTCGAGCCTGCGTGGTCCCAGAAGTGAACTCTGAAGCAGCTGTGTTTGCAGACGCCATCACGCGCGTTGTGGAGGCCGGCGGCGCCGCAGTCGAGCGCGCCAGGGTCGCGGCCAAGATGGCGCCGGGGCTTCTGCCCAGGGCTATCGCTGTTATACAGCCGCAGGTAGTTTCTGACTGACTGTTGATTTTTCTTGTTAAAGGATGAAAGCTATAAATATAGATTACGTATACTTAATTCTCATGAAACTTTAGTTTTAAAATAGTTTTTTGAGTGTTCCAAACATCATCACTACAAAGTCACTGGAAAGGTAGACCAGCAGGGCTATTCAGACTCACCGCTACCGAGTTTTCGACACGGAATCCCACACAGATTCGCGCGAAATTCAAATATTTTAGAGGTTTTAAATATTTTCTGAGTTCTGTAAGGAACTTAACTCCCAGAAAATTAGTTTATCACAAATCGTAGACAATTTTTTATGAACCTATGTTAGAATAATGTGTGATATAGTACTGTTTTTTTTTGGTATTATGTTGATTTTAAGTACTAAAACTTTAATATTATTAATTGCTCCAAAAGTAGCACTAAATCTGAATTTCTTAAAACATGGGTTCATATAAAATGTTTAATGATTTGATGGAAAACTACTTTTCTGCTAGTTTAATTACTTGCAGGACGCAGAAAATATTAGAAACCGCTAAAATATTTGAATTTCGCGCGAATCTGTGTCACATTCCGTGTCGATGACTCGGTAGCGAAGAGTCTGAATAGCCCTGCTGATGAGTCGTTGGAGCAAATACTAATCTAGTTTGCATTGTGGCTGATAGTAACTGCGAGCCTGTACCTGGCTGTAGGTAGGTAAGGTGCCAAGCTGTGACACCCTCTTATTGAAAAACCAACCAACCACCACCAAAACACCAAGAGCTGCTTTGTTATGTTAACATTTCATGTGTTGTGATTTTCGGTAGGGAGTCCTTAAACTTAAATAAACCAGTAGTTCTACTTAGTATGAACAGTAGATCTCGCGAGCGCTAACATTTTTTCAAAAAATAATTTACTTATTGCTTAAGTTCTATAAAACGGGATATTTAGGTAGGTAGGTAGGTAGGTACCTTTTTATTCCTGTTGAATTCGCAGAATAAGCTGGTGCTAAATTTGGCATATGGAAGGTCCGTTAGTCCGGCTGACTGTAGATGAAATATAAGACACTTTTATTCCGATGCGTTTTTCAATAAAGTCGATATTTCCGGAGAAAAAGTTTTTTATTAACATGTTTCTACATTTTAATATCGACTTTAGTAAAAAACGCGTCAGGATAAAAGAGTCTTATATTTCGTGTATAAATAAGAAACCGGCGAAAAAAAAAACTATATTTTAGAAAATTCCGGGTTTCTCGGGAATTCCCGTGAATACCCGAGAAAGAGGTGGTTTCAACCGCTCCATGTTATGTCTTCTCGCCAACTTTAGGTAAATAAGCGCCCGAATTTCCGATCACTGCTTTTTAACTTAAATCTTATTTACTTAACAATTTTTAAACTGTATGATTGCATAGCGTATTTAATATTCAGCCTGTCATTTAACCGTGAAGACCATTTATTTGCTTTTTTGCTAATAGGTTCTTTTTACTAAAATTCTTTATCTATCTGTCTTTATTGTAATATGTAGTGTATTGTATTATGCATATCAGTTATCTAGTACCCATAACACAAGCTCTGCTTAGCTTGGGGCTAGATAATGCTGTGTGAATTGTCCAGCTTTATTTATTTATTTTATTTATTTATTTATTAATTTATTCCCCTTAAAAGTTTTTAGGGGAATAAATAAAGACTGCTGGCTGATGCTGAAGGCGGCCAGCTGAAAACAGGGTGCTATGGCGCTCATTAGGGAACAGTCTAGCAAAAGCTGGTGATTATTACATTATTTTGTATTGGACAGGTGTGCAGCGGCGTCCGCCGCGTGTTCGTAGAGCTGGTGTCGGGCCGTCGCCTGCGCAGCTCGCTGGGCTCGCAGGGCGCGCGCCAGGCCGAGCCCGTGCTGGCGGAGCTGGCGCTGGCACACTCGCGGCTCCGGCTCTACTTCAACTTCCTCAGGAGGAAGACTGAGGTACATTATCCTTGGCCAAGATGACTGCCAAAACTATTACCAATTCACCCTTGCGAGACCAAGAGGGTCCCCACACAGTCTTGTCTCTCTTTTCAATTAAAATATGACCGCGATACATGCAAAATACATAACTTGAAATCACCCCGAACCGATAACGAAGTGTCCATTATAGGACTCCACATATTGGGCAGTGTTTCAGTTGCTCTCGCGATGATTTCCATCTGTCTGTGACACGCGGTCTGGTGCCGTATGCCAGATAGAATGTGGGCCTATAGCCACCAAGTGTCCCACAAGATGTTCCTACAGCAGGCGAAGATTGTGAGACGGATCAGACGCTCATTGCTTAGACTGGTGACATTCCACCAAAACATAATTTGGTTCATATTGTTCCGATTGGGATCTAGTATTGATCCTTGTGTACCATCCGTGATTTCCCGTACTTCAATTGACACTAGTTACATGGTTCCATTTCAGGCAGACGCGTCCACCCTCGATGAAGCCAAGCAGAAGGCTTGCAGCGACGCCGTAGAGAAGATCATAAACGACTGCGATCTCAACAGGACGGCCCAGGACTTGCTGGGACACTATCTTGAATTGGAAAGGTACCCTACTACTTTATTTACCAACACTGAGCTTAGTAAACGTGCCTTTCTATCAAAAAGCTGCATCGTCACATCTCTGGTAGGAAAGTTTATGCGTCAGGTAGAAAAACTTGCTAAAGCTTTTTAGGGTTTCGAAGATCGGTTTCGAAACCCTTATGGTCTCGCTTTGTCTGTCCTTTTTCCCCTCCTTAATAACTCAGTAACTACTGCAGCAATCAACTTGAAATTTAAAATAATAATACATTTCGTGCGCGTGAAGTTTGCAGAGCGATCCGTTTAAAATATATGGAGCGTTTGACGGATCTTGTTTAAATTGATTTCTTTTGTTTCAGGTTCTTCTTGGAGGAGAGTGTGAATAAAGCTTTGAAACTGGCAACTCCTCAGGTCGGGGTCACCACCTCTAGTTTGGTTGATGATGTCTTTTTCATCGCCAGAAAAGTTATCAGGTATGTGTGATTCATGATTTAGGCAACGTAGAAGCGAAACTCGTCTGGTTGCAACACGGGTGTGAACTAGCCATTTTATATCAACAAGAACGATAGGAACTTCGGTGACGAACAGAAAAGCAATAAAAGACCACCTCCCTCCCCCTCCTTGCGTCGTTCCCCAATAGGTACGCTCATGCATGACCCGTCATTCACAGAAGCAGCTTCTCACATACAATGTCGCGCCAAGTAATAGTACCTACCGCTTCAGACATCATCAGACAAGACTGAAGCCTACCCACGGCTGTAGCTTCAAGGATAATGATGGAATGTGAACTTCAAGGTTCAAGAAAGTCCTAGTTCTAAATATCGTTGTAAGGCAGTGATATCACCACATGGACGATGATTGCAGGCGCAGCGTAGCGTGCGGCAGCGTGGACGGCGCGTGCGCAGTGCTGAACGACGTCGGCGGCGTGCTGGAGCGCGCCGTGTGCCCCGCCCTGCGCGCCCGCCTGCGCGCGCCGCCCCCCGACCCGCTGCCCCTCGCGCCGCCCCCGCACGCCGCCCCCGCCGCCGGCCCCGTCACCCCGCCTGCGCTGGCGCTGCGGATCACGAAGGACGCGGAGGCGCAGAGGCAGTTGTATCTGGTCAGTGTTTGTAGCGACGTACGTATAGTGCGAGCCCTAAAATGTATTTGTATGATCGCTTCCACTGCAATTGCAGCAAATAAATAAATAAAAATGAACGTTAAGTGTATCTACCAGGCGCACATGAACGAGGCGGAGGCGGGCGCCGAGTGGGCGGAGCGGCTCGCCACCGAGGCGTGCGCCAGCGCCGGCGGCCTGTGCCGGAGCCAGACGGAGCTGGACAAACTGGCCTCGTGCGCGGCCGGCCTGGGCGCCGCCGCCGCCGCCTTCCGCCTGGCACGGGACACCGCCTGCGCTGCCCTGCGCGCCGCGCTGCAGCACAGCCTGCACGCCTGGGCGCACCACATCGTCACTCCGCACCCACACCCAGGTACGGACTGGGACCGCCGTAGGACCCAGGACCAGGCCGTCTGGATCACACTCGGGTCGGAGTTGACCCAGTGTTGTAAATATCAAAATAAACAGTGGTAAACAACCTACAACACTGTGCGGCCTGCGAACAAATATTAACAGAATTGAAGCAAGCTATGCCTTCATGAACCGTTTGCCGTTTAGTTCCCGAACTACGACTAATTCGTTTTACACTTCCCAGATGAGATGGAGGACGACGCGGACGCGCTCCCGACTGCGTTCGACCAGTGGATGGAGAGCAGCCGACAACTGATCTCGCCCGCCACGGCCGACGCCATTTTGACTTCCGCTCTCACCGACATCGCCACCAGAGCGCACAAGCTGATGCTGCAGTATCATTATACTAGGGTAAGATCCACAAGGTTTAAAGTGTGTTTTTGAAGCGTGCGACAGTGGTGGGTGACGTCATGTTGGATATGGCTACCGTTTTGAATTTAGAACACTGTCAGCTAGCTTTGATGCGACTCGACCCGGCATTAGGAGATGTAGATATTATCTATTCTGTATATAAGAGCGGTTTCGTGTCTGATACAAACGTAATCCCCAGGAGAGCGGTGTAGTGGTGGAACGCCGTGCGCGCAGACTGCAGGCCTGGGCGGGGGGCGCCGTCGCGGGGGGCAGGGAGAGGGTCGCGAAGCTGGCGGGGGCTGCGGCTTTACTAGCGCTGGAGCAGCCGGCGCACGCGGCCGACGTGCTGCGACCCGCCGCCAGGCTGAACCACACTGACGCGAGGGATCTGCTCGCTAGGAGGTAATGTGCGGGCCGCGGCTTTACTATCACTGGTCCACATACCCGGGCACTTTTGATCGACAGTTATTGACTCGTGTTGTGTTGTTTGCCTATCGTCAGCCAGTTGTAGCAAAATATTTGATGACATAATGTCATTGACTGTTGTTCACGAAAACTATCTATAGGTACCGTTCGGTTTCTTCTGTGAAATATTCAGAAACCGATCACAGATATAATACCGAATACAGTAGGTACCTACCAAATGTACCGAAGTAATACAAATGTTTCTTTGATTGCAGGGTCGACTTCAAAATTGAAGACATCAAGCGTCTGAAACTGTAATTCGTCAAGCCTTTGATTTCGTAGAATACCTCCTAAATTAATATATTCATTGTTGCATTTAAGAGTATTATTATGTATTTAGTATTACCTCAATAAAAAAAAATATAAAATGTATTCTTGTTTTTTATTATGTAGGGAGAAGGGGCAGATGTAAAATATTTCATTAGTTATTGATTTAAAAATTTATTCGATAAAATTATTAACAATAATAATACAGAATGAGTAACGTAACATCGTAAAACCATTTATTCTGAATATTCTAAAATTATTGATAACAGTTTTCAAAACACCAACAAATATGATGATTACACAAAAAGCTATGTGATGCAGGGTAATTAAAAAAAGTTAAATAATTTGATACAAAATAGTAATGTAAGTAATAGTATTTTCTTTTAAATGCATTAAAAAGTATTTGAGAATGATTTTAAAAGTTCAAGGAAATGTGTGCTTAAATAAATAGCAATAAAACTATTTACATTTTCAAATACTTATTGTGATTGTTGTAAAAATATATAAAACTGCTCTAATGAGGAATAGAACGTGCAAATGATGGCATGGAATACATTTTAAATGTAAAAAACAATAGGGCACATATTACATCTGCCATACATAAAACAAAGCATGTTATACAATTATTTGCGCTTTTAGTGCCATTTTTTTTTTAAATACAACTACCTACTTAATTCTAAAAGGCACCAATCAGTGTATAGGCTCTAAAATATTATAATCATGGATGTGTCATTGTCATATACTTATACCAAAATATCAGTGTTTATAGTGAATGTAGCAAAATACATTAATATTTTTGTGCTAGTGCTTACATTAGATATAACAGTGATAAACTCTCAAATTGACTATATTAGTTACAAATCGGTACATAAATAACTATAAAATCTTTAGAATGTCATATTAAATTCGTCAGATCTTGTTGGGTAAATAAATTGAGCCAAAAACACATTAAATTAAAAGGACTGCTTCAACCAATTAATATATCGCATTAACTGCGTAGCCTCCGCCCCACTGAGCCGCAGGAGGACATTTCCGTCTTGTAATAATAACTTTCTTAAGTATAAATAAAACTGCTGTTATTTGAGGTAAATACTTATCAAAGGTTAAATTTATGAAACAGTCCTTTGTTCTACAAAATTCGCGCCAATTAATTGTCCAACTACCAGGAGTGGAATGTCATGTCACTACAATAGTGCCTCGAGAAGCAAAACGGATAATTTTCAGATTGGCGCAAATTTTGTAAGCAAAATCTTTGGTTAGATAGTCCACTTCAAACTTATCGAATAAGTTAGGAATACACATTATTAACAAATTCGTGTGTTACCACAACCAAAGAAATGGGAAAATTAACCGAAGTACTTGTAAGTCACAAGTGTTTTCATCTCATGTTAAGAAACTACCTACTGATATTGTCTTTATTCACAAAGAAAATTCTCAACTGATCAGTATCAATACCAGTCGGAATTGTCCCCGCTACGCTGGCTGCATTGCCCCGCTGTATGGCAATGCTGATGCGCTGCGCCAGATACCAGCATTCGGGTCACGCGTCGCTTCGACCAGACAGCCAGATATTTTTTTTTAAACCCGAAGAGCCTCGGTACGCCTCGGACCTAGGGTCTCGACTCCAAGAGGAGCAAATGTGTAGGCTCTGTCGAGACCTGCATATTTGCGCCTCTTGAAATCTTCGGCTCTCACGGATGTCCTCGGAAGATGGGAAGGCGCAAGTGTGTCGACGCAAGTAGCGTCCCCACACAATGGGCCTTCCCAACTCCCATGAGACTTGTGTCTTACCGTCGGGCCTCTGATACTGTACTGATATTGCAGTAAAATTCTCATTTCTTTGGTCAAAGAATATAAATAGACTAATTTAATAAATAGTTTACTAAGTACATTTTGATCAATCATAATAACTCAATAAAAACAAAGTTATAAAACTTAAGTAGATTTTAAAACTTAACCTATGATTAGATTAAAAGCATTGTGTCGTTTGCATGGACTATAAATAGAGAAGCTTCTATTGAAAATAAACACATAAACCAATGAACACTTATTTACAATATAGCACATTTAATTGTTGGATTGGTTTGGGATTTACTATGTGACAATTTAATAAATAGTTTACTCATAATAACTCAATAAAAACAAAGTTATAAAACTTAAGTAGATTTTAAAACTTAACCTATGATTAGATTAAAAGCATTGTGTCGTTTGCATGGACTATAAATAGAGAAGCTTCTATTGAAAATAAACACATAAACCAATGAACACTTATTTACAATATAGCACATTTAATTGTTGGATCGGTTTGGGATTTAGACTGCACAATTTAATCAGGCAACAAATGTAGGTATTTGAATACCTATATCCTACTTGGTCAACTTTGTCATAAAGCACACCACCACTTTTTAAGAAACTTTACAACTTTGATTCATCTGTTCATTGTTTATACCTCTACTAGCTTCTGCCCGCGGCTTCGCCCGCGTTGTTTCTATGGGAACTTTTTAAAGTTATTTCTATCACATGGGAACTGATTTAAGGGATAAAAAGTCGCCTATGTTTGATTCCAGGGTTAGACTTACCTGTATGCAAAATTTCAGGCTGATCCATTCAGTAGTTTTGGCGTGAAGAGGTAACATTCGCATTTATAATATTAGTGTGATAAGACGGCCGTGCCAGGTTATACAGTAACTGGTCAGGCCAGTAAAAACGGATTTGATTATTAATAATAATTTAGCTACTGGCTTTGAGGCTTTGTTTGGCTGCGCCAGGCAACTTTTTGGTTTACTGTAACGTCACGCTGCTAAGTAACAGCGTTTATGGAAAATATGACAGACAGTGGTGGTTTTATTTCTTGAATCCTCCGTTTGTGTACGCCAGACAACAACTTTATTGTTACAGATCATCAGCTAACCTGCTGTAACAAAGTATGGGGCTATTTGACGGTGGTGGTTTAAGTTCACAAAGCGTGTTAGATCCATGAATCCATGTTTGGCTGCGCCAGACAACTTACTCTTCCAAGCTGTTATATCGGTGGGTGTGTACGTGCAGCTAGTACCCCTGGGGCCGCGGCGAGCCGGCTTCCACCGTGGCCGAGGTGGTCTGCCGCGAGACCACGCGGGTGCCCTGCGCCAACGCCCCCTCGCGCGCGCCGCGCCACTTCAGGAAGCAATCCGCTGCGTACGCGATCGTTGCGCACGTGCCGAAGAACTGGGGAGGTCGAAAGTCGGCATCAGCACACATACGTCCAGCTTAATGTACCTACCTCAGCTAAACAAGGGGGGTGCGCCATAATCACGACGCGGCCGGAGTGGTGGAAGCAGCTGCCCGACCTCTGGCAGGTTCCCTTAGTCGGCTCTACGTCAACCATGGACTGAGTTGGGGGGTTCTATTCTTAAGTCGCGAACGCCATGGTTCATTTAGAAAAGTATTGATGTAAATTATCTATAGCATAATGGAAAAGTAGGTACGATTTGCGAATCACCGTAGGTTTTGATGAGCTACGCGCATTTGATAGGTATGTGCCTAGTTGTGCAGACGGTGTGGGTTTTAGTTTATTTCTAAATTCTTGCAAGTGTATTTGTATATGTAAAACTTACTTGTTGTCAAACTTAACAGGAGGGGGAGCTATCAATCCGCCCCGTGACAAGCAGTAGCTAGGTATGGGCATCGCCTTGTACACACAGTACAGTTATATTTTGATCGGTCCTGTCCGAATAAATTGGTAAAGTGTAACAACTCACGCAAGCAGCGGAATGCGCGTTATCCCCGACCGTCCCCGCCAGAATGGTAGCTATCAAGTACAACAGCGTCCAAGCGGCGCAGAAGACGAACTCGATCTTCATCCAGGGGATCCTGTAGAACTTCTCCACCAGATGGAACAGGTATAAGGCCAGCAGGATGCCGCTGAACCAGAAGGCGATCATGGCGATCCAGCTGAAGTAGGCGCCCTTGCTGGCGCTGCTCAGGTACGAGACTTGGATACAGATGAACCCGATCAGACTGCATGCCTGGAGAATTCATCAACAGTTTATTGAACATGGGGCACATAACAATAATTTGATAATTTTGAAAATACTAAAAAATAGCTTATTAGCTTTATACCCGGCGATCCAGCATAGCTGTAGGTAGTTAGGTTTTTCTGAAGGAAGACAGGCGTCCAGGATGTGACGTCTCGAGTTATTGTAGACCAGGTATTTTTTGTGCCACCAAGGCAAACACAGGCATGCGGCCCGCTTGATGAAAAGCGTTTCAGAAAATCAACTCAGGGACACGCGCGATAGCCGACCAATATCTTAGAAGACCCTTTAATAAACCCCATGCATGTTGTAGTCATGAGGGAAAACCTCGGCCGCGAGATCATTCCACAACCTGAGTGTTCGCGAGAGGATATTCCTCATGAGGAAAATATTCATGAACCTTAAGCGTCTATTTAAAAACTATCTTAAAAATATTAAATCTTTCATACAAATTTTTTAAATCATGATTTTATAATTTTTTAACATGATTTTTGTATGGAGGGTGGCCCCAACATTGGCTGCCACACTTGTGCATATGCATATAATTATGCGTAAGTATTTTTTGGCACAATATTAATATTATAGTGCGTAACCCCACACTCAGGCTAAGAAATCAAATAATAGAAGGAAATATTTTCGACTTCGACGGGACTTGAACCCGCATACTTCAAGTCCCGTTAAAGTCGAAAATTTTTGCAATATTATTTAAATTCTTAGAAATATTTTGATGTTAAAGATTATTTCTGTACACCAAATTGTGTATCACCATATGTGCACAGATGGCTTGTATACCTTTATAGGTTGGCACACCCTGTATTTGCATGGCATTTAACACCTACGAGGTGTGAAATTTTCACACCTGACGACGACAGCCTTATGTGTGCTTTCACATAACTCTGTCGTGCTATACATTATTGGATAAGGTGATAAGAGATAGCCAAATTAATTTATCACACTTTGTGAATGTGTTTAATTTCAAGTATTTTGACCTTTTATTTAGACATAGAGGTTAACTTAAAAAATACTGTCAGTAAATAACAGTGGTGTTTTGTTGAAATAAGTTTTTTGTTACAGGTATATCCATGTCTGGAAGACTCCTCTGAATAATAAAGAATTTAATATTTATACACAACAGTCTATATAGGTCCTCTGCTGGACGCAGTCCTCCCCCAGATAAGCGCCCTATTAGTTTTTATCTCATGGGGGTAATGCCCATAATCTCCACACTTGGCATGCGGATGTTTCATGTTTGTACCAACCAAAGTAAAAATTCTGCAGTTGTCTAAATATAAATAAATATATATAAATAATGTTGGACAATTCACACAGCATTATCTAGCCCCAAGTTAAGCAGAGCTTGTGTTATGGGTACTAGATAACTGATATACTTAATACAATACACTACATAGATAGATATTTTTTTTTTTTTTTTTTTTTTTTTTTTTTTATTATAGATAGAACTAAAGTTATAAACAGAAGAAGAATCAGTCTTTCTAAATTTAAAAGTAAAGGTACTTACCACCTGCACACATTTGAGTATTCCAGGGATAGTCCTCACATAGAGTGGGTCGAAGCGTATGTTGGTTTGTACCGTGGTGCTGGACGTCACTGTGGTTGTGGTGGTGTGCTGCCCGGGGAACCCTGCTTCTGCCATGATTGTGGTTTAGCTGTAGGGTAGAAATCATTGTTTATAATATTTATACCAGGAGCTATTAAAACTGATACTGGTTAAATTATTTACTTAATAAAATAAATTTATACCTAATACCTAAATAAACTAAAATAACTAATAAGTAATGATTAATATAGGTGGGTGGTATGGTATATTCTTGGTCCTGTTATGTAGATAGTACATTTTGTGAGCATAGTACAGTTATAAATTTAAAATGTTCAATATGTAGGTATGTATGTAATAGGTACTAATCATAATCACCAATAGAACACATGCTCAGCTCAATATCAGGTGTGAAGTAGGTTGATAATGGTGAATCATAGTTCCATTTCAATAGAACTGATATCTTATCAGAATTTTTGGTTTTAGTGTGGTTAAAAACAGGTTTATGTTGATACAGGGAAAATAGTAGTTTCTATTTAACTTACATTCTGTACCATTTACCCTGAGATTAATCTTAGTACATTAAGAGTTTAGTAAACTTTATATTACAATGATAAGACAGGAATAGTAAGGTGATTGATGAACCACTTTATTAATGTTTAATTCCTAATTTAAAGAAAACTCAATTTTATTGTTTATCGCTTACCTAATGTTTACAGGAATCAATATTAGCATCAATAAGGAACTACAATGTGTCTACGGCTCCGTCAGCACCGAAAATAGCGATTATTGAGCAATAGTTCGGAGCTGGAAACGGGGCTGAGCACAAATCAAGCGTGATACCTATTCACTTTTTAGCTAACTCACCGGGTATTCTGTAGCACAAACAAACTCACTGACTTTAAATTAGTACTTATTAACTATGCACAATTGTAAGTCCAGAGATTAGTAAAATTAATAATTAAAATGTAATCAGCTGGCAAAAACATCAATCAAATTCTTTAACTTTTGGAATTCATTCTCTCTCAGTCTCTTTTTGCTCTGCCCAGTGCCTGCTTGCTTGCTCGCTCGCCCGAGTGCTGCCAACTTTGAACTGGTAAAAGTTGCCAAAATGTTCGTATAATGACAGGCACCTGATTAGTCTAGTCAACGAAGGATTGGGGATGGAAAGGAAAGATTTATTTATTTATATAACACTGGTACATAATTGGATCCCGTAACTTTCCGTATCGCAACATGTCTTCGGTTGGGTGCAAGGTGTTGCGCGCCTCATCAATGCCAGTGCGGTACTGCTGTCGAACAGCTTGGTCATCACGGATTATCGTGTATTAGGGCCGCCGCCGGCATCGTCGGTCGTCGCAGAGGCGTATTTAAGGATTTGGCGCCCCGGGCCAGTTAGCATTGCCGCCCCATTCATTACAAAAAAAACCTGCTATGCGGTGTGAAATAATAAATGAAAAAAACCTAATAATGAAAAATTTATTCACCCTACTACCTAATAGGTAAATATTCACATTTTTTTCTATGTACCAATTGGTTAGAAAAATCGTATTAACACCGGAACTATTTCTGAAAACTAACAGGAACTGTTCGTAAGATGTCAAAGCATAATAAATACCTGTTTTTGTATCGATTTATGAAAAATGCTCTGATACGCGAAGTTAGCAGAGCATAATTTCACTTATTTTTTTTCATGTAAAAACGCCAGAACTATTCCTGAAAAGTATCAGGAACTATAGAACTCACATGCATGCGAACAGAACTCTAATTTATTTATGCTCTGCTGGAAGATGCTCTGCTAACTTCACCAACATGTCATAATATAACTTAAGGCGTCTGACAACTCAGCTTCTATATTCAGAACAGCTAAGCTGTTTAAGTGTTCTTCGCCTACAAGTGAAACGTAAATAATTATTTATCATTTTGAGTACAATAAACGAACGTTCTGCACTGCAATTCGTCACTGCGGTGCAAAGAAAAATGCGTAATGCCAGGGGCGGGTCCACGATTGCATTTGGGAGGGGGGGTTAAAATAATAATCACAAGTAAACAAATAATAAAGTTTTTATCAGCATTTTTTACAAAATAAATCTAACAGTCACGCGCACGGCGGAGTGGCGGTGGTGCGGTGCGGCGCCGAAAAGAAATTCAGTATCTAAGGCAGCGGCTCTCAAACTTTTTTTTGCGACACAACCCTGTTGGACATTGAAATATTTGACGGAACCCTAAATAAGTTCGTTTCCTAAATGACAAACAAGATCCGTCAAGTGCGAGCGTAACTCGCGCGCTGAGGCTTTCGAACGTTTGTCAACAATATGTACCAAAAGTACCGGTTAGAGACTTCGCATTTTAACGAATTGCTCGCGGCTCATTGCACGGAAGCATCTTCGGTCCACGTTTCCATGATGTTCGATTCGAGCGAACGACGTCTGTCACTAAACACGTCCACGAGCGCACTGCGAGCGCGAAGCAAAACCCTTTGTGTTCGTCAAAAAACCGACAACAGGCGGAACGCAGCCGAGCACGAACGAAATGTTCGCAGCGCGCTCGTTCGAGGCTTGTAGGTCGGTCCACACTATACGAATTGTGTTCGGCTCGTGCTCCGCTCGTGCTCGGTTCGTCTAGCGTAGACCCACCTTAAGAATAATAGCTTCGGTTAAAAAAGGTAATGGAAAATTTTTCGTTTTTTTTTTCAAAATATTTCAAAAAGTATGAAACCTACAGAAATTTGAAACAATGGTTTGTAATGTCCACACCGATACCTTTCATTTGATACCCCATTCGGTGAGGAAGCCCCCCATTTTGAAAATTATTCCTTCCCTTTTTGACCATTTCTCAAAAAGTATTCTTTTTACAGACTTCTCTATATTTTTCGTGCAAAATATAGATTCATATCTACAAAAGCTTGTTACATTTTAAACGGATCGCTCTGCAAACTTCGTAGATAGGGGGGGGGGCATGGGTATTTTTTCGACTTTTTCAAAATATTTCTAAAAGTATGAAACTTAAAGAAATTTGAAAAACTGTATTAAAATGTCCAAACCGATACCTTTCATTTGAAACACCGCTCGGTGAGGTAGCCAGCCCCCCTTTTTGAAAATTATTTCCCCCCTTTTCGACCATTTTTCAAAAAGTAATCTTTTTGCAGACTTCTCTATATTTTTCCTGTAAAATATAGATTCAAACCTAAAAACGCTCCATACATTTCAAATAGATAGCTATGCTAATTTCGGAGACGGGGGGAATGGGTTTTTTTTCATCTTATATCAAAATATTTCCAAAAGTATGAAACCTAAAGAAATTTAAAATTATACCCCTCCCCCTTTTGACCATTTTTCAAAAAGTGTTCTTTTTACAAACATCTTTATATTTTTCCTGTAAAATATAGATCCATATCTATAATCACTCTAAACGTTTTACATGGATCGCTCTGCAATCTTCGGATTGTTGGAAGAGTTCGTTTGTTTATATTTTAAATGTCAATTAAAATATAAAATATAATATAGAAAATAAAAGGCGCCCAGAGAAGGCCCGTCCCGGGCTATGGCCCCCTTGAGCCTATGGTTAAATACCCCCTTGGGTCGGAATCATTGTCGGATAAAGAATACCACCCCGTTCTAGATGGCCACTTTTAGCGACAAATTGGATATGCTGGCATGATAGAGCATTGTCCTAAACGTCACTAAATTGTGACAGTGACAACTTTTAATTTATAGGGTTCCGTAACGTTGCATAATCCAATGAATAAAACACAAATTATATTACACAACATAAAAGACTCCACTCCACACACAGAAGCCATGGCCGTGCCGGAGGCGAAGGCGTGCGGGTTGTCATGAGTGAATTTATATGAGAGACTACACATACACCACCGGGCGGCGGCGTGCACGCCTTCGCCTCCGGCCCGGCCACGGTTTCTGTGTGTCCGTCACACATTACCACACTTTAATGCATGATTATTGTGGAAAAAACGAATTTATGTTAGGAAGGTACCTATACCAAAATACTTTCAATTGAACGAATAAATTGCACTTCAGTAAATCAGATTATATTGTATAGTATGTTTAAGTACGTACCTACAGCTAGCGTAGCTGCTCGTCCTTTGTTTGAGAACGGTATTGCATGTTCGTAATAATAATTAGCTTATTTATAATATATTTTTTGCGACAACGGAACCCTTACCCATGCGTGTTTACCCACGCTCTTGACCACAAAGTTATAGTATTATAGTCGAGTCGAGCCGAGCGAGCGAGCAAGTCAAAATAAATATAGTTAGTTTGTTTTGTTTTATAGTTTTATATTCTCTCTTTGCAAATAAGCACAACAAGTTATTTGTATTTTCTCGTTTCGTCGTCGTTGCGATGAGTTTTGTTAAAGTTTACTCCAGTATTTGAGTTGTGTTTCATCTGTTTTTGCGGTTCTTGTTACCTTCATTTTTCTGCGCTTCTAAATCAACAGTTTTCTTTTGTTTTTCTTATTTCTCTACATAGGTTACCTACCGATTGACATCAGTGTTTTTCAATGAGACTTTAGTAGGTTTAGGTTGGTAAAACGAAAATAATAGTGTGTCTTGTTTATTAAATGGTAGATACCTAGTTAAGTATGGTGCCTGTTAGGTCACTTTAACCCACATAAATATATCGTTATCCCAAGGTACATCATTTACATTAATAAGAAATTGCAAAGACTTGTATTTTACCTACCTACTAACTATGCCTCTTTACTCTTTTAAGTATAGGATTGTTAAAGCATGGATAAAATAGTTTCTATGGTATTTTAATCTATGGTTGTAGCTTGCCTGTTTGTTCTCTGAGTCATAGCAAAAATCATAACAAATGCTAATTAAAATGCGATAAATAATTGTGCCAAGGATAAACCTATTTCATGCGTAGTGCATTGTGCTGAGCTCTACTTTATGTACTCTGAGCTCTATCATGTTATATTTGTATGTACCTATAAAATAAACAGCTGGTCTGAGCAATGTTATGTACCATGAAGCAATTCACTAACTCAGTGAGTTGAAGTGAGGCCGAGCAGCCCACATGTGCCATACATGTGTATATACAAAGAGTGGTCATCCTGCGGGTAAAAAAATACCTATATCAAAAATAAAAAGCTATTTACGTTAAAGTACCTGCTTTTATTAATTACTTGCCCCAAAATTATCACCAGCAACCTTAATTTTTCATAACAGTTTATTCTAAGAAAGTGAAACATTTCAGAGAACACATTGTGAACAATGGCATATCCAAACCTTCCCCCGGCCCCGCCACCTCCAGTGCCTGAGAATGTCGGCTCAACCAATGTGGCATTCAACACGAGCCTGAGGATGGACCTGTCCTATCTCACCACACCCATTGGCATCCTGAGGGCTGTCATTGTTGTAAGTCTTTGTGTAGAGATTAGGTATTGACCTGAAAAGTATTCCTCCTAGAATGGATTTTGAGGGGGGATTTGTGGTATAAGCCATTTTATGCACCCTAATTTTGTATGAGGTTTTCCAGCTGGCTTAGGTTTAAACTTTTAACTAATTGACTTTGTATAAACCAGGCAATGGCTTGTAAGATCTTCAAGTTCTAAATTCCCTCACCCTAGGCACCGTTAGTTTCATTATCCAAATGTGATTGTAGTGCATAGATTTAGTGAATCCTATTATTCCTACCTTACACAATGAAATCTAATGTTAGTAGATAGGTACCTGCATGTTATTGGTTCTCTAATCCTGATTAGTTTATATACCTACCATTGTTTGCAGCTGCTCAACGCAATCGGCGCCATCTGCATCGGCTGCTCCTCCTTCAGCAGCAACGGGCGCGGAGTGTTCTTCACCGTGGTAGCCGTGTCCGGACTGCTGTACACGCTGCTCGTGTCCTACGCCTACACCTGCCACGCCGTCGAGAAGTACCACAGCTGGCGGTGGCTGAAGATGGAAGTCGGCGTCGCGGTGGCCTATGTGTTCCTGAATATGATCGCCTCGACTATCGCTGTGGCGTTTGGGTTGGCATCATATTCTGCTGCTGGGGTGAGTCAATAGTCCATTGTACCTATTAAGAATTTAGCAGAAATATTCTAAGGTTTTTATTATTAATTTTATAATAGTGCGTAAACCCTCACGGAGCTACAGTCTGTAGGAAGAATATTTAATAATTTATTACCTAATTTTTATTAAAAAACATAGGTAATGGATTTTATCAGCCCTATAAAATTTTATTCATTTTCTGTACGCTTCTCGGCGGACTGTACACCGCGAAAAAAGCGAGATCGTCGTGAAGGGAATTCAAGCGCGTCGCCTTTACGGGAATCGACTTAGGCGGAATCGACGTGCGAGGAATAATTCACTTTTGTACTCGTCTGTACTTTAAAATGTATGTAGATGTTTAGAGTCAAATATCTCTTAAACCGCAGGAGGTCTATTTCTGAGCATTTCAGGAGAACTGTATACCGTAACGTAAGGCACAGTTAATTGGCATAGTTCATGATTCATATCTCGCTATAGATTCGTCGAAATCAGCGGGGCTGCCAGCTTGACGTCAAGATAGCAGCCACAGTGAAAGACCTAAATATCTCCTAAAGTACTGGGGCACTATTTATTTTACTTAGGGCATCGGGGTCACTATTTCAGGATACATTTATTGGCATAGTTGACCAAATTCCATGGCGGGGCTGCTAACTTGACGGACACGTTTGTTTGAACCCAGTATTTGGTAATAGACCTCTTCAAGTCGAAGTTGTAGATAATTATACTCAATTTTATCACTCATTTATTTCGATAATTGCAGCCCTCTGTGAAATTTATATAACTCAGCCTTCCAAGGCCAATCTACTTATACCAATTACACCAAACCACCTAATCGTTTAGCCAGTGTACCTGAGTAGGTACTTACTACCAAATGACCAACCTTTAATTTTATTTCCAGTTCTTCGGCTACCTCTGCATGGTTTCGTACGGCGCAGATGCGTTCCTGCGCGCGCGCGCCTTACGCGGCGGCGAGCCGGCGCAGGGTCAGCTCGTCACCAGCAAGATAACGACCACCCAACAATCGTACGCTTAGACTCTGTGCGATAGACCATTCTATTACAAAGATGGTACCTCATTGTAAGTCTGAGTTATGATACCGTACAACCTGCGTATTCATTCATTGATAACGTTACCTCTCATTTATCCTGCTCAGTTCGAAACCGATCTGAGCGGGATGGCATGTGAGTAGGTACACTGGTTATCCCTAACTAGTCACAACGCCTTTTCTTATGCTACGGCTCCACCTGCCTTAGCGTTGACGTTAATGTCCATTAACGCGTTAATTAAGGCGCTAATAATGCAACTTGGGTGCTAGTAGTCAAGGCGCATTTTTAGCGTCGTCAATAAATGAACACGTTAAAACCTTGTCCATATCTGCGTGACGCCCAAATTAGCGCGTTAATTAACGCGTTAGGACGCAGGTGGATGTAGTATTACAGATACCTCTTTTGCGACTCGCTAGTCCTATGGGGCGCTCCGTCTGATTCTGGCATCAGCAGTCACAGGTTTTTAGGTAGGAAGGCCGAGTTCAGTGGAATGGGATTCATTTGGATGGTAGTAACTGTAGGTAGGCATCTACTGTGCAGTGCGACCAATTAGTTGTACTTGGGGCAAAGACATTTTGTGGTTAAAATATCTTTGACTTGGGGCGTTGCCATTGGCGGGAGCGGAGATGTGTATCTCGGTACGAGACGAGATGTGAATTAGGTACTGTCATTTCAACCTAAGTTATCAATAGGTAGAAAACACGATAGGAAATTTAGAATAGATCAATAGGTCAATTCTAAATTTCCTAACGTCTTCGCTTCAGTGGAACGCACCCTTGAGAAGCAATCGAATCAATACCCGTAATCATGATGGTTATTGACTCGGCTATCGTGATGAATGTGATGTGATGATGCTGGAATAGGTGGTAAGGTACTTCGGTAGTGTAAAGCTGGGGAATGGGGACCGATTCACAAAGATTAGTATTAAGCTTATTTATAGACTAACCTTGCGACTTGTTAACCTAAAAGCAAGGTAAGAATTCAATGGACGCATTAACATAGATAGACGACCTCCGTGGCGCAGCGGGCGAAGGTCCGCTTGCGACGTAGGAGGTTGCGGGTTCGATTCCCGCCTCGGAACAAATTTGTGTACGATCTGCAGAAATTTGTTCCGTTGGTCTGGCTGTTTTCTATGTATAATAAAAAATATCTATCTATGTAGTGTATTGTATTAAGTATATCAGTTATCTAGTACCCATAACACAAGCTCTGCTTAGCTTGGGGCTAGATAATGCTGTGTGAATTGTCCAGCGTTATTTATTATTTATTATAACACCCCGTATCTATAGTAGGTAGGTGCCGCTGCTCTAAACGAAAATCACACCAATATTATAAATGCGAAAGTTTGGATGTAAGGATGCTTTTTACCTTATCAGTCTTATCACGCCAAAACTACTGAACGGGTCGGACTAAAATTTTGCGTACAGATAATTCTAATCCTAGAAAATAACATAGGGTAATTTTTATCCCATAAATCAGTTCCCATGGGATAGAAAACATCCATAGAAACGAAGCGTGCGAAGCCGCGAGCAGAAACTAGTAAGAAATAACTTAAAACACCAATATCAAGGGCATAGCGAGATAAAATAATACTGCTGCTTGTACCTACTTGTGACCTAAGTACCTATATTGTTTTGTTTACCTATACTTTAGCTATGCACTTACAACGTGCAACTAAACATGGAAAATGTCGACTAAAACCGATAGGATTTTTATTTCGCTACGCCCGATTAGAACTCGGAACACAGTATGACTTTAGTATTTTAAAAATTTATGTACTTACCTAGTTTTTAAAATAGCTTATCCGTTCGCACTGCATCACTCGGCAATGTACCTTGAATATTGTACCTACTTAACATTACTTACTTTTAGCTTATTTATTAATAAGTAATTTATTACAACCTAGATTAAGATTTCCCTTGTGATAATATCGTAACTACTACGTGATAATATACTTAATATTGTTTGTGTACCCATAAGTTAAGTGTTTTTTCTTAGTCTTCTAATTGCGGAATTTAGCATTTGTTTTCTATAATGCTCAAAAAGAGCTTTTTTCAAAAAGCTAACTACATCAAGCAATCAAATTATGTGGAGTTGAGATTCTTGTGGTGCCCCATTTTAAATCAACTTCATGTAGGTGTTGTCTGTCCAACATTGCAAGCATTTGCTCACCTATGTGTCAAATATTCACTTAGTTTGAAGTGCACATTTGCACTAAGTATACTGTATTTTATTATTATAGTCAATCTCATTTGTTATGTATAATCATGTATAAGTGATTTTTATAATCAATTTTACTTTTACCTCACTTATGTATAAAGTACCACTGTTTCAGCATTTAATTGTTATTAATATCAAAACCAACAGCACTGTTTCAATATTGCTGTTAATTATATTTGATAATGTTTCTATATTTCTGTCTATAACAGACATTTGACTGTATTATTATTATTATTGGGTGTTTAACCTTTTGAACCAGTTCAACTGGATATGTGCTTTCAGTGTCTATTTAATAAAAGAGCTTTAAATGTGAACAATTTTTATTTATTTTAAACTTAAAAATGCATTATTTATAAAATGTGGTTAGTAAGAAATTCAATGACTTTGGCCCCAGTTTAGTATTAAAATAGCAATCCAACAAGATTGTTAGCTTGACACACATCCTTACTAACTGTCTACTCAATTATGATCTTGCTTACTTTACCACAAAGATGATAAGATTATAATAGCTGTGTAATCTATGTTTACCAGAGAAATGCAGGTACATGAAAATCAACAAATGGTTAGGTAAGTACATAGTACACTTAATTAGGCAACAATTTAAATTCAGGCTTCATTACACTCTCACATTAAGCAACTTGCAAAATAGAACAACCATTTGAGATATTTTACTCAAACAATACTACAGTGTGCTGAGAATATTATAGCCTTAATTTCCAACAGATATAATAACAATGGCACCAATATAAACTTAATGATGAGATAATAAATTCACCTGATTGATTAACTATCACCCACTACATAGCATATAGATGATGAAAACTTACCAACAAATTATAAACCTGTGATCAACTTGCTTGCTTGAGAATTATATAATATTGCTTATCTAATAATGCTCAATTGCTCATGCTAAAAGATGTTTGAATTGCATTTTCGATTATTTTCCATAATATCTTGTGTCAAAATATCACGTCAAAATTCACTCAGTTCTGTTGTTGAATCCGCTACTAGTGTAGTTATAACTAGTAGCGGATTCAACAACAGAACTGAGCAAGCAAATAACAAAATATAACACTTAAATCTTATAAGTAGTTCCAGTCAGTTATTTATCAAAAAGGCACCACAATAGGCTAGCATGGTCAGAATATCAATACTTGTACAAAATAGTTCAGAAGTTTATAAATATTATAACTTTTTTCAATAAATACTGTATAAATCTTATTAATAGTAGACTTAATACTCCATGTAGAAAAACTTGATTTACAATTCGCAATTGTTTTGCTTAAATTTTTGTTACTTAAAGCTGTATAAACTTGTGCTTAATAGGTACATTAAGTATATAAATTTATTCAATTTCTAGGTGGTATATTTTGACTTGCAATGTCTTTGTTATGCTTAAAGCTAAAGTGAGAAAGTTCTTCAAAATTATTGGGGTGGAAGCCCCCTTCTGTAAGCCTTGAATTTAAGGAATCCATCCATTCCATAAGCTATGATTGCGCATAAGCCAAAGAACTGAAACAAAAAGATAATTCGTTTAATACTGGCTATGCAAATGTGCATCAAAGTAGAAGTTGTACTTTGTTTTCTATTTTTTGTCAAAATTTAATAAACTTTTTCAGTTTCGTTATGTTAATCAAAAATGGGTGTTGAACTTACTCCTACAGCATATCCAACGCTTTCCGCAATGGTGGTTGCAATGATGGAGCACACTATATACGCCAGCACCATAACAGCGCAGTAGGAGAACTGGAACTTCAGCCAGGGTATCTTGTCAAACTTCTCCACAAAGTGGAACAAATACATGAGGAACAGAAGCAGCGTAACAATGTTTCCGATCCAATACAGCAGGTTGTAGAAAATAGATGAGATCCATGTGTTTGTCACCTTTATACAGATGAATCCTACTACATTGCATAGCTGAAACAATGTGTTTCTATTAGGTAAGGGGTTTGAACATTTTATGCAATCCCAGCTTTGCCTGTAGCTTCTCTCACATTATGTAAGGTTTTAATTAGAGAAAACCTAGATCAAATAGATAGTTACTTTAACTGTCAGTAATATAGGCTATCATAGCTTAGGGACATAAGCTAGGTAGGTATTAAATAATTAAATAAAAGTTTATTATCAAGGAGGAAAGGTCTTATTGTTGTTAAGAAGAAACCCTTTTGGACATATTATATTTGACAGAACCCTAAAATAAGTTTGTGGCCTCAATGAATAAAAAAATGGAAGTGGAGCAAGCCTCGAAAATTTTAAAGACTTTTTAGCGACTATCAAAATTTGTGAGAGAAAAGATTATAAAAACGCCAAGCAGAGTGAGCCTCGAAAGTTTTAAACATTTTTAGCGACATTTGAGTGCTAGCAGAAGTCCTTTCGCACTTATTGAATTACAAACATTTTTTTCTTCCTAAGAGGAAGTAGTATTCTAGCACACACACTATCCCGCTCCACAAAAAATTAAAAGGTAGTAGAGAAGTAGGTTTGTTCTGAGGACCCATACGCACCTGAGTGTCCTTTAATGTAACATATCATAATCTCTTCTCTGCAAACTTGTATAAGTACTAATCATATATTTATTTTAAATTTGACTAGTATTATCGCGGAGCCCCAGGGTTCCACACAAGCACACATTGAGAACTTCTGTTCTAGACCAACTGAATTAAATTATAGGCTACTTTTTATTGTATTGTAATTAATCCCATGGGATAGAAATAGCATTTGAATGTTTCCGTAGAAACTACATGTACGTACAAAGCTGCCAGCAAATACTTGTTGGAAATAAAGTAGATTGATATTTCTGTGACTTTAAGAGTGCAATAAAGAGTATTTATATAATTGTAGAGGAAAATAGACCAATTATTATTAGAATTATGAATTGAAATAAATGATGTCATGGGTCTCACTTAATTGATGACCTACCAAATCATATTGTACATTTTATGATCTTGGCAACAATTAATGTTGTCTCATAATAAGTCTGTTCTTAAACACCCACTGCTGGGCCGATTCATAATTGTAGACCAAAATAATTTAACGGTACTAGGTTTTTGGTTCCCTGGTCCTCTTGCTGTTTGAAGTTTAAGTGGTCTAATTTCGTGCATTCCAAGCAGCTGTGATCAGAAGCAATATGTTATGAGAAGATTCTATGTAGGTATATAGCTTACAATTTGAATGAGCTGCAGTATTCCTGGAGTAGTTTGAACGTAGCCCTTGTCGAATCTGACCACTTTCGTAGGCGTAGGTGGTGGCTGGGGCTGCGGCGGCGCCTGATTATTCCCGTAGTTATCAAACATTGCTGTTGTTTCTTAACAAATTCAATTCAATTAGTAGTAATAGTTGTTAACGTATTACAAACATGTACTTCATGAGCTAGGTACGCCCGGCCTATCCCTGAAATTTCAGTAAATTTCTTAAAAAAATACCTTGTTAAAATTAAAGTAAAGTGTAAACAAAATACACCTTGTTTGTTGCTTTTCAACTTCAACTTCTTGTCAAATGGCTTCTGCAATCTGCATCAGACTGCATCTGGTTAGACGGGTTAGACACAGTTCTGCCAATGTCCGTCTCATGATAGCATCGCAAGCTTTAAGGAGTGAGCAACAATCTTTAAGTATTGTACAGTATTTACAAAAAAAACTCCACTAAACTACAAAACAAAAGGGAAAAAACACAACTGCGGGATAATCAAATTTACAGTAAATAAGTACATATTATAGGTAAAAACCTACTACTACTTCTACTAATTACAACTTTATATTATCATTATTATACATATGAATTTACATAAGGCATAGTTAACTTTAGTAGAAAAACAGAGGGACAAAATACATTTCATAGAAGTTGGAAGAGGAACATCAGGGGGAAAGGGAGTCGTATAATGAGAGAGAAACAACAGGGCAACTGAAAAAAATGTGATCCAGGTGACCTTCATCTATGCCACACTCGCATATGGAATGGTCCCTGATCCGAAGTCTCGCAAGGAAGACAGGAGTGCAAGAGTGATCCAGCCTTAGTCTACAAAAGGTCGAGGACGTAGTTTTATTGAATTTTTGAAACTTAAAAACCACGGAGATCGAGGGATGTCCGGCTGGACATCGGCATAATGTTTGCCTTTGACAAGTTTTGAGGCATTCCAATGATCAGTCTAAAATTTCTGAAGATAAATTTTAGGAAGGAGGCATAAATCGTGGCAGAAAGAATGGAAATGCTCAAGTGAACCTATCAGAGCCGCTGCTTTTGCACAGGAAACAGCAGTTTCATTACCTGGAATCCCAGAATGACCTGGAACCCAAGCAAGAACTTCGTCGATGCAGAGATTATTGCACTCATAAGGGCCTTGTCGCCACACCGCAACCCTATATAAACTTCATATAAGTACTTTTATGCTTATCGAGTAGGTAGTTACTAAGCAAACAACATGTTTGCTCACAGAATAATACCTTGGGGAAATATACTCAAGTATACGATAATATTATGTAGAGTCCGTCAACGATTTGTTTGGTGTAGAAGTAAATCATTACCTTCTTAACTTGACTTCAATCTTGAATTAGAATTAAATCATATTTGTATCAGCAACCTGTTTCAGCGACCTCTTTCAGCGTTAGTATTTATTGTTCTGCTTCGCTTGTTAATTATGAACTTCTCCGAAGTTAGGATTAACTGTTCCATCTGTAATTATAGTACCATGATCTCACTTGTTGTGAGACCGCCTATATATATATGTCCGTAGATTACAGAAGTATTACGATTTCATGTTTAGCCGTCCACAAGACCAAGCCTTCAGGGCCTCCCTTGGGTCGCTGTTATGTAACGCGTTAGACGTCCACATGACCAAGCCTTCAGGGCCTCCCTTGGGACGCTGTTATGTGACGCGTTAGCCGTCCACAAGACCAAGCCTTCAGGGCCTCCCTTGGGACGCTGTTATGTGACGCATTAGCCGTCCACAAGACCAAGCCTTCAGGGCCTCCCTTGGGACGCTGTTATGTGACGCGCTACCAGAGCTCTGAGGCATATTAATGTCTGTTGATGAGACCTCCATCCAGGAGCATCTCTGTAAATACCAATATACTGACGACTCAGGCTCTGCCTGAATCACTGTGTTTGTGTTGGGTAATAGATGGGTAATATCTACTGCGATCCACCACATAAAATCTAACTAGGCATAGGTAGGTACTTAGCTGATGATAAAAGGATGACATTCCATAACGGTCGTAGTCAGTATCCATAACTCAAGCTCACCCAGTTTGGGGCCAGATAACGCTGTGTAAGTTGTCCAGCATTATTTATTCCTTACTGTTATTAAGACTAAACGGCTGTTGCAATTCATCATGATAGATTATACTTCCATGATTAAAATACAGAAAATATTATACTATCAAATGTGCAAAGCAAATAAAATAACATGTCATCACCATCGTCACCATAAATATATAACTTCAATCAAATAATTACAGAGTTTGTTCGAAGATATTAAAAGAAGGTTTTATCTTTATGTATGTATAGGTCGCGTCACGTAAAAAGAACGCCGGAAGAAAGTGGAAGGGGTGTGTTCGCGCATGGGTACACTCGCGCAAGATAGTACTATGCCAATTTCCTAAGCCTATTTTAACTAATATTTTGCTCGCGGCTTGGAATTGGTTATTAGAAAATAATATTAGATCAAATTAAAAACATGTTCGATTCAGTTTAGAATGTTTAATATAATTACTAAAAATTTATGTAATAAATAAATAAATAAATAATGCTGGACAATTCACACAGCATTATGTAGCCCCAAGCAAAGCAGAGCTTGTGTTATGGGTACTAGATAACTGACATACTTAATACAATACACTACATACATAGATATTTTTTTTATTATACATAGAAAACACCCAGACCAACTAATGTAGCAACTCCATCCATTAAGTCGTCTTGGGTGACGTGAAAACGTTTCTATTGTTTTAAATTATCAACAGCATTATTATCTGCGTCTCTCTTCATAAAACATTATACGACATAATTAATTTTTCTCACTTTTCTATGTAAAACCATTTCGTAAACTTTTGTACGCGATGGTATTTTACAAAAAAAGTGACGTGGACACAAGGCGGAACGCAAATTTCAACCTACGAACCAATAGCGCACCGGCAAGCATGCGGCGCGTAACCCGCCCTCCCCGCGCCCCACTGCATACCACCAAATATGCCTATAGATCGCCTACTGCGCAGCTTGACCGCCAGCGTTCTTTTTACATGACGCGAACTCTACCTACCTACACTTCGTAAGCCGTCGCGACATAACTCGCACGCCTTCGCCTTCGGCGCGGGCCGCGGCCACACTTTCTGTGTGTGGCTTTTAAAAATTCAACTTCAACTTCAACTTTTTGTCAAATATGAGTTCGACACGTTCGACACCGTCGGCAAAAATTTATGACAATGTCACTTTGACATTGACAGTTAAATTTTGCATCGCAAGCATGGTCACCGTCTGTCAGTCAGTCAGTCATCGTTGTCGTTGGTCGGTTCCCTTTATTATTTTGCGAATTTACAAATATCGCGAATTGTCACGGAAAGAAAGGCATTTAATTGATGTTTTCCTCGCGAAAATTCATTCCTTTAGTTTCGCCGTAATCACTTTAATGTGAGGTGTGAATTGGCGTGAAGACCCTAATAGAACTTGTGCAGTGGCCCCTTCCACCGACCCGGTTCCCCATCGAAATCAAACCGACAGTATTCCTGTGGAATGGGAGATAGTGACTGGAGACCGTTCATCTACGGCGGGCTCGCGTCGATAGTGGCCGAGTTCGGTAAGCTGTACTTTAATAATACCCTATTAAGACTACAGCATTCTAACCACTCGCGGATAAGGCGGGGGGGGGGGGGGGGGGGGGCATGGGGGCCATGGCAAAAGACCCAGGAATTCCATACTTTCGATTCAATTCAGCACTTTTACAAGGCATCGCGCAGTTGCGTAAATTGTAGGTAAATCATTAAAAAGAAATAATATGTTCTTTAGGTACCTACAACCTAAATTTGCAACAGGTGAATTTCTACTTATCAGTCCATGTCCAATTGGAACTTTGAAATCAACATAAATCCGTACCGTACCTCAAAAGGAAAAAAAAACCCTTATAGGTTCACTTTGTTGTCCGTATTTTTGTCTGTCTGTCTGTCTGTCTGTCAACCCCCTTTTCCTAGGAATGCGTGGATGTATCGAGTTGAAATTAATGTCAAATACTCAAGTCCGTAACCTCTTGGAGCTGCAGTATAAATTAAACTTATAAGTCAACACACTCAAAAGTTACAGCTGTTTATGTCTGAATATTTTGATACAGTGTAAACTCCATGTAACGTGACTCTATTTTAACGACAAATTCCCTTAGGCGTCGAAATCAATTGGCTTTGGTTGGTTTAGCTTGTCTTTCATACAATGTTTCACTCTACATAGCATTACACCCACTCTCAATAACGACAACAATTGAGTTTTAAAAAGTACCTTTCAAGTTGCTAAAATTAGTAAAAACTGCGCAGCTGTGTACGATCTATTGTCGCTTTATTATCCTAGCCCGCAATAAACTCGACTGTCGGCATCATGCATACCTAAGAAATTAATTCTTTTGTTTACAAATTGGGATTGTTTGCACGTGTAGACTGTTGTTGACCATGACTCATAAGTAGGAGTCATGGATTATCTATACCTTATCATATTCTTAGTTGCTCACAAACTTTCAAAACAAAAACTTTAAAAAATTACAACAAAATTACTGGTGCAGCAAAAGACGTCAGACAAAAATAAAAGACTATACGCAATAGCGTTCAAATAACATTCTTTTTTATGCACATAACTACTAACAATAGTCGGAAATAAACTTTTTCTTTTTCTAATTCTGATGTTTCTTTTCTCCATTTAACGACAACTCTCTATAACGCCATAAAATGCACAGTCCCTTCAGTGTCGCTATATACAGCTTACACTGTATTTTCAAAACGTATAGGGTACTTCCTGTTGACCTAGAATCATGAAATTTGGCAAGAAGCAAGGCATTATAGCACAAGTAAAGGAAAACATCCAAAAACAGTAAATTTGTAGTTTATTCACCAAAAAAATACTTTTCATTCTCGCCATGGACCAGAACCTATAGGGTACTTCCCGATGTATCTTAAAATTAGGTAAGTAGCAAGGTCTTATAGCACAAGTTAAGGAAAAAATTATAAAACCGTGATTTTGTAGTTAATTCACAAAAAAAAATACTTTTGATTATTGCTATAGACCAAAACCTAGAGGGTACTTCCCATTAACCTAGAATCATAAAATTTTGTAAGAAGCAAGGTCTTATAGCACAAATAAAGGGGAAAATCCAGAAACCGTAAATTTGTAGTTAACTCACAAAAAAATTTATTGCCATTTCTTAACAGGGTACCTGTACTTCCCCTTGATCTAGAATCCTGATAATTTGGCAAGACACAAGGATTCTCACTATAAGAGACCATAAACTCATGGACGGTAGGATCTCAACATAGAACAAAGTTATCGTATAAACTTTATGTACTGAAATACTTTACAATACAATTTAGGAGATGATTTGATGATTTGATGATTTGGAGAAATTTGTTCTGTTGGTCTGGGTGTTTTCTATGTATAATAAAAAAAATATCTATCTATATAGTGTATTGTATTAAGTATATCAGTTATCTAGTACCCATAACACAAGCTCTGCTTAGCTTGGGGCTAGATAATGCTGTGTGAATTGTCCAGCATTATTTATTTATTTATTTATTTCACTTTAATTTCTTACAACGGAATTTACATAAAGAACTATTATGAAACTAACGAACTTCTTCAAGCACTAAATGAAAAATGGTAATGATATATCGACAAACAAAGTGGCAACGTCCGTCTAGCTCTGTGGTTTGCGTGAGAACCCTTAGTGTGCGAGTCCGACTAGCACTTGACGTTTTATTACATCGTTGGGTTGAATTTCTAAATATGCTGAACACGTAACTTTCCATCAAGCAATAGGCTAAATACCTACTACCAATTTTCATGGTTTTTATACGGCGGCAGTCAATAATCATAATTAATTTTAAGTACTCAATCTTTGTAATTCGAACTGCGAGGGGCGTAGTGCTGCACGAAATAAACCTACTTCCTTAATTTTCTATAGAGCGAGATAAGCGCAGGGGAGTGCTACAATACCTACTCACGTGCTCCTAGGAAGCGAAATAAATTCAATAAGTGCGAAAGGACACATGCCCAGTGCGATCGCGCTGAGTTTCCTGAGTAGGTCAAACCAGATATTTAAATCATTTTTAGAAATGTCACCATGACACTATAAAAAAACTAATAACAAAAAAACTAATAACTCTCTTCAGCCCGCGGCTTCGCAGGCGCTTTTCAGGTAGCCTATGTACGGGATACCGTTTAGCTCCTTGCTCGCTACGCTCGCCGTTATTTTTGCTTTAGCTTTCTTCTCTTCCTAAAAATTTTCCTACCGTCGTCGCTAGAGTTTCAATAATTGTCGCGGCTCGCACCACTCGCCAGCGCCGTTATATCGTATTTTCTTCCTTTTCTATCACAAATTTCCCAATCGTCTCCAAAAAGTCTCTATAATTGTCGTTGCTCGCTCCGCTCGCCACTTTTATGACATCTTTGCTTATTTTTCTCACAAATTTCGCAACCGTCGGTAAAACAAATTTGAAAATTTCCTTTCGCCTATTTTATATGTAAGTACAGTCTTTTCTTTCACAATTGTCCCAATCGGCGCTTGAAAGTCGTTTAAATTTTCAAGGCTCACTCCGCTCACCACTCCGTTTTTATAACGTCGTGTCTTCCTTTTCAATTTTCAATTTCCAAATTTCAATTTCAAAATTTTAAGATTTTTTGTGATTTTACCCTTTTCTCCGAACTTTGTCAAAATGCCCCACCCCAAAATGAAATCCTGGATCCGCCCCTGATTCTAACCTACCTGATCTGCTACATGCACAATGCGAAGTAAACTCTTTCAAATATTATAACTTTTCGTAAATACACTGAGTGAGAGTACAATACCTGTCATTATGTTTATTTCCTTGAATTTATGATGTAGAGATTCTTTGGGACCCATACTATAGTTTGCACAAAAAGCACAAATATTGGCAGTTTTCCCCCACAGCAGTATGCCATAAGACATAACAGTATGGAAGTAGCTCAAATAGACCACGTTTAGAAGTATTAACATCTGTAAGATGATGATTTTGTTTGATTTGCTTCCTGTCAATTATTTTAAAACTTTTACTACATGTATATATAACAGGCTCTCTATTCAAATTGCTTGTCATTGCATGTATTTGTAGGATTAAATTTAATTTAATTTGACTTACCTTGTGAATTAAGGTTGTCACAGATCTGGACCTGGCCCTGCTTTAACTTGTAATATTTAGATATTTAATATTGATGGCATCTGATAGCAGATGGCTTGCGGGCCACCAACTTGAAACTCGAGATAGCCATTTTGTCACTGTTTTTACAAGTTTACGAGTTGGAGTCCATATTTTAATTATTATTGTTCTGTTGTTCTGTAAGGGTGCTGGATGTAAGTCCTTCATGCTGTTAAAATTATTATTGTTTGTTTTAGGCACTTTTCCCATTGATACCACCAAGACTCGTCTGCAGATTCAAGGGCAGAAGATAGACCCTCGCCATGTGGAGCTCAGGTACACGGGTATGGTTGACTGCTTCGTCAAGACTTCTCAGCAGGAGGGAGTCAAAGCGCTGTATTGTGGGTAAGGTTTTCAATAGTTTCAAATTTAATTATTAATTATGTGATTAAAATAACGTTAGTACCTAATATTTTTTGTTGTGTTACATTGTTCACGAAAATACTTTTATGAGATTTTTTGCCTGTGAACATAGGAAGATAATTCTGTTGTTTATATGCGCATATGTAAAGCGACAGCAAAATCATTACCCATGCCATGCCTTTCGCGACATTGACGTTCTTTCACGCCGCGTGTGAATCTACTCTTGTAAGGCCTGATCAGGCCATTTTCCGTCACCATTTTCCGCGCATGCGCCTGCGAGTGGGAGGAGTTTCGCCTATTAATTCTCAGGTGTCAGACAGAGGGACCTGAAATCTGAAACCCACCACAGATTGGTTGTCAGGTGTTTTGTGAAAAATAGTAAACAGTAAAGACCAGTGGGGATATAGATAAGAAGCAGTTAACTAAGTTGAACTAATATTTGCAAGGCCGCACCAATTCTTTGTGATTGCTTGAGAAGCTTCATATAAAAAAATTAAATAAATCTTTCTTCGCTGTCCTTAAAGCTTAAAATCGACATCCACATAAATATATTTTTATATTTCCTTCAAGTTTATCAATCAAACATAAATAAAATTATTGTTCCTGATACAGCTTAGCACTCAAGGTTAAAGATACATTAGTTACCTGCCGACAAAGCTTACTTACGCACGCCATGGTAATATTAGGTGCTCCCGGATAATATGCGCCAACGCCAACCCAACTCGGGTTCTCATCCTTCATCGCGGCACTCAATTCGTAATTTATCCGCTCACAACTATCTTACAATTTATCCGGTCACAACCATGTTACAATTTATCCGCTCACAACCATCTTACAATTTATGCGCTCACAACCATCTTACAATTTATCCGGTCACAACCATCTTACAATTTATCCATACACAACTATCTTACAATAATGAACGTATCATCGCGATCTATTTCTACCTATGTGAACTAGATCTCGGTTAGCGCATGTTTCAGTGAGACTTGTAGCAGACTTGAAGTTTCTCTTTTATTCATCCAGAACCTCGGGAGTAATCTTACAAAATAGTTTTTTTAATCTACGCGCTTTTGAAAATGCACACCGCTAAGCAATGTTGTCGTTGACTGCACCTACCTAACCCTAAAAACGTAGACAATATACAATGTGTAGGTAGGTACTTATCTACATTAGGTATGTAAAATTACAAATCAATGTTATTAAGTTGTTGTTATCGGTTGTATAGCGTGTGCACATCGCGTGCAGGCAAAACATGTTTGTTATCTTTATCTGAACAAAACGATTGTTTTGATTGCATGATTGTGGTTGCATCATTGTTGACAGTATCTGAACATATATGCCACAAGCTGGTTCTCATCTTCTCGATGTACCTACCATCTAGATTTCGCGACCCTGATCAGCAATTTTGATTCTCAATTTACACCTGGTACATAAGCCACCGAAGCTGTGCCCTTAGGTTCTGGGCCTTGGATTTTACGTATTACAAATTATAGACAAGACCGTTCAATAGATAGGTATTTGTGTTTAAATTGCCTAGGTAGGTATGTCTATTCTATACATAGATCTAAGTAAAATACTAAGATCTATGATTCTAAATTAAAACTAGGCATAGCCTTGAAGACATTCAAATAGCTTAAATCGGGCATAACGAAGCCTACCTTTAAAAATTCCGAAAACCTATTTAGGTATTCTATTCATAAATAAATCTTGTTTACGTAAAATCCAAGGCCAACTCTTAAGTCGCTTGTATAAGATTAGCGTTTGTACTAAAACGAATCGGAAACTTCGATTTCGTTTGAGTTGAGTCAATCAACAACCGAATGAGTCAATACCTACTTCTTTGTGAATTAAGTATAGATGGAGTAAACAAAACAACACATTGCAAGATGACGAAAGAAAATGTTTTCCCAATGACATTGAAAGAGATTATAGTTCAATAGGTATTACGCGGTTCAAGTTTTAACAGCTTTTCATCATCACCATTATTTGCAGCCAGATTTAACCCACTAGATAACATAGGTAAATATACCTCCCGAAGCTTGGAGCCATGCACCTTGGTCCTGCGCTAGCCGCGTCCATTGACGCCCGCGTCTTGAACTGTATCCTACTACTAGAAATTGTAATGAAATACCAAATGTTGGACCTTAACTAGAAAATTTGTTTATGCATCTCTCGTCGTAAATACAAGGGATCGAAATTAGAACGAGCTCAAACAAACGCTATCTTTGCATTAATCGCGAAGTTTACGCGACATCCGTTTGGCAAACAATCAAGTCTTTTAATTATGAAGTTATGACTGTTTCGAGGAATTCTGTTGTAATCTTCGCGAGCTCTTCTTGATAAGTAGGTGTTGTGCATGTACCCATCGAAACAAATCTAGAAGTCAGGTCTACGGAACTTGTCTGTAACTGCCCAACATGCTGTGATTGTGGACCAATCCTGATCAAACAAATCTAGCCCATCAACTTGCCTTTATCTCTTTTCATTTTCCTCGATCTCCAGCGACTCTGCTCCATGTTTTTCCTGCAATGTCCAGGCTGTCGTTTCATCGCCCATTATGAATGTTTTAAACCGTGTTGTCCCCAGCATCTGGCCAGCAGTGCTCCGCCAAGCCACGTACGGCACAATAAAGTTCGGCACGTACTACTCTCTGAAGGAGATCATAGCGCAACACCGACCGGACCGGGGCACGAGGGAGCACGTGCCGACGAACGCGGTGTGCGCGGCCTTCGCGGGAGGCCTGTCCAGTGCTATCGCCAACCCCACGGATGTGCTCAAAGTTAGGATGCAAGTGAGTGCGAGGGGGAATTGAATCTAAAAAAGTTATATCAGTGGAGGTATTTTTACGTCTCGGTGAGCGGCTCCCCTACGGAAATCGGTACCCGGAAATACTAGCAATAGACCTACGAAGGTTCCGAGAGAGTCGCTTCGCTTACAGAGTCTAGCAATGCAGATTTCATTGGTTTACCATTTAGAAATTGAGATCAATTGGATGGGATTGACACATTCCATGGTTGATACCTACGTTGCAGGTAGGCGAAGAGAAGCGTGGCCTGGTCCGCTGTTTCCTGGAGATCCACCGGCTGGAAGGGTGGCGCGGGCTGTGGCGCGGCGTGGAGGCCACCAGCCAGCGCGCGGCGCTGATCGCGGCCGTGGAGCTGCCCGTGTACGACGGCTGCAAGCGGCGGCTGGCCCCGGCGCTGGGGGACTCGCCCCTCAACCACCTCGCCTCCAGCGCGCTCGCCAGTCTCGGCAGCGCCGTCGCCAGCACGCCGCTAGACGTCGTCAGAGTGAGTCGGCACGGGAGGTGCTAGCGCCCATGTCGTAAACGGATTCCGCGGCGCACTCATCAACTCACCGCAATCTACGGATTCCGCTTGCGCGCTACGCCGCACCGTCACTTATTTAGTCTTGGGGTTTTCAGCTTAGCGGTTTTCATCACAGATAAGATAACATTTTATTGATGGACTTAGTAAACTATTCTCTAATTTGTACTAGAACTAGAAACTCCTAGTTAATAATATTTTTCTTTATTTGCAGACGAGACTAATGAACCAAAGAAAAATAAAGGGCCAAGCCGCGAACCCGAATCTGAAGATATACAAGGGGACGATCGATTGCTTCATGCAGGTTTGTTTTAGATACTATACGTACATTAATATTATATATATATTAAGAAAATTTGCTATCATCTGTCAGTCTTGTTCTTGTAAACTGTGCATTCGATTTTGATAGTCTGCTTGCACCAGGGCACGGAGCTTCCATCTATAGACTTTTTACAGAAAATTCAATGCGTATAATACAAATCAATTGACGATCACATATAATAGACATAATTATGTATTCGATTGGTAACCGCGATCTTCCGATTGTATTACAAGTTCGTACCTAACCAGATATGTCCCGTTCCAGACGTTCCGCAGCGAAGGTCCGCTGGCGCTGTACAAAGGCTTCATCCCCACCTGGCTGCGCATGGGGCCCTGGAACATCATCTTCTTTCTCACCTACGAACAACTCAAGCTGGTTTACTAGCGCGCGCACCCGGCGTCACTCGCAGGGGACGGGGGCATGGGTACTGCTGGAGCTGACGTGCCTCCTGCACGTGCGGTGTGCTGCGAGTGAGGGAATGAGCGAGGGAGGTGAGGATTTACAACTAATACAAAGTTTATCAAACAACCCGAGCGGGAGTGCTAGTGTACTAGTCTGGCGTCCGTTGTAGACTGGAGCTGACTTGTGGGTGGTGTTGTGGTGTGAGTAAGGTGAGGATTCAGAACTTCAATTACCTAAATAAAAAAAAATTATTGACAAATTTAAAAGTCATTTAAAAGTATGTCCCTGCCCCGCCTCGGAAGCGGTACGCAACACCGCGCCGGCGCCGCTGCGCTGCTTCAACAGGCTGTACGACGTCTATGGGCGTCATGGACACTGAAATTGTTATTTAGGGCTCTTTAATTCCTCCACTAACCCTATCTATCACTCCACAAAGCCCGTGAGCACCCGCTGCTGGGTATAGGCCTAATAACCCTGCTTTTGGGAATTTGTTGACAACCTCTATGGTTGACACAGGTTCTCTTAAGGTTTCTACAGTTTTGATACATTGAGAAAAATTTGTAAATAGGCGCTTATCAGGGGGAGACCAGACGTCCAGCAGTGGACCAATACAGGCTGTTGAGGTGAGGTGAGTAAATAATAATCTTGGATATTTAACTGTTCACTTTCGTTTCGTTGAATTCGATTCTGTTTTGTTTCAGATGATCGCACTCGACTCGTAGACTGCGGTCGCACAGCTATGTTTCTTATTTATTTACTAACATTTACTCGTTTACCTAATATGAAATCAAATAAGGTTCAAAACGTGGTCAGTAAGCAAGCTCGTCGAATACATATGTAAGAATATTTTCTCCTGCTTTCATAATAATGAAATCAGTACATGCAGTTTTTTTACTACAATAGTAAAAAGACAGAAATATTGTTTGTTGGTTGTATGTATTTTTAGTTTATTTGATATCACAATTCTTGAATGTAACGCATTTTGGACAAAGTCTGATACTTTCGTGTACCTAACTTAAAACTTTAGCGTGTGATGTAAATACCTTAATTTGTAGGAGTATGGCCTGAAAGGCGTGTTTATTTCTTTACAATAAAACATAGTTCCTTTTTTCTATCACTTTAGAAGTGCTTATACTCTGCTAGTTCAAATATCTGCATTTAATGATATCAGCATGCCAAATTGTCTAACAATATTGTGTTAGCTTTTTGTATACCATGAGTGTTTAATGTAGTTAGGTTTATTAGGGAGCACCTCCATGGGCGACTTATCGTGGGCGATAGATTCCCCCATGGAGGTGGTCCTTTAGGCTGCCTACTAAAGCAGATTTGGTAACTTTACCTTCATGTGTGTGTAAAGATAAGTTGACAATTCGTCTGCTTTAGTTCGGTTCTAACATCCTCATCAATAAATGTCCAATATCTGATCTTAGGCTAAGTAGAGAATTTGTAAATATTTATTTGTTAGCTCGCGTATTGTTTTGAGTATTTTCTAGTGACATGTAATTGTTGTGAAGCCAGTGGTAGAGGCCGGCGCGGCGCTCCCGCGTGCGTGTGCGGTGTATTGTATAATGTAATATGGGACGTGTTGATGAATTTTGTAATAACAGTGTTATTATAATATCGATGGTCGAATATAATTCGACAGAAAATATTATTTTTGACGTGTATTAAAACGGTTTTCACCAACGCTATAATTCTAGTACTTTATAGCGGGTTTCGGATTATCCCTTAGCTAGATTGCTTATTCTAGCTACAAGGATAATGCACACCCTGTGTACAAATTCGTATCAGTGAATGTCATCACCAGCACTGTGAGTGTTAAAAGTTGTAGAACGCACAAATCTGTACCAAAATGTATAGCAGCTTATCGAGAGAAGATAAATGTGTAGACAAAATATTTGTATAATTAAAAAATATACACTGAAACCCGGGAGCTAGTTGTTTTATTGTAATCTCGACCCCCGCGGCTATCTAAGTGCTCTTTTGAACTATTTCGGTGCGATGTACGCGCTTACAACTGCACACGTCACATCGTGCGGAATCATCGATCGCACTGTACACTTGATCAGATATCATCTTTATGATAAAATAAATGATGATCAGATGATGTGATCATGATATGATCTGATCAGTGATGGATGACTGAACTAGATGCTATTTACTCCGTCTCGAATGCTACGTCAAGGGCTGTGGATCAGTGGGCCTTTGCCTATCAGTGGGCCGTTATAAACACTTTCTTCTTCCATTCCATAGAATCACACTATCACACTAATATTATAAATGCGAAAGTTTGAATGTTTAGATGTATGGATGTTTGTTACTTCTTCACGCCAAAATTACTGAAATGATCGCAAGGGCGGATCCAGCCCTCAAAAAAGGTTGTAGTCACAGCCACCCGAAAATCGGCCAAGTGTGAGTCGAGTACGAACTATCTCATGAACAATCATGAATGACTCGCATGAACGACTTTTGAATTTGATTATTTCCTTTTTCCGCAGATTTTGGTCATAGGAATGGAAATAATCATTGGAGGAAGTCAGACCCGAATTCGTCCATTTAATTGGATGAAATCGGGTCTGACTTCCTCGGACCAGGCGAACAGTTTTGATTAAATTTAAAACCAATTTCAATCAAGAATTTTTTTTTTCTACTTTTCTAGTAGCCAGTAAGCCAATATAGGGACTAGACTGGGTAAATATGTATCTAAATAAACGCTATATCAGGAGTCATAAGTATGACCAGCAACTGAAATGCACCAAGCGAGACATAATTAGGCTACCAATACCGTATAGTATTATAATATCTGTGCCAATACCATTACAATCACAACTACGGAACCAATTTTGATAATTTTTTTACAACTTCAAAGGATATCGAATTAAATTAAATGCTAGGAAACATTTTACATTAAACAACTTTATTTAGGTGCTTACTTAAATTACGAATTAAAGCTTACGTTTCTTTTCCGCGAAAACGTTGATAATATTATCATCGATATCCAGGTTCACATCTTTTTGAATATTTAGGAGAGCTAGCCCGGATAATCTTTCCTGTGCCATTTCATTGATTCATTGTGTTTTATTGAATTTTTTTTAAGGCGTTCTTTGTTCTTTGATTTCAATTAGGGTTGTGGGCATGCCCATCGTGCCCATAACGGTGGTGGATCCGCGCCTGAATGATCGGGCTAAATTTTTGCCTATATGTAGTTCTAGGCCTAGAATAAAACAGACGTTTTATCCTATAAATCAGTTCCCATGGGATACAAATAACTTTTTAATGTTTCCATAGAAATGGAAACGTTATTTACAATAGTACCTACAATCCTATATAACTAATGTTCTATTCCCGAGGCTCCTTGCTTTAAACCTTCGATGATAGAAAGAAGTTTTTCGTTGCTTTCGTAACCTCTTTTGGCTAAACAGCTGCTTTGACAGCTATTTGGCAGAAGTCTGTCAACAATCATCAAAAACCCGCATTTTAGGGGGTGGTGCATTCGTTTTATTTGACTGCAATGTTAGTCATAACATCGCACACCTACCTACTTACATTATCTATAGCTAGTTGAAGCGTAGGCTAGTCAGGATGAACGGCGAACGCTCCGTGATGTCGTGTGCGCGGGACGGCGCGGGCGGCGGCGGCGGCGGCGGCGCGTGCGGCTGCGGCGGCGGGCCCACGCTGGACGTGCTGCGCGACGTGCAGCGCGCGTACGAGGCGCAGATGGAGCTCCTCGAGAGAATACCGCAGGGGAAACGGTTACAGGCGAGTGCTTTCTATACACCTGGAAATTATTAGCCGTACCTACCTACCTACCGTACGTACCTAAGGTAACGTGGAATCTTTCAAAAGCTGGGTCCTAGATCGCAGATATCTCTTTACCTTAGACACACACTACCTTAGAGTGTAATGCCATTACTAATGACTTTATTATGCTATGGCTCCACCTGCGTTCATTATTAACGGCATTACTAATGGCATTAGACGCTAATACTACTTCACTAGGAAATACCTCTTGCCCGTCAGGAGGCGTTTTTACGTAAATGTAGCCAAGGTGTATTTTTAGCGCCTTAATTAACGCGTTAATGGACATTAACCCTAACGTCAACGCTAACGTAGCAGGTGGCGCCGTAGCATTAAACGAACACGTCTCGTTAATTTACGCGTTAGGTAGCAGTGGAGTAGGAGCAGTAGGTAGCATAATAATGATGATGGTTGTCGTCAGGCCCAGGTTGTGGCGCTGCGGTCGTGGGTGGGCGACCTGGTGGGGCAGAACTCTCTGCTGGCGCGCGCCGTGGAGGAGCTGGAGGCGGAGGCGACGGCCCAGCTGACCAGGGAGAGACGGAAATATGCCGAGGTGAGGGTACAGCTAGATGGTTGGCTTGCACCTGCGATAGGTTTAGACACGCGTAAATATGGAAGATGACTTATGGTAAATAACAAAATAAATATAAAATAAAATAAAATCGTTTATTGCAGTACCTTTTTTACAAACATAAATGTATTTGTAATGTATTTGCCTCCATTAAAGCTGCTTCTAAACGGGCTACACTTTTCTGCAATTAGTGGCTGCACTATTTGCCCGGCCATTACAAAAATATTGCTCGAACACTGATGTCCGAATAATCTATGGCCGGGCCATGTGTTGCGATATGTCGGCTATAGGGTGGCTCATGATGCAGACTCTTAAGCCGGCTTTTCACTATGGGATATAATATAAATTACATCTTGAGCTGTATATTACATCCCGCGATTGCTGTTCACACTGTAAGATATATATTTTGGAACACACATGATCAGTTTACACTTCTGCACACGAACGCCAACATTCAAACTGAGGGCGAGGCAGGGGGAGGCGCGGTGTCCGGGGACGTGAGGTAAAAAAAATGACCTCTCAATCGATGTAATATATATTATAGCACAGTGTAAACGGTCTCGTACAAAATGTATGGCGAGCGATAAAATATTATATCTCAAGATGTAATATATATTACCTATATTATATCCCATAGTGAAAAGCCGGCTTTAAACGGGCTACACAAATCGGCAACAATGGCTGACGAAATCACACTTTTCGCAGCGGCTAAATAATGTAAATTTTTAAATCAAAAAAGAAAAAAGAGATTGTGGATTCAAATTTACCTAAATAAGCGTGAAACTTTAGACAATTTAAGTCTGGAAATAAGCCTCGATGAAAAATTATTCACAAACTCAAAAACACAACAAATCACAGAACATAGCAATTAGTCAAAGCATCACTCATAATAACAAACTTCATGTCGGTAGAAAAAGATGCACTATGCCATTACAATAGGGAGCGACTGAAACAACAATAGAACTGGCTGGGCAATATTGCAGTTAAATCGATCGGTCAGCGATCGCCCGGCCATCTATCGAACAATACCGGCCATACATGGCCTAAAATATTTGACACTTATCGCCGGGCGGGACATTACTGCAATCTTGCATAGTCTGGCTGGTATTGCGAGCTATGTTGCCGGCCATTGTATTGCAGCCACATATTGCAGAAAAGTGTAGCCCGTTTAGAAGTAGCTTTAAGCAAACATTTGCTTATGTTAGGGGACTCCGCTCTTGCCTTTCGGCTCGGATTGAGATTTTTCTAGCAAGAAAAATTCAGCAAGGCGGCGTCAGGAATCAGGAAGTTGGCGGTGTGCCCCGTGCCTTGGAAAGAACTCTAAGCTGTTGGTCCTGCGCTGGATCTCTCCCCGGTCGTGTTGGTCTGCCATCCCATCGGATTTTATTATGAGAGTGAGGGGATAAAGATAAAGAGTGCACGTGTTTGCGCATACGTTGTGTTTAGTGAATTTCATGAAGTCCTGCGCACATGTCTAGTCTCCGTTGAGGCTGGCGCCGCCCGTGGCCGGGAGGGTGGCATCATCATCATCCAAGTGCGACGGTCGCGAGTAGGTAAACACATTTGATGTTTGTAGTATGGAATAAGTAGACATACGAAAATACTTCTGCTTTGAGGGTTGAGTTTTTCACAACTGTATCATTTGTCTAGGTACTGTTTATTCATGAAGTGACCATAGACGACACGCACACAGCGCGTGTAGCCCAAATCATTGTGCGTTGACGCCGCTTTTGTAGGAGAGTTGATCTCGTGTGTGATGTGGGATGTGCTGTGCTGACGGTGTGCTGACGGTGGCGAGTGTGTGTGGCAGATAGCGTCGGAGCTGCGCAGCGAGCTGCGCGCGGCGCGGCGGCGGCTGGCGCGCAAGGACGCGGACCTGCGCGGGCTGCTGGAGGTGCTGCGCAGGCTGCGCGAGTTCGACTCCTGCACGCTGCAGGGGATACACTTCTACGAGCTCACCGAGTCCGACATCTTCGGGAGTATGGAGATGTGAGTAAACTAGTTTCATTATTTTGTTTATTTCTTCGTAGGTTGACCAATGACACTTGACGTCGTTTTAGTCTGGGTATTTATTTTTATACATAAACACTTTTTAAAAAATTAATATCGGTTAGGCAAGTATAGACCACTTACATCAGGGTCGGAGACGCAGTGGAGCAAGTGTAACATTTCGAGCGTGCTAGGGAGCACACAGACCCGCATGTGAATGAATACGCACAGGGCGGCTCGCTTCTCTAGTCACGCTGTGCTGACACAGCCTGTGAGTGGGTTTGCGACTCGCTTCGCTCGCCGCACTGAGATAATCGTGAGCTCTGTCAAACGCGACCACTCTCACTCAAAACGATCTATGTTCTAGTATACAGTTAAATAAGAATAAGTGATTTAATAAGGGGGAGAAGCTGTCCTTAAAAGCTTAAAAGGTAAACGTACACCTACACCTCTTTATCCAGGTTGCTACATATCACAAGCGAAACCCATTGCATCCGTAGGTACATATGGCTGCATGCAATAATTGTGTGTTCTTTGCAGGATAAAGAAACTCGAGCAGGGAGATTCCCAGTTAAACTTCAGAACCGACACAAAAAACATCAGACACCGCCGCAAATATACATAAATATTTTTTGAATATTCGCATTTATATATTTTTTGTTTTGGGATTATATTTATTTTTCTTTACTTTGTGTTTTTCATTTTAGTCATTTTAGTCAGGTAAAACCTTAAATTTAGGAGGAGATTTCTTTGGGGAGCTCTAGCCCACGTCCACCCGTGGACGCCGTTCAGCGAGATGATGAGTCAAGTAGTCATCAATTTGAAAGACCTCTCTATTTTTGTCCTTTTAGCAGATAAAAAATAGCTGCAGTAAAAATGTTTATTTTCCTCGTTTTTAATAGAAGTTTTTTTTTGTAGCGGGATAAGAAAAGCTTGGGCGGTAATGTAAACGATCTGAAAGTGATAAACGAATCTTTGTACAAGGAGAACATTGCTAAAGAAAGGTAATTATTAACGATATAGGCAAGTACTAACAATACATTTATTAGATTGAAATTCATAAAATTAGACATTTTTATAATCACATCACACTAGGTAATATTACCTATAAATGTTAATGAAAGTTTGGATGTTCAAATGGATTTTTGTTACCTCTTCACGCCAAAACGACTGAATCGATGTGGCTGAAATTTTGCATAGATGTAGCCTGGAATCAAACATAGCATACATTTATCACATGAATCAGTTCCCATGATACAAATAACCTTTAATCGTTTCCATAGAAACAACGCGTGCGTAGCCGCGGGCAGAAACTAGTTTACCTTAGAGCAACTCCAGGTTTTTACTGACACATTAAAATATGGGAAAGAATAAATGCATCCAATGTATCTCGTCCATGGTAGTACCTAGCTAACGGGCATCGCCGCCGCCGCCGCCGCCGCCGCCGCGGCCTGGTGGGACGCGCCGGGAACGTTTACTAACGTTACGGTCAAAACATGACGTGCGACGATAGTTTGGATGTTAAGATGTTTGTTACCTCTTCACGACAAAAACACTGAACGGACTGCTCTGAAATATTGCATACATGTAGATCTATACTTGGAATAACATTTAGGTTAGCTTATTTTGGTTAAACGCGTGCGAAGACGCGGGCAGGTGTTAAGTTTTAGCCTTTATACGACAAAGCTTATGGATGGATTGGACCGAAACGATGTACTTACCTAGTTCTTGACGTTGAATAAATATTCATATGCTATAATAATAATGTGGTTGTGCAGAGAAATAAGGAAGCTGAACAAGGATGCGCAGCAGTACGAGCAGACAATCCTGAGCCTCAGGAACGAGATATCCATGATCAAGTACCACACCCCGTGAGAACCGTTTGTTATTCTAAACAAGGCCCTAAAACATTTTCAAACAATAAGTTCATTATACACTTAGCCCATATTTACCTATCAGCACGAATACATCCACTGTTGACCAAGCGCCATCCCCAAAACAAGGGGTGTTTTGCCGTAATCAGCACGCTTGGCAGACGGATTGTTGATCGCGCAGAATGAATTAGCTAAATTTTCTATAGCAGATTCCCTTAGTTGACACCCATAGGCTGACTTGGAGGAGTCTATTCTTCGGCCACGCTGCGACTGAGATAAGAAAACGAAAATAAATTACAGTTGCTGACGCTACACACGCTAAGGGTTGGGTTCCACCAAAGCAGAACAGAAAAAAGTTATGTATGCAATAGCATTTTGTCTAAATAGCGTCATAGTGACCATCACATGTTATAAGTACTCGTTTGACATTCTGTTTGTCGTTACACATCTCCTTTCCTCCTGGCTTTCGAAATGATAAGCGCAGCTTCGCCCCATGAAAAGTTACGAAATAGGCGAAACTAGGAAATTATTTCAGAAACCTGACTGGTATATCAAAGATAAACTTGAAACTTGTATGAAATTGTGCACCCCACTATGCGCTGTAAAGATACGATTTTAGAAAGTATGAAAAAATAATTTAGACTGGGCCCGTCCTTGTAAAGACATAAATCGATGTTTCTGATTCGTTTTCCCATAATTTCTTTGTGATGTAAGTAGTAAGTGACGAGTAGGTACGTAGGTTTTGCACGAAAACGAATCAAAAACTTCGGCTTTCGTTTCCGAGTCCCCTGGACAGTTTTAACGTTTGTTGTAGTGACGTCTCCAAGAAGGACGTGTCCGTGATGGTCGGCATGGGCTGCTCCGTGGCCGAGGTAGGTACCTATTTACTACCACTCGGACAAACTTTTTAAGTTCTGGTAAGCTGTTGGTCCAAACACAAGTCGCTTTGCAACAACTTACTTGCCTACGATATAAATAGAACTTAGATTTTTAATCTCATTTGTCATGTGGGCAAATGTAGGTAGGTGTCTTACCTGTGTATTGTTTTGTGGTGTGTATATATTTTAGTGCGGAGACTGCGAGCCGGTGAAAGACCACAGCTCGCTGCGGGAGGAGGTCGTGGGCTACCAGGAGCGCATACAAAAGATGGAGGCGAACCTCAAGGTATGCCATTATTATTCGAAAGATACGTTGGCTTCGTCGTTGCACAATGGCTCTACAAAGGAGCTTCGTCGTAGCACAATGCGTCAACAAAACAGTTACGACGTAGCACAGTGGGTCTACAAAACAGCTACGTCGTAGCACAATGCGTCGTAGCACAGTGGGTCTACAAAACAGCTACGTCGTAGCACAATGCGTCGTAGCACAGTGGGGTCTACAAAACAGCTACGTCGTAGCACAACGGGTCTACAAAGCGGCTACGTCGTAGCACAAAATGTCTACGAAAAGGTAACGTAAGCTACGCCGAAGCATTAAATTTGTTTGTTTTGTGTATAGGCGGGTCCTCGTTTACCTTCAGGATCGGAAAGAATATCGCTCAGAGCGCTTCACAACTGATCCTACTGATGAATTAAGGTGATAGGTGTCGTATTTTCCTCAGCCAGGTTTTAAAGCTTTGCAAAATAGATCTGCCCGACGGCGATGCCAGCGCGCGCTGCGCGATCGAATGTATCAAACTCGCTCGGAGTTTGAAACTCCGAGCCTTTCCTTCAAATGTTAATGAATTCTTAAAAAGAGTTTATGATCCGAATGTCGTCTCCACGTATCCCAAGTAGCGCGGTCTCCATCCTAACGTATCAAGACCATGGCAAGGATATTGTCTGTGTTTCTTGAGATCTAGTAGTAATGTCATCGTAACCTCCTCAGAAGGGCTCCGACGTGGTCCGCTCGCTGCGCGGCGCTAACGTGGCCCTGCACGAGGAGCTGCACGCGCTCAGGGGACAGTGCGCGGCGCTGGCGCATGTGTGCCGCGAGCGCGAGCAGAGGGACTTGTTCAAGGACGATATCATCCGGGAGATGAGGAGGCAGCTCAAGCATGTGAAACAGCAGGTATGTGAGCAATGTCTTACTTCGATGAAGCCCTTGTATTCTTCTTTACATTTTAATTATTCTTTCAAAACAGCTCTTAGTACATGTACCTTCTACATTTGAAAAAGAGACGCCATCTCTAACTAAATAATAACATAATTCGCCATTATGTTCAGTTCAGCACAATCTTCTCCTTACCGGCTTTATTAATGTCGCATGGGGCGGGTGGTCTTTAAATTACCTTTCTACTGTCGTCCATCTTCGTTTATTTCTTACAATAGAATCCCCTCGTTCTCCGGCAGTCCAAGGAGGTGGCCGACCTGTTGAGCACGCGCATCACGCTCAGCGTGAAGTCGCGCGAGTCCTGCGAGTCGCGCGACTTGTCGCCCGCCTCGCGCCGCGTGCGCGACCAGCCTCGATGCTCTGACCACCGGTAATGACTACCACCTGATCCTCTCATTTCGATCCAGCCATGGAATACCAGCGTTCCCGCTGAGTGTTGGCTACAAACTCCTAAGTTCATTTGTTCCTCGGTAGTAGGTAGGTATTATCGCCATTCTAAAAATTATTTATACTTATTCGATAACTTGAGGTAGAGATTTACCTAATCCTATAATCTTATAATATAACTATAAGACTATACACAGTGAACTATCTCCCCCCTCAGGCACAGAGCGGTGGAGCCCTGCGGGCTGGCGCAGTCCCTGTCCGACGAGTGCCGCAGCCCGCGCCTGCAGCTCTCCGTGGAAGACCTGCTCTCCATCATGCCGCCGGACTGAACGATGGAGTTTATCGACTATGCCTTTGTGGCCGAAATCCGATTTTAACATTATGAGCTTAAAGTTGGTTTTTAACTGTTTCTTTATAATCAGTGCTTATTTCCGCGGAAAAAGAAACCGTTTTTGCTCGCGGATAAATAAATAATCGATGTAGGGTTAACTGTGAGTGATGTGCGCGCGCCGTGGTCCGAGCATAAAAAACTGTGAACGGATTCTAAAACTAGATTGTGCTTTTAGTTCGAAGCTTAAAGTCGGATTTAAAATGTATTTGCTTAGGTTAGTACCTATGTAGTTAGTTCACTCATCAGTTTGGCCTATGTGGCCGATTGAAGACCATTAGGTAGGTTTATTAAAATTATGTTTTCGCGACTCCCATCTTTCGCTTTAGATATTTTTGAGTTCTTTATTAATAGACCTTGGAACACAACTATTGTTATGTAGTATAGGTATTAGGTACACATTTAAGGATATTCCCGGGTAAGTAGTGTCGTTGTGTTTGGACCAATCCTCGCGGCGCCCTAATAACGCGAGTGTCTGTGGCAGAAGGCAGCAGCTGGACAGCAGACGCTGGCGCGGCTGCGGGTGGGGGTGCAGACCTCGACGCCCAACCTCAGCCGACTGGTGCGAGGCATGAATGCCAGCCAGAGCCCTGACGAGTCAAGGATATCAGATGGACAGGTAAATTCAAATTATTCAAAACAAATTGATAAACATAAAAAACCTCGTTCTTAAAGAGGTCAACAGATTTATGATTTTTGAATCTGCTTACAAAGAAATTGGGTTTGTTTATTTGGTATTAATTAAACCTATGCCAAGCAGGGCTACCCACCAATTACAGTAGCAAATGGCAATGGGGAACGCAACAATGGGGATCATATTGGCGGCCTTTATGGTATTTAAATCTTATAAAACTTGAATAGGGGAAACTTTTTGGCTTAAATATTCCTCCTTTCAAGTTTCAAAAGATTTGGACAGCGCTCAGGCTGCCAAAATGATCCCTTGTTGCGTTCCCCATTGCCATTTGCTACTGTAATTGGTAGGCTGCACTAAGTAGCATGGCTGTGGATGATAATAGATAATTATTTAGTTACGGCCGTGAAATTTTCGAATGTATGTACCTAATGACGACTGATGTGGCGCGGCGCGGGCGAAGTTACTTCGACGCCGACGCAGGGGGTAACGGTTTGATTTCCGCCATGGGACAATTGTTTGTATGACCTGCAAATATTTGTTTGTTCTGGGTATTTTCTATGTTTATAATTAATATCTCTGTCTATGTCAGTATTGTATTAAGTATACCCTGTACCTTATAACAGTCATCTAGTACCCATAACACAAGCTCTGCTTAGCTTGGGGCTAGATGATGTTGTGTGGGTTGTCCAGCATTATTTACTTTTGTGGTCATGCTTCTAGTTGACAGACATCTGACAGCGTAGAACCGAAAGGTCACAAACGAAAAGAAGGTACTTCATCTATTTACCAGTCTTCTGAATATACGGAGTTCCATTGAGATGAACAAACGAAATAGGGTGTTCGGGGGTTCCGACCTGCACCGATTGAACCCTCGTAGAAACTGCTATTGTAAATTAATATCTTCCCTTACTGACTCCCCAGGCGCGCTGCCCACATGGGCAAACAGTGGGCACAGGACGTGCACACGATGCCACGTACACCAAGGAAAACAGCAGCCCTAGAAAATGCTGTAAGAAGTGCGTCACTATACATGTCCTGAGGAAGGGAGTCAAAGCTCTGACATTGAAGGGGAATCTTGGGGCATCTGAGGATGGGTAAGTTTTCATCGTGACAACTGCGGTTTAAAAAATCCAATTAAATGCTGTTTAAAGCCAACGATATTATGTCAATAAACAGAAAAACTCAGAATGAGCTCTTCAAGATAGGTACTTTTTGTTGACAAACGGAAATTCACAGCAAAAAACACTTGATCGTAGCAAATTCCAACCCGAATCGCAGTCAGATGAGACGAGATAATTTCCGTCGCTGTTCCAAAAAACCACACATCTTCATTAGCTGCATTTCAACACTTGAGCTGTTATAATAATGTCTTTGATGCAAACCGGCACAGATTCGCTCGGGTGAAGGACCTCGTTAAACTTTACGACGTGATTTTTTTCCTCATTTGTTACATTTTGGTTTAAAATTGTAAAACTGATAGATACTTAATAAAGTTTGAAATGGGCGGCGGCGGTGGGCGCCGGCGTCGCGGCGTCGGTGCGGCTAGAGTTTACGATGAAACACATTACATTATTTGACATTTACTGAAAGATAAGGTAATCATGTTACCCATATAAACGAAAAAATACACCTTTGCTGGATTGCTTAAACTAAACTAACAGTCCAACATTGTTTTTAAAAGGGCGTGATAAGGCTTAATCCGTACAATGGATAGGTACTAAATCCCTTCAGCAATCCAAAGTCAATGAAATTAATCCATTTTGTCATAGAACTGTCAGATCCCAGCCCATGCCCGAGGCACTGCAAGGAGAACACGTGAGTCATTTCCGTTTCCTAAATTAGGCGCCGTAGTAAATTTATCTCTAGTCGAAAGTAGAGCAGTTACCTTAGGAACCATTAGTCACCTAGACTAGACCGAACAAAATATTGTTTGAAGTTTTGTTTTGCTACGAGTGTCTTACTCATAATTTGATCTTTGTAGAAATTTGAATTATGATCTCTCTTTGATCGTTAACATTCAAATTGTTATAACGTTTAGATTGCTTCTTTATGCACCAGCCACAATTTATTTGTTTTTCGCATGGTCTTTACGTTCAAGGGAGTTCTCTATGTAACTTTAATTTGTCAGAATGTACAGGCTCGTCGATGATCGTATACTTGCGAGCTTTAAACTGGAATCGCTTCAAGGGTTGTTCAAGACTAATTTTTACAATTTCTTTGCAGTGAACTAGTATGAGTTAAGTTATGTTTTCGGTTTAAAGAATCTTTATTTTCTCAAAGAACATAGTATATACAGTTCACTTAAATGAGAAAAACAAAAATGTTGTACTTATATTTAAGTATCTACTTCGGTAATTAAGTTCGAGTGTGTATTTACCAATTAACATAATGTACAAACTAATTTGATACAAAACAAAATAAAGAAAATAGCATTTTCCCTTACGCAGGATTTATTGGCGACGATAAATTTTGATTTAATGGACGATAATGTCCGCTGCCACACCGCAGCAGTGACTAGACAGTACAGACAGACGTCTTCCATGTCGGCATTCCCACACTAGACTGGCCAGCCCTTATTCCTGACTTGAACCCAATCTGTCATATGTGGGACGAGCTAAAACAGCGGATACGAGGGAGAAATCCACCTCATCCAGCTCCGGCGCCGATAGAAGCCGATAGATGCAACTTCGACCTAAAGCAATAATTCCCAAAATTTAGGTAGCCAATTTAATTAATTTTAAATCTTCTTGATATCACTTGAAAGGTAACAAAATTACCTTTCAAATGATATACCACAATCTATAGTTCATTGTACATAAATTGTAAAAAAATTGTTTTGATCAACTCGCGATGAAAGCGATTCCATTTTAAAGCTCGCAAGTGAAAAAACAAAAACCGAAGCCAAAGCTTTGGTATTTTGTTATTATAGTGCGTAATCCCACACTCAGGTTAATTTCTAAGAAATCGAATAATATCGCAAAAATTTTCGACTTCGACGGGACTTGAACCCGCATCCTTCTCTCAGTACAGGAATGTGCTAACCAACTACACTTTTACCACTTTTTTGCGATATTATTTTATTTCTTAGAAAGCTTTCTTTTCAGCTTTTAACAAGTACCTACATGGATTCTATCCATAGAGACGTGTTGTCTATTGTGGTGTCCACGCGACGCGCGACGGGGCACATTTCACGATGTTACAAGTTATTTATGTCCCATGTTATGAGTAGTAAATGTGAATCTATGGCGATGGTAATGGTGTGTCGAAACGAGCGGATGTCGCGTCGGAAACTATCCCCTTTCTTACTAATGATGACACACAAAGAGTCCCAAGTTCCTGTTGAATTTCTTATTATTGTATCTTTTGTATCTTATTTTGCATTCCTATGAAGTGAAAACTCTAGAAACGATTTTTCTGAAAATTGGAGTGCCTACCTATTCGATTTCGTATTTTTTTCGCTATCTATCCTTTAAACAGTTTCCCGGATTCATGCATAACGATACCTATCTACTGTTGTCTTTACTATTAATTTTTATGCATTAGTCGCCAGCAGAAAGATTCTGCTATTCGCTAGTTGTTTTATAGTGTATCTTCAGTTCAACAACCCATAATCCACATATTGTTTGAACATAATTCGGGTTCATAGTTATTTGGTGCAGTTCGTTCGTTTACGACGAGATAAAAACAAACCACTTGTGTTCTTTGGTATCAATAAAACTAGCATCAAAGCCCTCTCTAGTTATTGCTCATTGAACTATCCATTCATTAGTCCGAAAATACACACCATGCATTGACTGCATTTAGAGGGGACGCAGGCGGCTGGTGGTATCGGTGCTTACATTTACGCGTAAAAACTAGTAGTACCTACCTAGGTGCCTAACAAAAAAAGCGTCTTTATTCAGCTTTGGTAAAAGGAATCAGCTTTCAACAGTTTCAACCGAGAAACATGTTTTTGTTGCTCGTTCTTTTGTGATGGTCCTGTAGGTCACTGCTTTCTTGTCCACATATTCTACAAAATTCGAATCATTTTCAAAATCAAAATTAATAATTTCCGTGCTCCTGCGGAAGTCGTTACAGCCCCAAGCTGCAATTGTTTTTGTGACCAGTTTCTTAGCGCGCGATGGAAGGGACGCCATGGCAAGTGGGCCACCTTCCTGCTCCAGTGTATTTCCAAACGTCTATTTCGGTCTCGGATGCACCACTTTCGGTGCACACCTCAGCGGACACACGCGTCGCGCCTGCGACTGCGCCTCGTAAACTCGTAAACACGCTACTACGTACTGTACATTTGTAATAAACATAGTTTGTAGTGTAAATAATGATGTTCAACGGCTTGTTGATGTGTACCGACTCGGACAGTGATTTTAAGGTGGGATGTGTTTACTTTCTTTGCGATTATTGTAGCCTTTGATCTGTTTATATGAAATAACAATCAACTCATAGAACTATCAGACATATTCAATCGTTCTTCATCATCATCATCATTGATTTAGTGTTCGATATTCCACAGGAGAGCGTGTGCAGATCAAGTGAATTCGAGAGCCCGAGCAGCTCCTGCGCGTCGGCGCGAGCGCAGCATTATCATAACAAACTGCTGGCTACGCTTCAAATTGTAAGTTCTACGTTTTAGAAGGCTATATTATGGGTAAGAATCTTAAAAGTTTTTGAAACGGTGGAATTTCTAGCTACAAAACAAGGAAGAAACAGTAAGGGTGCAAACAGAGAGCCTTGCCGTCGCCGAGGCGAGGATCGCTTCTCTGACGGCGCGCAGCAACGAACTGAAGAGGGAGCTTGAGCGGAAAGGACGGGATGTGAGTACATGGACTTTAGAATTTTTTGAATGAAATGGGTACGTTAGTAGGTAGTTTCTAATTTGTTTTTGAAAAGCCTTTTATTTTGATGATAGCTAAAAGTCGGCCATGGACAGCAAAGTTTCTTGACAGGGCAGGGTATCTCAAGAGTCAACCCTAAGCTTAAATTACTTATATGTACTTATTGAATGTTTATCACAATAACTGAAATTAGACAAACTTTCGCAGCTCAAAGCCCTTCGGGAGACAAAACAACAGAGCAAAGTAGAAAAGACAGATGTCTCAGTTACAGCCAAAGTGAGTATGCGTTCTGATGAATAAAAATAGATACCTACCTACCTACAGGTACTTATTATTTTTTAATTTGAACACCAATGACATTTAAATCTTTGTGTTACCAACGCTAAACAAATATTATTTACAAAACGTCGTTTTAGGATTTAGACAATCATAATATAGTGACCGTTCTGCAAAACAACTTGAGTGTTATAGAGGAACTCTATCGGGAATGCTTCTACGAGGTAAGAATACTTTGAGTATCAACGAATGTTTTTGTGGTTAATCCTTTTGATAATATTCAATAACGGAGTTTTTAATAATGTTACAGACAGCAAAGCAAGAGGGATTGATAGAAATGCTTCGGAAATCGTACCTCGATGTACGGTTGATGGATAAAGAAAAATCAGACCAGATAAGTAGACTGCACAATGTGATCAACACGCAGAAGTGGTCGTTGGATAAATTTCAGGTAAATTAAGAGAAACTCAAGCTAGATGTTTTTACAAAGTTCAAAAAAATAGAGAAAATTAAATTACACGGTTTTTCTTTTCAGGATATAGCATCAGACGTGGACAATTTGAAGGTGGAAATATCAAACTTCTTAAATAATTCCAACAACGATTCGGTATTAGCAATATTCTGTGAAATATCATGTTTATGAATAAAGTTGCTTCATATTTGACGCTGGTTTCACTCGACAGGGGGTGTGGGAGGACTCGTTAGCGGGAAATTTCACTGAGGACTTGCAGGATATAGCTGGACAACTACTCAGGCTACGGGAATTACTCACTGTACGTTTGTTTGACGGCTTGCATGGCTTTGTGTGCGATAAGCTTTGCAAACTCAAAGTTATTACAGTTGAACTTAGGAGTGGTCTAGCTTTGAAAGTAGTAGAGGACAAATGATGTTTTGGAGTTAATATTTCTATTGTTTTAAGGGCGACTGCATCTGTGGCTTGGAAGAAGAGAACCGGAGATTGCGTCAAAGCAACGAAGAACATGAGGTAGATAGATACAAAAAGTGAAAGATACTAGTCGAAGTATTCAAATTACTCATAAACATAAGCCTTTATTCACAAAGAAAATTATAATATAATTAGTATTTACAATTGAAACAATTGAGCTAACTGCAGACTGTTGCAAACAATCTCATAAACATATCTTTTCAACAGATTCAAATAAATGAGCTTAATCAGAAAATAGCTGATTTGGAAAACACTATTGCGATTAAGAACTACTCGGACAAAGAGCTTCAAGATCTTATCAAGAGGAAGGAAAATGAGGTATTTAACTTTCTACAACCCAAACTATGATTCAAGGGAACCAAGGTTAAAGGAAGGTATGATGAGTTTCCTCATGAGAATTTGTTTTCAGTTACATTCAATAAGAGAGCAGTTGGCAGCAGTGGCGGATCAAGGGCAGACCTGTGAGAGTATGAAGGTTCAGCTGCACCAGGCGCAGGGTAAGTGTCTTTTTTTCTCCAATATTCAGCAACAGAGTCCAAGACACCAACTAACATTTTAAGTGCAGCCGATTGATCACAGATGCTGGATGCGTCAAGCTGAAGACAGGGCGCTATGGCGCTCATTAGGGGAGGCCTATGTCCAACAGTGGACAAATATGCGCTGATGACGATGATGATGATCACATACAAAATCACCACAGAATACGTATTACTTGACAGACAGTGTGTCCCCTCGTTTTGTACAGAGTTACTGAGCAACACAACATCAAAGCTGAAGGTGCGTGAGGCGCAGTGCAAGAACCACGAGCGGGCGGTGCGTACGCTGAGGGAACAACTCGACCAGACCGAGGACGTCAGCAAAGAGGTTAGAATGCAGTCCATGACATGACACACCCCAAAACACCTAATACTTAGTGAAGGCGGCTTTAGGCTGTGTTCTCAGTAGGCAAACTGTTAGCTCACTTTACGCAGTTTGCAGCGTTACTTGCGCCGACTGTCTTAGTTTAGTGGCTGCTAACAGTTTGCCTACTGGGGACACAGCCTTATAAGCGGCGTAGGAAGAGTCAGGATGAGTAAAACCAATGGGTTTACTCGACCCTAGTGGCTGTGTTTGACAGATTCCAGTTAGCTCTTAGATATGTTAGTTGATGTTATGTTGCAGTACTGCTCACTCCGCGGCTCGACGTGCGCGGCGCAAAAACAAGTGAGTTCGCTGCGATCGGAGCTCAAGATGGCGCTGCAGCACTGCGCGCAAATGGACGAATACCACAGGTGTGTTCACGGAACAGTTACATGCACGCAGGCTGACAGGAGGCTCACAGGAACGAGCGGATTACAAATAATAATAATACCTGGTCCACCTGAATGCTCATTAAATCTGTCATCGTAGTGTTCCAAATGTCGGAAGTTCGATATTTCTTAGTCTTATGATAAAATGAACTTTAAAATGTCAACATGCATAGGTGCAATTAAAGTTTTAATGTCGCCTGGGATTAAATATAGAGTTTAATTACGATTCACAGAGCGGAGGTAAAGTCCCTAGAGACGGCCCTGAGGGAGGCGCACTCCCGCGGCGCGGTGCTGTGCGCGGAGGCGCGGCGGGCCATGCACGGTGTGCGCGCCTGGACGCAGCGCCGGAGGCAGATGCAGAAGTAACACTATTCATCATAGCTCTATAATGATTATTTGATGTCCTCCTAGCCGAAGACACGTCCTAGTGTTGGGCAAAGGCCTACCCCTGATCACTTCATGCGTCACGATCCAGAGCCAGTCGGATCCACGGAGGTTCCAATTATTTAGGTTCCAATTCAAAATATATCTAAGGGACTGTCCAAACGGCTGACTTCGGAGCAACTCAACTCTCGACTAATTAGAGATTTTGATGATTACTGATTTTCAAAATCGTGTCAAATTTTGCTATGTTAATTTTGTTACAGGGAACTAGAAGAACAAATAGACCAGAAGGAATGCCAGATCACAAAATTAAAGCGTTGGCTAGAAATAGAACGGAACAACGCTACTCTAACAAGAGAGAGCGAGCGTCTAATAGAGGTCGATAATAGAAGCACGCAGTGCGATTGTGCAAAATCATTTAGTAACAGGGAACTAGAAGAGCAAATAAAACAACAAGAATCAGAAATAAAACTATTAAAACAAAGACTTGAAAAAGAGAATACGTTTAATTTAACGAGATATAGCGAGAGACTCGCAGAGCTCAAAAATAGAAGCACAGACTGTGATTGTGAAAAGACTGAAATGTTAATAAGTTACAGAGATTTAGAAAAACAAATGAAACAGAAAGAATGTCAGATCAAGCAATTAAGACAAAGACTGGAAAGAGAAGAGAAAAATACTACTTTGACAAGAGAAACCGAGCGAGTTATAGAGATCGAAAATAGATGCACACAATGCGACTGTGGGAAACCATTATTTGAAGATTATTCTTGTGATAGAAACAGAAGTGGTGAGACTTCCGGCTCTAGGCGTCAAACTAGCCCCAGTTCCAACTCGCCGAAGGACAGCAAGAGAGAGGAGATTCCGTTTGAAGGGAGCGGAAGTGGGTTGGCAAGCTCGACGCCGCTCCCCACCTGCTCAAATGCGACACAAGGCTCGCCACACACTTTTATTAAGAAGTTCTTTGGTGATCGTTGGGTAAGTTTCCCTTTCCTTTGATCAGCAGGGGTATTTTAATTCACCGATTCGTTTCCGAATCGAATCCGACGGATCTTTAAAGCGCTATTTTGTTTTCGCCTCGGGTTGATGATCGAAAATTCGAAGCGAATCTGTTGAATAATGGCCATGTCAATGAGGAGCTCTTTATTTCGATCATCAACCCGAGGCGAAAACAAAATAGCGTTTTAAAGATCCGTCGGATTCGATTCGAGAACGAATCGGTGAATTTAAATACCCCTGCAGTAGAGTAGGTATGTAATATTTTGGAACCTAAAGCGTATTTTCTCTTGTTCAGTTCTGCCCACCTAGCTACCACGAGGCGATTGTGCAAAACCCTCTGCGATGCGACGCGGCGACTTGCTCCAGCGATCTTGAAGAGCCTTCCTGCTCTAACCATCAAACTACCCTCCGTTTGATATCGGGGAATAGACAGAGACAGGAGCAACCGTGTGAGGCGACTACGAGCGGGATAGATAGCTCCACGCTGCGTCTCGCCTCCCCGTCTGCGTCCAGAGGGCAGTTGGTGAAAAAACGCTACAGTGAAAATAAGGTAACTGTAATTAATTTGCTTCTATCAAACTATTGGGCCAAGGCCAAATCAGACACGAACGGCTGAATCTGCTAGAGTGGTTCCAATCTGCGGTGCGCGGTCTGGTCAGTATTAGGTAGGCTCCGACGTCCAGTACGAGCCGATACAATCTAAACGAGTAGTTAATAACATCCACGCGGATTTCGCCGCGTCTGATCTTGTCCCAAAAATGTCTAGCTATCGCAAGTATACAGGGTGGATTTTTTAGACGACGGAGTAAGGGGAGGACCGTTAATCGGCATAGTTACAGGAAAATGGTCTTCGGAGACTATACATATTTTTGAGATATATTTTCATCCCTATTCAAGATTTTTTGAAAAATGTAGGTACAGTTAGCAAGAAAATGGGCATTTTACACAATATTTTTTTAATGCTAATCGATCCAGTCTCCTATACCTACTGATGAAAAACTTTTGTCGAACCAACTGAAGTTGGGTATAATTATACTAATTGAACCTCTCCTTGTAAGGAGAACACAAAATTCAGTGTCTACAGTTCAAATCAATCACTTTTTAATTATCACTAAAGCTAGTGTATTTCCCCTTGTCCAGATATCCATAGAAGACCCCCCGCGAGGCGATGCGCCTCACAGCGAGCGCGCCTACCGCGCGGCTCACGCTGCAGTGGACGCCGTGCAGCCGGTGCTGCGGACCAGTCGCAGCCGCGCGCGGGGCCACCCTCACGTGAGGACCCAGTCTATAAGCCCCATGTTTAGACGCCGCCCGTGCCGGCGTCGTGTGGATAGTCCAGCATTATTTATTTATTTGTATGTTTCCAGAGAGAGTGCGGGTCGGTGGAAGACGTGTTGCGGCGCGTGGAGAGCGCGGGCGCCGCGCTGCAACACTCGTGCAAGCGGTGGAACAGACGCGCCTCACAACATCGCATATAACACACACTACGGGTCCATGCACCAACGGTGCTCTTTTGGAAGATATATTTTTTGACAACTGTGAGTCATGAATACTGTGAAGGTACCTATCCACCTGCAGAACTACATGCTGCTTGGCATTTGCTATTTTATTTTGTCCCTGGTTTTGGTTTTGATTGCGAAGAGTGACGTAGCTCGGAGTGTTCGTGTAGTGTCGTTGTTGAACACACAATGGGGGCTATCGCGTGTGAATTTGCCACTAGAGGCGCTTGTGTCGCGTGAGGTCCACTAACATTCACTTTTCACTGGTTTTGGTGGGCTTCGTGACATAAATTATAATTCCTATAATTTACCTGTTGAAAAGTGCTCTTTCGTGAAATTATCGCAAATATGGATTAGGTATTTGGCGATGAATGTGAACGCTTTGAAAGCGGAATTAAGAAAAAGAGGCGCAAAAATAAGCGGCCTCAAAGAGCAGCTAATTCAGAGGATAGTTTGTTTACTGTTTACAAACTTATTTTTTGCCAAAATTACCTATGCTTGTTTGCCGAGGTAACAGCTATGTTTTTACAGCTAATACCTCTGGACCTTAGTCAACAGTGGCGCCAACTGGTGAGCAAAGAAACGATAGTCCCCATTGCTTACACACTCACTTACACCTGAAATGTGTAGCGTTCACACCTTCTCGCACACTTTCACTCGAGTGATGGTCGCAAGTGTCGATCTATGGACGAAGCTTGCCCTAGGTAGTACGACTGACACAGTGCAGTCGGATGGGTTGCAGCATTTCTATGCATTTACGTATCTACCTACTTTAGTAAAAATATTGTTTGCTAGTCTTCTTTATGTACCTAATTACCTGTTTTATTTGTTAGTAACTTATTACTTTAGATAGTAAATATTGTTACATTTTGACAATTGTGTCGTTTTATTGAAACATGTTTTATAAAAATCGTTTATTTGTCAAAACAACTCTATATAAAAGTAATACCTAACTAATTGCTAATTTATCGCGAATACAACGTGCGGGTGGATATGGTATCCCCCGTTAATACTTCGTTTTAGTGTAAAAGTGAAATGTCAGGAGTCTAGAGAAGTGGTTTTTACATAAGTAGGTACCTAGGTACTATGAATCGTCGCAATTCTCTACAAATAATTAATGTTTGATTACAAATAAGAAATTTTTGTTTTGGTAATACAGCTAAGGCTAGTTCGGGATCCCGCGGACTTATTGAGTCGGACTCAATATTACCTATATTAATGTTAACAACATGATTGTGTCAGATATAAACGATTTGATTTGATTCAATTACGGAATGAATGAAAAAATTAAAGAGAACACATGTCGAACGTGAAAGTGGTATATGAACGTAATGAAAACGTAAGTCAATAAACGTAAGTAATCCGAGACAACCAGCTGGAAACACGTAGGTGTACTGTATGCCTTCATGTTAGCAGCGTTATGTCTCAAAAGTCAAATACAATATCGTGTTCATAATAACAATAAGAACCTAAGTAAATTATTATTTATTCTCAAAGAAAATTACAATGAAATAATAAAAGAAGTAAAGAAGAAGTCAAAGAAGAAGTAAGTAGAAGTGTAAGTGTATATTAGTTGTAATTGTTTTATTCTGTTACTGTAATTTTCTATAATTTATTGAATAAAAATCATCTTTAGGAACGATGAAATAATAGAAATACATTAGAACTAGTATTTACAATTGAAACAATTGAGCTAACTGCATTAGTAACTTGTTTAATGTCAAAAGTCATAAAAATAAGTTTTTAACAATTATCTAGGTTTTTATAGCTCTAATGATGGTGACATTACACTGTTATTATAAATGCGAAAGTATGGATGTAGGTATGGATGTTTGTTACCTCTTCACGACAAAACTACAGAACGGATCGGGCTGAAAATTTGGCATACAAGTAATTCTAGGCCTGGATTCAAACATCTACTTTTATCCCATAAATCAGTTAGGTACCTTGAGATAAAAATCACCTTTAAACGTTTCCATATAAAAAAGAGAGCGAAGCCGCTGGCAGAAACTAGTCTATTATACAATCGTAGAGCATAAAATTTGCAACAAATGTTGTTCCCACCCTACAGGTAGGTGTGACTGAGCGCAGCGCCTCCGCCCTCCGCCCGAAATCTCAAAAACGGTACAGCCCTTGAAACAATGTGAGAAACAAAATTTGTAGCAAATTTTATGCTCTACAAGTTTATAATACATGTCGACATCATTCTTGAATAACTTGCGAATCAAACACGATATTTTATTGACTTTTAAGACAAGGTTTATAACGCTGCTAACATGAAGGCATACACGAGTTTCTAGCTGGTTATCTCGGAATCGCGACGTTCAATCTATTTCTTGGCTAAGTTGTCCGGACTATATGAGATTAGAAAGTTGCAAAACAGATAATCGTTAAAAGTTTGTATGTAAACCATTACGGCTTGTTTTAACGTCTTAGTCGCGAGTCAAAGTTGTGGCATCAACTTCTGGAATTAAATGGATGTAAACTGTGCGCGCCTGTACTTTGACCAACAACTATCCTTCAGATAACAATGCTGCTTGGTTGTAAACGTTTTGCCGCAATGGCACGCCTTGAGGCAGGACTATCGATCCCCAATCCGCATGCCCAGCGTGGGGATTATGGCATAAGCATTAACCCTCTAAGAAGAGCCGATATATAAAAGCCTTTATTGTGTGAGGCCTAGGTCCAGCAGTGGACTGCTAATAGACTGGTGTTGTTAGAAGTGTAAAGGTGAAGGAGTAGAGTAGGTACTCGTATCACTTGGTCCACCCGCGCCACATGTTGGCGAGCGAGGCGGCGGCTGACGTCACTAGCGAGGGGGCCGGCGCGGCGAGGGGGGGCGCCGCCGGGGGGGTACCGCCCAGGGGGGGCTCCCACATCTGGAATGGGAGGGAGGTTTAATAAAGATCCAATCTGTAAGCGATACCGACATTATGCCAAATAAAATAAGGTTCAAAATAGAACTGGAAAGGGTTATTCTAGTGATAGGACTAAGCGATCATGCCCATACAATCAATCATTAATCACACTAATATTATAAATGCGAGAGTTTGGATGAATTTATAGATGGATGGATGTTTGTTACCTCTTCACGCCAAAACTTTGAACGGATCGGCCTGAAATTGCATACAGGTAATTTTACAATTACCTGGAATCAAACATAGGCTACTTTTTATTCCATAAATCAGTTTCTATGGGATAGAAATCGCCTTTAAACGTGTCCATAGAAACAACGCGTGCGAAGCCGCTACGAGATATTGATAATAGATTCTATCCTTGATGATACTCACATTGATTTCTGATTTCGTAGTAAATTTTTCTTTATTCGCCGAAGAATCTACTACGAAATCAGAAATTAATTATTTTTATTTCTTAAGGCATACAAAATAAGCTCTTAGATAAGTCAAAACTTAAACTATAAATTATTTTCATATAAGAAATATGTATTGTTAATTGATTTTCTCTTCGCTTAATTTTTTTGTCCACTACTAGAAGTGAAAAACAAACAGCCAACCTACGCTCCGAGACTATTAGCTACATACTATTTGAAAAAGTGAATTTAATTTGTTTTGATCCTTGCACCAAGGCAGTCACCGAATGGTACCTATTCGGTGTGGCCCCGAACCCCGGAGATATTATAGTACCTACCCCTAACGTAAACCCTTCCGTGACACCCTGTATATCTACTGGGTGCCATGGAAGGGTTAAAAAAAAGTAAAAACTAAATTAGAATATCGTAGAATAAACGTTGACCCCCCTCGGGGTCCAGAATCACCCTTTCGGCTTAGTAGACCTTTTCCGTGGCACCCTGTAGAAATAGTATCTATTTCTACTGGGGGAGCCTTCACTGTCTTTGTCTGTTGGGCGTGCCAGTCACCTACGCCATTATTATGCAAGAACAGCGCCAGCCGTGGCCGGTTTCATTCAGTTGTTTTGCAGCGCGACTATCTCTATCACATACGAATAAAATAATCAAATCACTGCACAAAACTTATAGAGGAGGCTGCACCCGGCACCGGGCGCGGGCGGTAACGGAAATAATGTGGCTGAGTGTATAGCTGTAGAGTATATAGGTTGACGACCTCCGTGGCGCAGTGGGCGAAGGTCCGCCTGCGACGCAGGAGGTTGCGGGTTCGATTCCCGTCTCGGAACAAATTTGTGTACGATCTGCAGAAATTTGTTCCGTTGGTCTGCTTTATAATTAATACAACCCATGAAAATAAAAAAAATACAATTATTTTTATAACACCAATCGAAAGAGTCAAACATAAGAGTTAAATCTGCCCAATAAATACCAAAATATTTTTTTTATATTTTTGTGGATTCGATTACTGGAAGGCCAGTAATTTTTCAAAATACTGTGAAAGCAGTTTTACATACTTATTTTTATAAATAAATAATGATAAAATTATATTTCTGGTAGTTTCCCCCCGGTAACGTCAGTTTGTAGAGCCCTGTAGGTAGATCCGTGGTTACCTCCTCCGCATCCGGCCAGTGCAGATACTCGGGCTCCGCGTCCTCCAGGTCGGAGGCAGGCGCCGCCCAGGCCGCGCACCACGCCGCCGCCGCCGCCTGCTCCATGCTCCACCCCACCCTGGAGTATCACACTAACATTACTGGACGCAGCGGTCGCTACATTTATGAAATAGTGCCTGAGCGTGTCCCGCTCTCTGCCTGCTTCGGCATAAAATAGTACCTTGTTCATAGAGGCCAGAAAGTGCACGACTTCTATCGAATGTGCCATTTGAGGCCCACGAGTAGATAAGGACGTAAAACACACGAGTTAGAAAACGAAGGAGATATCGTTCAAACTTGGAGTTAAAACTTTTTATAGTTTGACTTCAAATGAAAGTTACCATGGCAACCGACTGATATTTCACGAAACAAAAGATACGTTAGAAATGGATTTTCCTAAGTTTTAGTAGCCTACGTTCCGGATTTACATACTCAGAGCGTTAGAAATAGAATTCCAGAGTTTTTCTGTCATGTTTTGAAAATAAATAAGCCACTTTCCTACCAGGTGTTGTATTAAGAAATAAGCCACTTTCCGACCAGGTGTAGTAACATTAAAGCAATAAACCACTTTCCGATCGCGTACCTGACAGAGGTCATGCTAGTATAACAGTAATCTCACCTCCCCAGCGCCGGGTTGTCCGTCGCGGCCGCTATCGTGAGCTCGTGCAGCGCCTCCAGCGGGTGCGGGCCCCGCGCCTCCTCCTCCTCCCCCTCCCCCGCGTGCGCGTGCTCCTCCCCCCGCGCGCCCGCGTGTGCGGCCAGCGCGGCGGCGGCGGCGCACACGCGGCGCGCGCGCGCCCACGCACCCGCACTCGACACGCGCCAGTTGCTGTACTCACTGAAAATGGAAAATACAACCTTTTATATCCTCATTTGTGTTACAAACTTGTAGAGAAAAGAACCATTGCTCAGATAGTTAGGTACTAACGAGGTCCCAGTCATGCACAATCACCGATGTTCACTATTACGAGCTTGTTTCCGCCGTCCTTGGTAACTTACGAAATCAACATAAAGTTTTACATTTCATTGTTTCCTAGGAATTCATGATCTGGCCAAAAGTCAAAATGCGCTAATTAACCTTTAAGCACATTACTATTACTAGAGAAGTCAATATTTCTAATTCAACACCAGGCAGGTAATAAGGATACATAGTGTGAGTGTGAATTAAGAAAACCTTCTACATCAAGAAACCTCCAATAATTTTGTAACGAGATGTTTTCGCAAGATTCACAATTAACCTAGTCAGCTCTCATGCATAATACTTATCCACTGCTAAATATGCCTTCCCCAACAAGAGGGGTTTTGTTATAATCACCACGCTAATCACCACGCTTGGCCGGCAGTTTGGTGATCGCAGTGTGGGAGTTAAAAATACACAAAAAGCTGCCCATCTTCTGGTAGGTTCTATAAGTCGACTTTTACAACATTGTCGGGCTGATTCGAACGTTTACGTAATTAACCATTACTCATGCCAATTTCAATAAACTTACTTGATAGACAGCGTGTGCGGCAGCCTGGTATCCAGCACCCAAGACAGCAGCGTCAGCAGCTGCGCCGCGAGCGCTAGCCCCGCGCTGTTCCGCCTCCACTTGGCACAGGCCGGGGCCGGGCTGCCGGAGCCCGCGCCCTCCTTGCTCCAGGCCTGCAGGTGCCCGTCGGCGTCCGTGTTGATCCACGGAGCCACTATGTGCAGCTGCGGCCGCTTTGGAGGCTCTTCCTCTATGTCGGACCCTATGAATTCCATGTCTTCTATGCTGTCACTGGAATTAGAAATTGGTACATTGTTAATACCCAGTTATATTTTGATGATTTGACTCTGTGGCGTACTGGACGAATGTCTGCCCGAGACACAGAGAGTGGCGGGTTCGATCCCTGCTGCTGAGCAAATGATGTTTAGACATAGACATGGACTTATATGCTGCTTCATGCATAGTAGCTATGATAAAATGAAATAAAAATAAATTATTTATTTCAAGTCTGTGTGTTCTCTATTTTCAAGCATGCCATGTCGAAAACTTATTAAAATAGTACCTACCTATATCGATCATCTGGCATCATAGCACCCATAACACAAGCTCTGCTTAGTTTGGGGCTAGATGATGCGGTGTGGAAATGTCCAGCATTATCACAGAGTTAATATTGCTTTACTTATAACTCAATGAGCCTTATTGATTTTATGTTTAAATCAAGTGTGAACAGAGTTTGAATTGGATAATGTAATATTAAAAGGTTTTTGTTATAATTATAATAAATAGCCCTCACACTCTGAGGAATTTCTATGAAATCATATAACAGCCGAATACTCAAATGTTTCAGATGTCTCAAGTAGTGATTTTTTGACAGTTTAGGTTTAAAGAACTTTATTTTCTCATAAAAACATTACAGTTCACTTAAAATTAGATAAATTTAAACAGTAACTGTGTACTTAAACCAACTTTAAGAAGGTAAATAATTCCTGGGATTTGAGGTGTACTTAAATTACTAATCGTAACTAATTAATTTAAATGTTATCTAATAGTGTTATATTTATGTAGTTATATTATTCTATTGAGTAGACATTTGCTTTCAACATATTTTTGTACATATGAATGCTGTCACATTCTTTTATGATATTTGGTAAATTATTCAAAATATGTGCTCCTTCTGAAAGAATCGATTTTTTTCCATTGCTCGTGTGTGTATTGGGCAATTTAGTTTAATTTTGTTTCTAAAACTATATTTCCTTTCTTTTAATTGTAGGCTTAGATTTGATTGTATTAATATACAGTTGCTTTAAATTTAGTATTTTAAGGCTTGGTAGGCCAGCAGCACTGAAGTGATTTTTAAAATCATCTGAGACTTAGAAAAAAGTGTTTAAAATTCGGAAGAAAAGATTGTATATTACTTAAGGATCTAGTCTAGTCAAAGTCGCATTCAGTTACAAGATCTAATGAACTTCACTCGATACAAAAAAATCCCAAAGTTACCCCTTTTTCTAATGTTTTTTCAGTATTATGACTAGCAAACTACTGATTTTTTACTTTTTTTGTACTCAACTATAGCCACTTCATATTTCTAAAAAAGTTTGCAGAGTTTGACTTGATAAAATGATTTTCTTAATTACTATGTATAAATAACTACAAAAAACATGAGCGCGGCGGCTTGCCAAGCACTTGTTTACCCTTATACCTACTGCTGCAGGAATACCTGCCCTTAATGCATATAATTCTTTGGTATAATATGAGTTATTCAGTTTTCAATGAAAATCTGTCGAAATTTGTCACTTGAGACATGCTTAAATCTGAGTTGCATTTGAGTATTCGAGGATCAGTCTCGTCAAAGTTGAAGAAAAAAAAAAATGGATTTTTTTAGATCATGTAAGATTAGCATGGATGGCATATCATACCTACCTAGTATCATAGGTCATGTAAACCGGGAAAATGTACTTCGTAAGATGCCTTATCCGTGATCTCCGTAATGCTGCCAGCTTCTCTGCCTGTTCATGGTATGAGCTCACTTTATTCTGCAGCTCTATACTCTGGTTCTGCACATGTTTACTAAGAGTAGACACCCGTTTCTGATACCGAGGGAGCTTCTGCTTCAAATCATTGTTATGGTTTGTCAAATCTGTTAGATCTTTTTGCTTTTCTTCTATGTTACTTCTACGCTGTTCTATAGCTAGCCGTAGGAGATCTAGTCTGTCGTGTGACTGCTTGGCTTCTGTGATCAATGTGTCTTTCTTCAGTTTAGGCAGTAATAGTTTCTCACATCTGTCGAGTATGTATTTCCTATTTGCTTTGAGTCTAAGTAGCTTAGCCTGCTTCTCTGAGTATCTGAAATTACAAAATAAACATCATACATTGTTTAGATGTATGTTTACTTGTAAAAAAAACACAGCATAAACAATGGAATTGTTTACAACTTGGCGAGCTTTCACTGCATAGTGTATCAAGGTTACGTAAGCTGTTACACACTAGATTTGTTTTTGAAGTAGGCTGCTACCTATGTGACAATCAGAACAAGAAAGGAAGGATATTTAGTAATTTGGTTCTAACAAATCATACATGTTAGGTAGGTACTTGCTCTTCTTCAAGCAGCTAGATAATTTTGGTCCTGTTAAAGTTCTAGATTTACATTTCATTAAGCACATCTGCTGATGAATAAGTTTCTAGCGGCAATTTCGTGATAGCTGTAAACATAGGATTCTCCAACGAACTTCTCGTTTGTGATAATGATTAATCAATTGTTGTGTTGGGTTGCGAGATGAAAGACGCATGGGAGATGCACGTCAGGTATTGTTATCGCACCTGTCCGAGTAGGGCATGGAAGATTGCACAAAGTTTCCCGTCCGTATACATTCCGAGCAGTAGAAGTTCCTTTTCACAGTGTAACACAAAAGGCACTTCGTGTAATGGCCGTCGCTCTCTGTGGACGACACGCGGAAGTCCCGTGGAGCCTCGCTTTCAGTGAAATAACTTGAAGCCATACTTTTCCTTTATGTTTTTGCAAGTTTTGCGTTGTTTCTTTCTTGTTTGCGAAATGAGAAATTGGGAATTTGGAAGTTTTGACGTTTGTTAGAAAACAAATACCTGTCACTGTCAATGTCAATGAATCAGCTGTTCTTTACCACAGATGGCAAATAAAAACGTTCCGACTTACGCATGATTGATTATAATTATTATCCTCGGTCGTTCGAATCGTGTTGGCGCGAGATTCAAATTTTTGTGTGTTTATAATTTTTCTACGTTCAAAAATGAATAATACTAGCGAAAAGTAATTCAACGCAAATCGTAAACCATACTGTTGACAATTTAAAAACTAATGCGTTGATTACACCTAACGAGTACAGAGGCGAGTTAGTAAATGAGCTCTCGGCCGAGAGAGTCGCCGAACCGAGTGGATGTTCACACGTATTTACTCTAGTCAGTTCAGTTTTGATCACGCTTCGTCTGCAATGGATCGCAAAAAAAAGGAATTTAAACGAGTTTTCAACCGGCTGTTACCAGACATTATTATCGAATTGTTATTAGCGGTCATTATAATTGAGATTATGATAATCTGATAAATAACATAAACACGCACACAGCTTGGTGACGAACGAACGAGTGGCGAGTGGCTGAGTGACAAGCGAGTGCGTGTTCATGCCTGCCGAGCGGGATGTCGAGTCGCTGCGGGGGCAGAAGAATGAAGTGGGGAGGTGGGTACTCGGCCTAGTGAACAGATTGGGGTTCTAGTGACTCTCTCGCCTCTCTGCTCGGCCGAGCGCTCAGCCGAGCACTCGTTAAAGTGTTTATACCAACCGAGCACTCGGCCGAGGACACTGACTCGCCACTGTACTCGTTAGGTGTAATCAACACATAACATCGATTCAGTGGCATTTGGGAATCTGAAAAGATTTTAGGCTTTAATTTACACAGAAGCTGGTTTTAATTTACAAAGAGAAAATACCATTATGGATTGGAAACAAATTAGAACATAGAAGATGGTTAACGATTTGTGGCAAATTACATTGCCGTAAGTTTTATTCCTTATAAACCAAGAAAAAAACGATAACACTAACGAACTCGGCGTTTAAGTACCTCATAAGATTTTGTATTTTTATTACATATTAAGGTATCTCTTTCCCATGTAGGTATCTAGTACTTACAATGAATAAGATATTAGGATATAATACATTTTTAACAAAGAAACAGCTTCGAAGCGTTCTTTAATATATAATACCTACATTTATTTATTTATAACATAATTATAAGGTATAACCTAGTCAGACAAATTACCTAAAACAACAAAGAAGTGTTATGTACTTACTACCTAAGTAATTTTATATTATTTTAAGCTATATTATATCTAAAAGATCTCTGTAATATACCTATATAAAATACAAAATACTTTTTAATTAAGTCCTTATCTTAAGGCTGCACGAGTCTTCCGATCCAACTCATCAGATCTGACATAATAAACATTCTCGCGCGCTTGATGAAAGGCAAATAAATATATTCGTAAAACGGTCGCGTAAAAAATGGGAAAAGACTTTTAGCACAAGGTTTAATATAGAAAAACTATTGAGAGTATCTTTTCAAAAGAAATTTATTTCAACTTTTGAATAACTAAACTATGTCTGTACCTACGGGCTTTATTTTAGAGTTTTCTTTCTCCGTAGGTACGTTATTTATTTTCGCCCAAAGTTGGGCTAAAATCGGTGTTTAAATACGTAGGTAAGTTTAAAAGCTTGTATTTTTTTAATTAATTCTTTTTTTACGGTTTCGGGTGCATACAGACATGATATCTAATGGCGAGATAAATTGATATTATCCTTAGTTTGGATGGTCAACATCAAACAGCGTTGTAAGTACCCTTCTACGTTTGTATGGAGAGATGAGCGACTCGTTCAGCCTTAAGTCCTAGATTATGATAATACATAATGTATATTGCCATACCATACCCTAACTGACAGGGTAGGTACATGAATGATGCTTACAAAACTTTTTAATACTTACCTACTTATTTTTGTCATATAAATACTGAATAGGTACTCAGTGATAAAGATAAAGGTAAGTAAGCTCCCATATTTCTCCTCTTTTAAAATATGTCTAGTCTACTAACTAAAAACCATCACAGTAGTAGTGGTAGTAGGTTCCGTTCCTACCTTTAGTAGGTACCGGCGGCCGACCGACGACCCCGTACCGAAGCACGACCGTCCAATATCTTGAATTGCCCCTTGGAGTAATTACTTCGCCTTCAAGCTCTCCTCATCCCTAATGGCCGCTGATAAATGGCGAAGCGGCCACATTGTGGCTGGACATGACTGAACTAAACGCGTAAGGGAGCAAGACTAGACAATTCAGGGAAATGACCAATAAACAAATCCTATACCTACCTAATCCTGGACAATCCATACAGCAACATCTAGCCCCAAAGGAAACATAGCTTGTGTTGTGGGTCCTAGTAATCTGATATGCCTAGGTCCAATAGATATTAAGTTTGTTCTAGAAAAATATTACTTACTAGGTAAACCTATGTACATCCTAACTGGATGACAAAAGCCAGAGATAGAAAAATGTGGAAGGAGCTGGGGAAGGCCTACGCCAAAAAAGGCGACTACTAACTTTATCAAAGTTTGTTAATAGATAGTTACTTACATAAGAAGTAGAAAATCAGGGTTAATTTTAGTTTGTTATTTATTTAATTTGATCTATGTACGTAGAAAACACCAGACCAGAAACAAATATCTGCAGATCGTATAGGCATTTGTGCCGCGGCGGAAATACAACCCGCAACCTTCTGTGTCACAGGCGGACCTTCGCCGCTGCGCCACTGGGGTCGTCTAGAGTAGGTGTAAATGATTGATTGATTATAATCACGCCTATTAGAAAACCGGTCATTAAAATTAGAAAACTGTGTAGTACTTACTTTTTGTAAATTGATTTTCTAGTTTTATGCACTAGCGCGGGTCCTTTTTCAGAGTAGGTACATAGGTAGGTATGACATTAGAGTAGGTACTGACTTTTGTCATAGATTATGAAAGTCGTGTGACTTCAGTGGAAACTGCGACTTGGCGAACGTAGTGTATGTTGCCCTGCGACCAGGGGATGACGACCTGCTGGATGCGGCAAGCTGAAGCCAGGGCGCTATGGCGCTCGTTAGGTGCGGCCTGTGTCTATCAGCTGATGACGATGATGATGATGTACCTACCTCCCGCAGTACTTAGCAAATTAATTTGAAACGTAGGTACTTACCTATTAATTTTAATACTAGTATTTGGTTCACTTATTATATTCTATTTCTATGTACAGGATTTACATTTGGCGAGCAAGCAAGCTTCCCTCGGGAAATCAGGCATCAAGCAGGGTGTCCTGTCTTTTGTACGGAACAAGTAATTACCCCCTGTGGTCAGCAGAGGGAGCCACAATTTGCCGGCGTTTTCAACTAAATTGCTTTTCAATTTCAATACCTACCTACGCCGTAGCTACCTACTCGTTTAGCGTAGCTTTTCGTAGCAACGCGTAGCTGTCTTTCGCGTTGTTAGCCATTTTTCCCATTAAGCTTGTATCATTTTGTAGGCACAGACACCTACTTAAAGTTAAGGTACCTAGATTTTAAGTATTTACTCTACCTAACGTTTCGTGGTGTGGTAATGCGTAGCTTTCCGTAGCGGGTCGTAGCCAATTTCGTACCAGTTCGTAGCACCTCCATCCAAGTGAAGTTCTCCTACTCCGAGGGTATCGTCGCTCACACTACGTAGCATTTTGTAGCAACGCCAACGCGTAGCTGTTCGCAGCATCTCGTACCCAATTTCGTAGCACTTTGAAACACGAAAACGTGGCCATTTACATTTGGCTCGTGAAAACATTTTCACTGGCAGTAAAAAGAAACGAGTGTTTTACCAATTAAAAGTATGAAAACCGCGGCAGAGGTAAAAACTGGTAAAGCGTGTGTAGATAATGTAATTCGTCTGGTTCGTTAGCTGTGATTGCCGAGAGCAGCCCTGGGTGATGGAATTAATAATTTTAACTCAGGCTTGCCAGGTTGCCAGGGTCAGTCGGTGAAAAAGCTAGATAAATGTAAAGGCACCGCTACATGTCACGGTTTTTAGGAATTTTATCTTTACAAATGCCCGACGTTATTCGACATCCATTTATCAACAGCTTTAGGTAATTTTACGTAAGCGAAAAGTATCAAAGTAAAACAATACCAGAGTATGTGTTTTATTGTTCTCACCTTCACCTTTCCTAAATCAAAGAATGTGAGAAAATGTCGTCAATATATCAAAGATAAAATCTATCAAATACTGTGCTCCTTGGGTCCTTGGGTCCTCGAGCGTTGAACTCCAAATAAAAGGTCAGCTCGAGACAGGCTTTCGTAACATATGTAACGAATATTTTTTCATTTCGCACGACGTGATTCGCGTGTGAATTCGCCACATTCATTCCTAGTTTGTCACGTGGTCGTGCTACAAAGTCCGTCGTGTGTCGATCAAACCGCCCCGGGGGGAAATCACCGCAGCCTCCGACCGAATAAATTATAAAACCTCTCCGGACTTACGGAATCATCGGAAAAATAACGTTTGAATTTAATCCGGGAAGTTTGGAAAGTGCTCAATCTCGTTTATTGATTAGCGCCCGATTCCAGGATAACTCGCTGCGGTAATTTTAATTTAGCTCTCCGTTTGGAAAGTTTGTTTTAAACTCTTACGAGGGTTGGCAGCCCACATGGGAGTTCTAAATAAACTACCCAAAAACATTGTTGAACCGATACAGACTATTTTACCTACTAATAGAAAACCGATAAGTAAATTCCTATTAGTAAAATCCTGGTACCAGGTGAGCACTCTGTGTGTAGTTTAAATTAACATAGACTAAAAAGATTTTCTAAGCAAAATGTAATGTTGTTTTTTGTGTTATATATAAATAATATATTTCCGAAACCAAGCTTCTTCAGGTTTAGCTAAATACATATTTTGCAAAGCAAAAAGTCCCAAACTTGCTTTCAAAAATATATGATAAGATTTAATAAGTTCAATATGTACCTATAAGTATAATTTCTAAGTTCCTCGAACCAACTCCGAGAAGACATGAGTCTCAAGAATTCTATAGGAGTACGTTAATCCTACGCCTAGGACACAGCTACGCAAAGCACGCAAGTCGCAAGGGTCATGAAGTACGCAATATCCAAGACACGCGGGGGCGGTAGGGGAGGGGCGATGAAAAAGCTCATCACGCGGGTTCAGAATGATGCCACAATCAGCGGCGACGATTCCGCTGCAAATCATCGCCGCCAGCACAAGTGCGAACACAGCTGTAGCTCGTGTACGGTTTATGGAGAAAGGTGCTGTTGCGGTCGGGGCGACCTGCAGGTAGATGCGAGTATCTAGCTTCGTCCGTCCGTAGCAGCTAACGAAAATCTAGAGCTTATCATAAGCTTATGCTTATAACGACTTATAAGTACTTAGGCACCTAATAGAGTAGGAAAATGACATTCAGTCTACCTGTTTGTGATTTCAAAACTGAACTGTGTTCTGTAAGACTTGTTGCTGTCAAGATTAAATGCCGGACAGGCTAAAATAACTATTCTCAAAGCATATGCTGGATTGTTTGAGGTGTACCTATGTGTTTTGGAAAATGTAAATTGTTGTTGACTTCACTCGTTCCACCGACGCCTCTGACTTATGCCGCAAATTGTGTAAACCATAAAGTTTAAATAATGCTTTTATTTGGCTTTAATTTAGAAAAAAAAACAAAGTAAATTGATAATTACTCACCTGTGTCGCCAGGTTCAGCACGCTCCTTTAAGGTGCGCCACGCACTTTCACCATAAGCTGAGATTTTTCAATGAGAAGAATATAAAGGTCGTATCTCACTCTAGCAGACACAGGGACAATGCCGTCAGACACCTCAACAAAAGGTTCTTTAATTTATTCTGAATAAATAATGTGTAATTTTTCGGGACCGGCACCAGTGTCTCTTTCACAATTATTAAGAGATGGATTAGGTATTATCCAGCTCCTAATCCACTCAACTAAGTAGCTAGTCGTAAGTAGGTACTTGTAGGTATAGGCATCCAGAGAAAGAAGTATCTGCAGCTTAATCATGGCACAATTATGGACACTGATAGATCACGTGACAACCTGAGAATGAATTCTCGACCTTAATCTTATGAGCTCTACCAACTAAACTAAAATACGAACGTCTCATTCACATACTTTTAGAAAGTTGAGTGACCCTGTTCTGAAATTTTTGACGATGTCCTTCATAACGAGACTTCAAATACTTACTGATAATTTCGTTAGAAGTGGTCATACTGCGGCCGCAGAGGGCTCAAGCCCAGCCTGTGTGTGCGCGTGTGCGTAACACATCCGTCGGAATCGGAACACACATCCCGCGCGTTTCCCGAACAATATGTACGCAGCCTCACACACGACCCGACACCCACCTGTATCCTAATACGACGTCATAGAGTCGCACTTCCTTTGTTTGCAGGTGGTCGTAAGTTGGCGGGTGATTTCCCTGCGTCGCCGCGCGCCGTGCCGTCTTCTTTATGTCGGCGTTCCCGAGTTACTTTATTGGAGCGCCTAATGCCTCTCGGAGCTGAAATATGACTTTTATTCCAAGATTTTCAGTTCAAAGTGATGCATGATTGCCCAATTTGATCAGTATGCCACAGAAAATAAGCCACTTATTTTCACTCACCTCGACGCAACGTTGATATTTAATTTCATTTTACTGCGTGCTCAAATATTATTTTATGTATTTCCGCTTATTGAATTAAGTAGCACAGGGTTGTTTCACGATATGTACGACGGCGAGAATTCAGTTTCAAAATCAGTTTACGAACGGACGGCATCGGAATGGAAAACGAATTGATTCAATATTCAATAGCAGTCAGTTTAGCCGGTGAAGTGTTACGATGGACGTTTTTATCTCTCAACGATAATATTTCATTCAAACAGTCGGTTCCGCTTCATTCCAGGGATGGTTCAGTGCTTCCGATACCTACCTATCGACAGATACGTTTATCGCTCTCGTTGCAAATAATCTATCAATTTATCACATCTCTTTTGTTCCATGGTATTTAATAAAAACAAGTAGATAAAAATGTCTTCATGCAGACGTTAAAATAAAATGCCCCGTTTAAAAATGTCAAACACGAGATAATACCTAGATAGACTCGAATCAAATAGAAATCCACGTCGCTAGTTTTATGGAGCACATCCAGAACGTGCCAAGAAAGTAAAGGATTGGCTTTTTCAGAGGTTCACTTTATAAAAGCTGCGGCGATGTAGTTAGGGATATGGGCTGGCAATCTGTCTCATGAGGTCCTCGCCCCACTTTCTGGAAATGAGATAAGGTGGCTTACAGCTCGAATAGAACATTGCTGAACTTGTTTCCTGTCGAGTCCCTACCTACTGCTCCAAATAGTGAGTATCTCTTGTACTTGTTGACCTAAAATGTAGAGTAGGTGGGTTCTTTACGCAGATCTAAGCAGCAGATAACCAAGTGCCCGGAGCCAAAGGCCACTTCAAAGCCCCAGCCTCGTTGCAAAATCAGGTGTCTATGTAAATTCCTATAAATCAGGAGATTTCCCGCGAGCCCTTTCCGCTGAGAAATAACATCTTAAGGCACTTCACGTCGAAAGCTTTGCGCCATTTCGTCGCAATTAGATTTTTACTGCGACTTCGACCGCCATTTTAAAGCATTATTGAGTGCTCCGTAATGGGGATAACGGGTAATCCTCCGAGACGAGGGCTTTGCCACACATTATCGTTAAATCATTTTTCGTCAGCTCACTGTTCACCCGGCTTCCCTTCTCTCACATCGCTCATTACGGCGGCGGCACTAACACTTACAAGCCAAAAATAACGTTGCGGATACCAGCTACTCGTAAATTGGGTCCTATATTTACGGCGGGCATTTTAATCTAACTTTGGCAACCGCACAGAAAGCCACTCGCTCTGTGTGCCAGGTACGAACTTATTCAAAACAGGAAGTGGTTTATTGCAAAAATATGGGACGAGGAAGGGGTCAATTACCGCGGGTCAGTTGGAAAGCGGTCAATCATGGAGATAATTCGTAATTACATTACCGTGCCGCGGCGCAGCGCTGATTGGTAATCTGCTTAAGCCTGCCATGGACTCGCCTCGTTGGAACCGGACTCTCCGATACGACTAATGGCTATTAACGATGTCGATGAGCTACACTGAGCATCAATGCCTGTCGCGTTGTGGACTCCGTGTGTTGAACTGCTCTTTGGGATCGCAGTTCAGAATACTCGTCTAAAAGGTCACCAGTTCCTTACCCCACGTCGGTTCTCTTTAGCGAGGTAGGTATGAGTGGACCAAAAAAGATTAAAAGAACATTGAAAGGATTCGAGGTAGGGTTCAATGCTTTTCAGATGCTCAATGCTTTTCCCTTTTTCGCTTTAATTAATAGCAAAGAAAAAGTCAACAAGCAAGAAATTATTCTACCTATTCAATGAACATAATTTTTACATGCAAAAATGTGAAGGCAAAACCCGGGTTTAATTTGTTTGTAGAGCTCTTTGAGGCAACAAATAAAAGTGCTCTTGCTTTAATTTTTTCGGCATAATATCAACAGTAATCTGAGAGCCAAAATCTCGCGTTCAAATGAAAAAATCCCCACAATCTGCATTGCCGGGGTTTGTAGTACCCGCGGGTCGGGGGACCCGCGGGGTCGGGTAGGCCCGCGGCTCGTAAAGTGTGAATTTTACGAATTATCGCCGTCGCGAGGCGTCAGCCGTGAATACAGATGTGCAGGTATCACGAACAGCCGGAAAACCTAGCAGGTATGCTTAGTAGGGGAATACGTCTTCCAATTCAAAAAGTAGCCCGATTCAAACTATCAATAGTTATTGTTGGAGAGCGACAACGTTTCTGACTGAAACACGTAAACGAAACGTGGATTATGTGGGTAATCTTCGCTGTTAGAGCGTTGCTTGCTTTTAGATTAACTCTCAAAATAGGTCCTTTTTAGTGCTGGTTTCGGCCCCAACTACGCCTTTCGAAGGACCTTACGGCTCGAGATCATGATAATGAAAACAAAAATTATAATAATGAAGAGAAGCAGGTAGTACCTACAGACGACCTACATTAAACATTGTCGTACTGACGTACGCCAAACCCTGTCTGTGAATCCGGCATTAGCATGACTCCAGATATTTCCCATCCCTAGCAGCACCTACTTGCAATAACACTGAATGTGTGAACGGTTGAAACTCCGGCGCGTGAAGTGCGGTGCTTAATTCTTTATTCACGGTCGGTTGTTCTGCAACCTGTCATCGCGTTGATGGAGGGGTTGTAATGTAGGCTTTATTGTAAGTAATCTTTGAAGGGATTGTCAGCTCATTATGTTTTTGTTTTTATGTTTTCTTGGATGGTATTTAGTATTTCATCTAAAAAAATAGGCTATAACGTGGGGTTATATTAGGTTATACCTAGGGACCTACTGTTCAAAGAGATGGTCATCTCTTTTTTTATTCTTATTTATTTAGGGGATTTTGGGTCATTGGTGACTATGTCAGTCCCGTATTTTAACAAACAAACTATCAACTTCAAACAAAAATTTCTACGACTTTGTTATATAATAGCTTATCCCAATACAGTTTTGTTTGTTTTAAAGTTTTTTCTAGTTTTGGATTTTATTTTCATAATGCTATTATATGTATATACCGTGTTAGGGTACATCTGGTCCGTATCTCAAACTCATCCGCGGACGAGATGTTCACTTCACTTTGTATATGGTTGCGAAAAATATTGACATCGCCACTAAATTGCATACCAAGAGAGATGAAATACACAGACACATGAAATATACTTACCTAAAGTACCTGTGTTTATTTCTAAAGCTAGGGAAGGTATAATAAAATGTCTTTGTATTGTAAACGACGTTGTTTGTGTTCGGTTATCAGATTACTATCGGGTCCATTGTGTTGCAGTATTGAGTCCGAGCAACCGGCAGCGACGCGAATCATAACGAGCGGGAATAGAACCTGCGACCCACGAGCTTGGAAATACAGAGAAGGTATTTGAAGCATTCAAATTCTATCACTTTGCTACTTTGTCTATCTTTTGACATTTTAAGATATATCGCAGCGACGATCATCGTGCTGCCATAATCAAAGGCACCGCTAAATGGCTCGATTTCGGCTTGAATGGGTACTGGCTCCATGGAACGATTGCCTTGGCCTGAAGGTTGACCCTGCTCATCCACAATTACGCCGAAATAAAGGTTTTTAGGATCGTCCAAAATTTGGTCGCTTGCCAGACTTCTTAAATTTGTGACCGTCCATATTTTGGACGCTTGACCAGGGAGAGATTATAAGTATTCGAAGCATTTATTCGGCAATCCTATTACAGTTTGTATTAGTATTAAACTAAGTCTATTATGATACGCACACAGTCTTGCAACTTGCTCACATCCTTATATCGCATCCTTCTGGCAAAGTCTTGAGTTGCATTGACTCGTCTAGGCTGTCAACCATGAGTTTGGCTGAGTCATGATGGGACGGCCTAAACGGGCGGACCGTTGGACAAGAACATATCACATCCTAGATGAGATCTTGTTCTTCGATGCCACATCCACTGTGGCGAGCGCAGCCTCCACCATGTAGTGTAGTGCCCCTGATTGCTGAAGACGGCGCTCAGCAAATTGTGCGCTGTAATTGGAAACGCCGCCGCGATGGGCTCTTAATGCACATGTCCGCTGTCGACACACGCCTCGGCAAATATCACAGCTATCGACCTGTTATTCTAACTTTTATAATTTACAGGGATATATTTCTTGGTCGGAAAAATCTTCGGGTGTGGCTGGACTGGAAGATTGCGGACGGTGTGTGTGTCACACACAAGTGAATAAGTTGGCGTAAAAAAGAGGGTTAATATCAATTCATCAATTCGGCCTGGAATGAGGCCTTTCCCCAGCAAGGGGCGTCCAAGGACTGAATGATGATGATGATTTTCTTGGGTTACGTGTTTTTTAGGCTGCGCAAGCAAGTCGCTGGTGATCTATTGTGTCGGAGGCGAGACTGATTTTTGGTTGCACTAGTAATGTGTGTGATATTTTTCATGGGTACCTAATGGTTGTGAAAATGAGATGAGGCAGATATTCTAAAAAATTTAAGAGTCATTTATTTAAACACGGGAAAGATCTTCATAGTACGAATCTTTTCAACTTTATTACCAGACGGTGGAGGAGCGCAGAAAAATCTCCTATCCCACTACAAATAACGGCACCGTACAAAAACTTAACTAAATCTCCTTTATTTACAGCTGCAAATTAGATTCAGGCGCGGCCGCTGCTCGCACTACGTTTTTCATTTGTTTTAGTTATTGCCAACTTTGTCAAGCAGAGAGGGAAACATTGTTAGCAAGTCTACGACGATGAGGTCTGGTTAAATAAAAGCGCCATGGCGGGCCTAGCTTAATGGAAAACTTGTCTTATGTTTCTTTCTGGTTTCCGTTTATTTCCCCAGGTACGAAAAAGATTGCACCACCGAAATAAATAAAATGAACGGTCGATGACGGAATGGTCTGGTAATGGGCCTTCGCTGCTCCGTAGCGGGAAGCTGTGTGTGATATCAATGATATGAGTAGGCTTAAGAATTAGTATTTACAAATAAAACAGTTGAACTAACCTAGCTGCAGGCTGTTGCAAACAGGAGGGGGGGGGGGGGGGGGGCTGCTTGCTTATTTGTTGAGTTTCCGTTTTGGGCACAGGGCAAGGTACGAAGCTCTTTGGTACAGGAACTTTTACTCTTTATTGCTACTTTGTTCGACCATGTTCAACAGAAAAACTGATCAAAAGGAAGACGTTAAAAACTTTTATTACAAAATTTCATTTTTACGTCTGCACTTGCAAAATATTTTAGGACTAATAAATCCTGAGCATACTCGGGGATTTTGTTTAAATTAGCCATAAAACGCGCGAATGTCAATTCTGGAAGGTGTAAAACTGCTGTAAAAGATCTTGAAGAGTTTCTACGCAAAAAGTGAAATGAATTATTATATTCCTTGTTACAATGTTGGAATAATTTATCTTTAAATAGTTTGAGATGTCCCATTGAGCCCCATTGGGCAAGGTGGGTGGTTGTTGCTCTCGATACGTTCAGCGGGTTAAATGATGCACTTCAGAAAACAATAAATGTAGATGGACAACAATAGAGTGCAGTGCAGTATTTGAAGTTCGTTAAAAGACGAACGAAAGGCAGGAAGAACGTCTAATTGGGCCTCCATCGAAGACTAATTGTGCCGCCCGGCGCCGCCCGTTAATTGGCTTAGGGAGACTTACTGCGACGTCGTGTTGTTGTCTGTTGTGCTCGATATATCGGACGTGCTCCTCGTCGATACTATCATTTATCCATCAATAGACATCTCCCGGACCTGCTATTTCTTACGGAGACGGAATGAGATTATCCTTTTCCTGTTTATTTTGATATCATTGTAATTGAGTTCTATGAGGGTTTTTCATTATAATAATTGCCTAGGATAACGAGAAATATTGGTAAGTATTATATTTCTTTACTTCTGTTTGGTATCAGTATCTCAGTCATACTACTATTTTATTTAATGGGTCCTACATAGTCTCTTTGATAAATGACTAAATCTTACGTACGTTACGGTACCCACCTACGTTCTTACTAAACTCCAGGCGCTGACCAGTGCTGGAATTACACATTTTCAAGGTATAGGCTGTAAAGTTTCTGCCGCCCTTGCCTCTACAATTGTCATGTCCTAGATTTTTTTTACAATCCAACAATATCGTTGAAATTGCACGAGTAAGATTTTAGGTATATTTCTGAGCTAATCAAAGCCCTTGGCTCAAGCCTACTCAGCCTGCTGGTAAATCTGCCACTGGCGCTGACTGTACCGGCATCGCAGCAAACAGCAACAAACCTACTTTACTTTGTGTCATCTTCCTCGCGGCGTCTTCCATTGTCACGACGAGTTGCAGTTTACTCTCGCTGCTCTTATTGTTCGATTCCCGCTCGATAGAGCAGACATTCAACCTGAAAATGGCATAGAATTCACTAGTATTCGAACATTGCACACAGTCTAATGGAAACAGGCTACAGCAAAATCAATATCTGAACATACAAACAAACATTTGCGTTTAGTGTGTCAGTATAAAAAGCAGTACCGTTTATTTGCGCTCTCGTATGGAAAACCAATAAGCTGGTCCTGTGCACACAGCAAACACTACAGGCTGCACCACGGGCGGGACAAATGCTCCGTGTCCGTGCGCTGAATACTAGCACTGTACACTTTACTCTGCATACGAGGTAGGCTTTTATTTAGAAGAATAATTGATGGTTTAAGAGATGCAGTGCGTCGACGGTGTCGGCAAGACTGCATTAGATTGAAGTAAATAAGTTCTTAACCTAAGTAGGTTTTATGGAGCCACATTCACTTGATTCGTTGGGTGAAAACTATAGGTTTGATTAGTATATTAATTTTATACAAACACTACTTTACAAACATAAAACTATTTCGGTAGAGCTATTTTCGTAGCACCTAATTCGTAGCATTTTCGTAGCTCCGAAGTCAGCGCAAGCGTAGCGTAAAAGTTTTTAGAATTCAAAGAATGTTGTACGCACATCCTACTATTTATATGTATGATGTCCTACTATAGCTAAATAATAATCCTTCTTCCAACTTCTAATGATGAAAATTTGTGAAATGAGATTTTTTTGCCAAGATCTTTAAACAACTCAACAGATCAAGATGACATTTGGCGTACTTATAATACTGAAAAAAAGCGTGCAAAGCCGTGGGCAGAAGCTAATATAAAATAAAATCTGGTGCAATCAGACCCAAAACAAACCTTTCCCCAAACTTAAAAGGTTTTCCACGTAGAGCATATAGCAATATAAAGGCTCTTACCGGGACATAAAGTAGTTGCTATTTACAGGCTTCCCTCATTAAAAGCGCGCCATAGATCTGGCGTAGCGTACACGCTGACGCGCTGATTTACGGCCGCGGGCAGATGCCGGCGTTTTAATGCCTTCCCTGCCCAAGCACTGATATAAACGTTTATTTCATTCATTCATTCGTTCGAATTGAAGAGCACGATTCTGCGAAGTTATTTTAAGATATAAAACATTTCGTGGAAAATATCTTTTGAATAAATATTCTGGGAAGTATTTTTGCAGGGTTGGTTTAATATAATGCTTTTGTATTGTAAAATAATTCGAATTTTGTATGAATTACTGATATTTCTGATTTAAATTTACGATTTGTGAGCCATTGATAGTCCAGCGCCTCTGAGCTGGAAATAATTTGAAAATCAGTTCAGTGGCTACGTAATGTAATCTTAAGAATACCCGATATACATAAGTTTCTGTGGCCGGTGGTCCGTTTGCGTCTAGCCTTAGAGCTAGATTATTGAAAACTAGTTTCTATGGAAACGTTTAAAGGTTATTTATGTATATCCATTCCATGAGAACTGATTAATGCGATAAGGAGTACCGTTCGGTAGTTGTGGAGTCAAGATGTAACAAACATCCATCCAAACTTTCGCATTTATAAGTGTGATGTGATTAACTGGCCTTTGCCTACGAGACTTCCGCCCAAACAAAAGAACAAAAGAACGAACCATTGCCCTGCAGTGGGAAGTCATAAACTGAAATAAAAATAACTACTAATACCTACCTATAAGAGAAAGCGTTTAATTGTAAAGCCTGCTGCAACAGCAGCAGCGTCACTGCGCGACGGACGGAAGCAGGTCCTCGATCGGCGGCGGCGCGCGCTCATTTGCATTAATGGCCGCGTCTTTGAATCCGATTATGGCGGCAGGTCGTGCGCCAGACAAAGTTGCTTTTAAATCCTCATTCTTCTTGAGAACACCTCCACTTAAACGTTATTATAAAGATACGTGTCGATAATACTAGTCTGGATATACAGACTTATTTCCATAAGTAATATTATTCATATGTTAGATGCGGCAATAGAAACGCTAGCAAAAACATGTATGAGTAATATCTCATAACTGACAGCTCACACTTGAACCGGTGGTACAGACATGCCGAGGGATAAAGAGGTGAAAACGCGCACTCCAAAAGGGTTTTTGAAATCCCATAGGCTCACGAGGATCACGCAAACTTCCGGGTACCTATTCACTACGTAATAAAACGAAGAAGATGTACGCAAATAAATCTTAACGTGACTGACAGCGCACACTTCAAAACCCTGGGGTCTATCCCGGTCTAGTAAACTGGACTACCCACAATTGATACTAAACTAAATTCACTTCATCCATAGATTTTTATTTAGTTCCGAATACCTTACAAAACCAGCAATGGGCTACTTCCCAAGTAGATAATATTACGTTTTCGGGGTCGGGAGTAGGTTAGCTGATCTATGAGAGTTGAAAGTACAATGCGTTATGATTCGTAAAAGGTCGGGAGATCTGTAATAGAATCGGGCCTCAACGGAATGAAATGAAGATTTTTACGTTACAAAAATCAAACAAGAAATTCGACTTTGACTACGACCTTGCTTGTTATGATATCACAACAAGGTCGTAGTCAAAGATTATGATGATCCGAACAAAAAGAATCGGCTCCAACCTAAGTGCTGATTTGCTGATGTTTATCAGCGTAAGTGATATAAGATCGCTTCAACGCCAAAGATTCCAGCAAATATTACCTTCTATCTCAAAACAATCAAAGACAACTCGTAAAATAAAAGCGGCTCTTGAAATAAAAAGCATTAGAACAGTAATGACACGTTTCTAGAATAACGCGAAGTCGAAGTGGTTATGGTTATAGCAATTTAGGCATTCAGTGAGGCACTAGCGCGTGTCAGGCACTGGGGCCCGAGGAGGGGCAACTATTCACAGGGCCTGTGATACTACGACGCGATGCGTGATCGTACTCATATTGGGTATACTATAGGTACTAAGTTACTAAATATGTTACTGTTGTGGAAGAGATTTTATCAGGAGATAGGCAGTTTGAACTTCCAGGGTACATACTACCTTCAATGCGAAAACGATCAATCCCAAGTCACCTACTATGATATCATTTAGACCAATGATATTATATAAAATCTCATTGATTTAGACACATGGTAGAGACATGCTATAGATGATTGAGACGTAGAATGTTTTCCCTCTAAGAAGAATAGGTTCAGAGAAGGGCACATTGAAGGCACAAAGGGTCGTTTACATGAGGTATGGGCGCGGTAATGCTCCTTGCGCCTCAAGTGCCGTAAAATGTTATGTATTGCGCGGTAAATTTGACTCGCCCTCATAAAAGCGCGGCACTCCATTAGTCCGATTATAAGACAATCCGCAGCTGGATTACAGACCGCTTAAACTCATAATGACCGACCAAAATTAACGGGAATCACGTCCCGTCTACCCGGCCTTTTAAGATTACTTGTTCACTAGTAGATGAAATGAAACTGAGTCATTATAAATTCCATCTTCCGAAACCTTTGAAACGAACCTTTCCAACTTAGAAATTGTCGATGTTTTACGACTTGCGGTGGAATAAATGGAAACGAAGATATCACCACAATTTGGATTTGGCACTGAATCGTTCCAGAATTTGGTTTCCAACTGAAATCTGAAATGGTCGCTAAATTCCCGTCCACACTAAACAGTTTGTGGTATTCGGATTTCATTATTGGTTTTAGCGCTTCAAACAAATACTTCACCACTTAGCTCGAACTATCGGAAACCAATACTTCGACTTTACCTACCTCTACTTATTGTACAGAATTATTACCCACTTCCATTCTTGTTTGTTCGGAGGTGGGACTATAAGCAAATCCTGCCAATAACAGCTAAAATAGCCTGAATACGGACCTTAGAATCACTTCGACCGTTCTCTAATATTGTCTCAGTAAGCGGATTTTCCTTATGAAGAAGTTTCTCTGTAAATATGCTGGGGGCCATAGATAACGAACGGCGGCGGCTGTTTGCCGCCATTATGTGGAGCAGCCTATGTTCTGCAGGCGTTGGGAGCTACCCTTGCTGATATCGGGGTTACTTTACTCACAATTAATTCAGTGCCCTCCAGTGCAGAGACATTTAATGCGGTTATTCAAATGTTGATCGGTGTTATGTTTGTGTTAAACGCTATCTTTGTAATTAAATAATAGGTATAATTTTGTTATGACAAGACTGAGGAGCAGTTTGAGCTTTGACTGTATGAAACTGTAAATCGGAGTGAACGTTCAATTTAATCCATTGCTAAATTGATAGTAAATTTCTATGAATCGTGTAATTCTGTTCGTGGGTTCGGATATTGTTATGTGCCAGTAAACATGTCCCGCTGCCTCATAGCCTTATGGGCCAACTTGCCTTATGGCCTTATGGGCCAACTTGGACACTTCCGCCAAAGTTACGGCAATGTGCGGTTTCCTCTGCTGTTAATTCTGGAAGTACTATAACCGGAAGTCCATTGGGATAAATAATACAGTCAAATGACTAATGGTATTGTTTTATGACTTTGTTTTACCGGCCTCGGTTATGGTTATTTGATGAAATTGACCAATTTAGACATGATATGTTTTGTTACGTACTATAAATAAATAAATAATGTTGGACAATTCACACAGCATTATCTAGCCGCAAGCTAAACAGAGCTTGTGTTATGGGTACTAGATAACTGATATACTTAATACAATAAACTACTTAAATATATATTTTTTACTATACATAGAAAACATCCAGACCACCCTGAACAAATATCTGTAGATCTTATAAACATTTGTCCCGAGACGTGAATCGAACCCGCAACTTCCTGCGTCGCAGGCGGACCTTCGCCCGCCGTGCCACGGAGGTCGTCCGTGGCACGGCGCTATGTGTCATTTAATCCGGGGGCAACGTGCTATAAGTTGTAAAGTACCTAATATCTATTAAAAAGAGTGACGTTGCAATAAAACTGAGCAGAATATAAAAATGCAAGGTGATACTTTTTAATTTAACTTTCTAGGGAGGCGTCTTTAATTAAAGTTAGTCTTGGAAGTATCGAGAGCGACGTTAAAAGAGATAAAATATACTTACCTACTTGAAAAATTATAGTTCTACCAAACTAACTCATGTGCAGAGATTTTTGTCAGGTATTCATAAAAATACTCAGCATTTGTTATAAACTATCTTTAAATGGAATTAACCACCCCGATTCCCATCGTTAATTATTCTGGCAATACAAAATCAAAATCAAAAACTCTTTACGACGACCTCCGTGGCGCAGCGGGCGAAGGTCCGCCTGTGACGCAGGAGGTTGCGGGTTCGATTCCCGCCTCGGAACAAATTTGTGTACGATCTGCAGAAATTTGTTCCGTTGGTCTGGGTGTTTTCTATGTATAATAAAAAATATCTATCTATGTAGTGTATTGTATTAAGTATATCAGTTACATATCTAGTACCCATAACACAAGCTCTGCTTAGCTTGGGGCTAGAAAATGCTGTGTGAATTGTCCAGCATTATTTATTATTATTATTATTTATTAACATAAACACAGTAAATGTACACTTAGAAAATGACACGAAAACACGGAATGTATATGAAACACGGAAATAAAGTGATATTTTTGATTTCTGTCGCTTCGGTTTGTAGACCAGAGTAAAGAAGCGACGAAGAAACCTTTAGCCTGTTAGTTGTTACTTTTCGAGTTGATTGATTGATTTTATTACATTTTCACTATTTCTAATTTTCGAGTTAATATTAGTTTGATTTTGCTATTTGACCAACTTTTCTAAATATTTTGAGTAATTTTTTACTTTTTCTTTGAACTCCTGGCTAAAATTGTACTGTTTTTCACTATACAGTTTATACAACTTTTGTCTACTTATACAATCTTGAACTCGAGCAAATTCAAAGCTATCGAAAATAAACTTATAAATATAACATTGGACCTAAATCACCCAATAAATCTATTTTCCACTGTTGAGCATATTTTCTGGAAAAATCTTTTAGAAAAAATATCATCACCATATTTTTTCTTTATCTCTCTATGTAAGAATTCCAATTTAAAAATATTTTTCATCAAAGCTTGAGATCTTCGCTCGTTTTAATCTAATAGAAGTCGGACTGCGAGCAGTGGACAAGAGTGAGTCCAATTCTGAGGTTTTTGATTTAATTATTTTATGAGAAATCTTATTTTTTAAGTAAGGTTAGACTTTGACGAGTACACCGAAACGTACAAGGTACAAATCGGCTACACGTACTTATTGAAATCACCACTTATCATAAAAAAAACACTTGATTAGTTATTTAATGTGATGGTGTAACCCAGCTAACATCAACATACTGATACATATTAACCCGCTTACCGTAATGAATTCGTCAAACTACGATAGTTTTTTATAGTAAAACACTGATAAATAATTTGGCGTGTTTTAATAAATTATAAACCGACTTCAAATTCCAGTAAATAGTATTCATCTATGTCTCTGACGAACGAAATCACCCCACCCTTTCCCTGATCGAAGATAATATTATGTTCACGTAGGTACAAAACATTGAGTGTACACTGTCGCGGGCGACATCTATTATAATTCAAGTCCAATTCACAAATTTGAATCCCTCAGGAATACAATTCTTATGGAACTATCTCGGAATAATTCTCTATACCATAGTGAAAGAATCAGCAAAATCGGTTTACTATGGGCGGAGACATTAATTAACATACGAACAAAAAAAACACATTCAAATTGAGAACCACACGAGAGTCTCCGTTTTTGTAGTCGGTTAAAAATAAAAGGTAGTTTCCGTATGTTATTGTAGCTAGATACGAATGTCTCGCTAGATCTCGCATCTCCGCCTGAGTGGTTTAGGTTTTATTGAGAAAAAAGAAACAATCTTGACTTCACTTAAAGATCATCATGTTGTAGATATCTAACATAACATCTATATAACTTAGCTCAGAGTCGGTCCAGCTAAACAGCTTTTAGCAGTTTCCACGGGATCTTGATATTAAGACAGAAAACGGTAAGGTAATTTCTCTTCTCAGACGATTTCTACGGATCCCTAGAAAAGTAAAAAAGAGTTTGCAAAAGAGGGTAGTTATAAAAAATCTATTTCACGTTTGGTCGATTCCGACAGCGATAGTCACCGCCGCCGCCGCCGCCGTAAATGTCTTGGTTGACAAAGGGGCGAGGTTTATGTTCCGTTTCTATTGCTGGACGAGGGGAGTACATTGTGAAGTGAAGTAACTCTTATCTACTGCTTGCGACGAATGACCTTTAATGATGTGTGCTAATGAATAATTGAGTATGAGTAGGTAATTTATTTTAAATAAAGTTGTACAAACAAAACATTACGCTACGCAGATCGAAGTACCCGTTACTTCGATCTGCGTAGCGTAATGTTTTGTTTGCATATAGCACCGTCGTAAGGCCGATAATTTGTAGAGCTTGGTTAGCTTGGGGCCGTAGAGCTGTATACAAAACAGATTTATTAAACTGAATGTTTATTTTTTGCGTGAGTAAATATTTTCTCTAGCTCTCGCTGATGTAACGTGAAAGCATCCAGCCTCGGGCCATAATTCATTTGTTCGGAAAACAATGCCGTTCGCAGAACGAAATGTGATCATTACAGACATTACTTTCTGTAGGTCCGTTAGGCAAAGACTCGCCACTCTCAGCACTTTCCATTACGAAGTAATGCCCGAAAGCATTTGTTTTGAGCGCTTAGAAAAAATAATATCTCAAACTAAGCGCGGCAGGCGAACGGAATATTTCTAGGGCCATTAGGCTTCGGAGGACATGTTATTAAATTCTGTGGAGAGCGGGCGTTCTCAGACGGTTTTTAAGATTTAAGGGGCTGGTTATTAAATTGGACCGGCCTTCAGTGGAAATCATTTAAGAACCGAAAATACGACACTGAGGGCGCCCGGTTCCTACAAAGATGGAAGACTTCTTCGTTACTAATAGGTATCTTGAAAATTATTTCAAAGAATATCGTTTCTATTTCGACTTCAAGCAGAATTGTAGATTTTTAGCTGAAATTGCGCTATCAAATATGTTTCAGCATAGCTAGAGTTACTACTTTTGCAACCAGCGACCAGGTGATATTGATTTCTATTGAAAGTTTAATGATAATGACTAAAGAAAGGAACGAAACCCTGAAAAAATCTACTTTTAAATCTATTTTTAATATAAATATGTATATAAATGTAATGACTTTCAGGTATTTTTACTATCTTTTATAAATGCTGATGCGACGCGGCGTGGGGCAAGGCGGCGCTGTCGTGTCGCAATCCCGCGGAGTCATCAGATTCCGTAGACTCGAAATGTCTTCGTTTTATGTATTTAATGGAATCACCGTGAAGGTCGGCAAATTGGGTTGAACCGATAAGTATTGCCGTGACTCGGATTTTATTTATGAGTTTCCAGTTTGTTGTTACAAAGAAAAAATCACCCCTTTTCTGAATAACGCCATCCACTCAAAAGCGCGACACTGAAACCATTGTAATTTAAACTCTATTTACCGGATGATAAAGCATGGTGTCAAGGAGTACGATGCAGTGTCAAATCACCGCCGCGTCATAAATCCACAACGACACTTTGTTACGCGATGTAGGCGATCCATCATTCGCGAATACTGCGGAATTCTTACCGCTCGAGACAACTTTATACCGCCTTTATTTTACAACCGGTTACAACTTTTGTTTTATTCAGTTTTACGATGATAGAGATGAAAATGTTTGATGTTCTATTTGAACGACGTAACAAAATGTGCATTTATTGGCGCATAACGGCAAATGTATATTTTTATGTGAACTATGTAAATTGGTATGTCCCTGTTACGAATTATGACCCAAACGAATTTAATTTGCGACAAAAATCACGGGAAGTCTGAAATAAATAAAACAAAAATCAAATAGAGACTAAGAAAACATAAGTACCTTGACTGTAGGATTGCTCGAGCTACATCGGATTATCCGCTAATTCAATCTTTTTCAATAAACCCGCCATTGTGCCGGTGACGACCCGATGAATATTGAATATTGAATATGGCGCAAATAACTTCCTTTGTGAGTCCAATATCATTTTATTTAATCTAAAAACTATTTGACCGTAAAGTGGCCTATAAAAATGCATGAGAGAGTTCGGGACAAGCCCACGGATGAAATAATCTCATCGTCACGAGAATTAGATTAAAAGTTCGCGAGAGTAATGAATTTCACGTGGGTCTGTAAACTCACAAAACCGTGCCAAATTAACTTATTGGCTGCGCTGTTTTTCGTATAAAGTTATTGGTTGTTATTCCAATGAAATTTTATGATGTTCATGTTGGACGTTGTTTCCTAAATAACATGAAACAGATAACAAACGTAATTTTTAATTTTGTAAAAGCTTTTTTTACCACCCAATCGGTTTATTAAAAAGACAAAACAAAAGAGAACATAAAACAAAACATGTCTAACTTCGCCGACGACATGTTTGTTTTTTCGCGGAAAATTTTGTCCTTGTGCTTTCTTGTTCAACCTACTTTTAGATATTCAATCTAGTTATCTCAACTCATCCCAAAATCGTCTATTTCTGCTTCAGCCCACCGATAGGCACTTACTAGCAGTATCTGTGGGTTGAACTCTAAATCTAAAATTCAAACGAATAATACAGAGTCATTATATCTAAATCAGCAGGATTTGTATGAACAACCACAACATGTGTTTCAGCAAGGTTGAAAATCCCTTTCATTAATAATACGATGGTGTCCGGAAGGATAGTGTGGGGACCTGTCAGTGACGTCATCGCAGTGATTTATCCACTGGCCGGCACCCGATGCCCGCTACATCCCTCAGCACGCCGGGTGTCGCTTTTTATTACGTCACTACATTCAGCCCGTGTATCCAGTCAGTGTTGAGCTTTATTCACATAATGACATGTGTAACTATAAATAAAGTACTTACATTTTTGGTTTAGTTGATTTGGATCAATTTTATAAATAAAAAATAAATAAATAAATAATGCTGGACAATTCACACAGCATTATCTAGCCCCAAGCTAAGCAGAGCTTGTGTTATGGGTACTAGATAACTGATATACTTAATACAATATACTACATAGATAGATATTTTTATTAAACATAGAATATAGCTGTCCTTGCAAGTGTCATGATTTTACATTGATTGTAATTAAGAGCCCTGTCACATATCGGAGAATTGCAAGTTTAGGTATTTTACGCACCGAGTGGGCGGCGACCTGCACAAGCGTGCTTTCTTTTGCGACTAAATGATCTTGATCCACCGTAATACAAGTTTTCTTAGGATGGAGTTCGATGGATTGTTTTTTTTTATGTGAAGTATTAATTTTGTTCATAATAGAGGTACCTAATTTGTTTTGATATATTTTTCATTATTTTACGCAGTAATCGATTGCTTACCGACATCCGCAGCATATATAAACAGGGTGGAATTTTGAGACGGTTCAGTAAGGGCAGGTACCTTAACCGTTGAAGCTACATGAAAATGGTCTGAGGAAACTAAACATCCTTTTTAGAAAAATATATCTTCCCCTTTCATAGATTTTCAAAAAAGTTACGTACAAATTACAAACAATACATGTGTCTGAACAGAGTTTTTGACTGATTGTAATCTTTTTATAGCACATTCTAAAACGGAACATAGTTAGTTGAATCCAGAACGAAATCGTCACCATCTTGTTTATCAGCGAGGTTAGTGCCTTTTCAAAAAATGATAACGGATTAAACGAGTTCCTTCCTAGCTGGAGCAAATCAATCGACCCTGCTGACATTTTGCTCTTTGTAATTCTGACCCCAACTTGGTAATAACAAATTTCATGAAACTGACTTACTGTCTACTACTTACAAAGTCAATAAATAAATAATAATTGGCATAAAGAGCTTTATCATCACATTATTGAATGCTGGTCATCGTTGCCGGTAACAGAATGTGTAACGATTCGAACCGCAAAACCAAACGATACAATTAACAACAACCCATCGATGAGCGTTAATTAGCGGCGTCCCGGTCATAAATGTAGGGTATCGAACCCACACCGCACGCACGACTCGCTCATTCAAACAAACAGCCGTTGTCGACCCACTGGAGCTGAAAGGGCTGAAAAGCCCCGTATTTACTCAATTGTAAAAGGTTTTAATCTCAGTGTTGGTTGTCATTTAAGGCCTGTTCAGATAAGACGCGTCGCGCGCAGCTCTTACAGACTTTACTTACACCAGTGCGTTTTTATAAGCAATCTTGAAATCCGTCCACATTTGGCCCAAGTACTAGTATAGTATTATAATATCTGTGGCCCAAGTCATGGCAGATATCCTTTTGATGACAATTTGACAGCCTGTAACATACTGTATTCGTATGTACCGTAGGTACATACCTACATCCGACAGGTGCTTAGAAAATCACTAACACGTGGACCGACCAAAACAAGAATCTGGCGCCAATTATTCAATTCAATTCGTTTATTTAAAACCAGACATAACATAAGGTACAGAGTACTCCAATGCGTTGCATCTAAGATACTTGCTAAGTACAGCAAATGAAAATATCTTATCGAATATAAATTAATAAAACTATGTAGGTAGGTTCACAACATGACTAGCCTAAAATTGGAAAAACATACCAATCTGAGCCGGCCCTTAGTTTGAATCAACTGAGCGTTAATTTCACAAATTAACTGATTCATTTTAAATCAAAACGTCGATATTGTCAACAAGTTTCAGATTTGAAAAGCAATCAAATTAATTGGGTTTCTGAAGAACTCGACTGAGCTTTGAAACTTAATTAGTCACAAATAGGTACTCGTTTAGTTACACTTGTATTTAGCCTTTTTGGCTTAGCAATTATTAAATCTAGAGATTTTAATTGAATCCTGGATTTTAATAAATTGTGCAGTCAACTACTTCAATAGTGAGAGGAGAAATTAAAGAAGGCGTATACCCATCAGTAAGTGTCTTATGCGACGTAAGTAGAAGATGTCTCAAGTAATTGGCAAGTTAAGAGAGACCTTTTTCTTCCTCAGCCTATTCCATCCCACTGCTAGGCCTTCCCCAAATCTTTCTTATCTAAATTATACCTATTACATGAAATAATTTTCTTTTTTGTAGTCCGACTGACAATCATGTCCTAATTCTTCAACGATTCGGTTTTTAAGATAATCGATTTAGTTTATGAAGAAGTTTAATGGATTTTGTTAATTCATTATGAATGTAAGCGGGTTAACTACGAACCTAGTTTGTGTTGGAAGAACACTAACGTTTCATCCCATAGCGAGGGACTTCATCAGGGTGAGTGCGGTTCTCGTCAAAACAGACAAAAGAGTCAAAACCGGGGGTCCCCAACATATCCCCGTCAAAAAGCGCGACGCGAACCGCACTCACCCTGATGAAGTCCCTCGTTAAGGGATGAAACGTTGGTGTTCTTCCAACACAAATTAGGTTCGTAGTTAACCCGCTTACATTCATAATGAATTCGTCAAACTCCGAAAGTGTTTATAGGTTTTCTTAATGTTCTATAAACATTTTATATAATTTTACAGACTTTACTCAGGCGTATAGATGACTTTATTTTTGGAATCAGTATAATCATTAAAATAAAAAAAAAATTGCCACTTGCTTCTGCACGCGGCATTAGGTACACGCGGTTGTCCATGATAATAAGTAAGATGGATTGAGTTACTGGGGTGAACTATCAATCTATACTATTTTCAATAGTTTTTCATGGAAAAAAACCTCTAGAATACCTAATCTTCGTTACATACTATGTCGGCTTGATAAAAAACGAAACTTTCGTAAGTCCCCATATATTTCGAGTCGAAATATTCGCATATCTATCAGTCAAAAGAAGGTAACTGTGTCTATAAAATACTTAAATTTTTAATATCATTCAGTGTTCATTCACTCACCTGTCAACAATTAGGGAACTTCATAGTCGTGCATATATCAAACAGAATATATTAAAGAAAATAAATTATAAGTACGATTCTGTGTGTCAGAAATTGAAATCGGTCAAGAACGCGCCAACTTTGGTTGGAGGACCTGTAAACAAATATTCAGATTCGTGCTACAAGAGTGTTTTTGCAGTTTGCTGCCTTTTTACTGTTGAGCTCCAAAACTTGTGACTTACGAAAGAGGTTTGTATCCGTCATTCGGTCACGTCTTAAAACCTCCAAACGGTTCCTACTTTTGAACTCGGAACCCATTAAAAAGTTTTACAATACAATCCAGTTTATTCCGGAGTCCCGAAATTGTGTCCAGCGCACGTACGGCACTGCACGGCCTGACTGCATGAGGCAGGGATATCCACGTTGGCCCAAGTGGGTTCCCGATACACACGTTGCAAACTCTTGAGAGAACAGAGCTGGTGTTTTTTTTAAATATTAATTTACGAATCATGCATGCATACCGTATAAAGGTATCTAAGTAGGTGCCTATGTAAAATTGAATTATCTGAATTGATAGCGTTGTCTTGTTCTATCATAGCGCAACTGCATTTTCATCAAAAACAGTAAGGTTACAGGGTTTTCGGAAAAACGTTTATCACATGGAAACTGGGGTGGTCAAGCCCAATAGCTTAGGGGTTGAAAGGTTTCACATTTTTCGTTTTTCCAAAATTTGAACTGCTTAGTGATGTAGCTTTATTTGTACAAAAAACATAGCTACAATTTTTTATTACATTTGGCAAGTGACAAGAAAGCTGGCAAGAAATCAAATCTCTCGGTTGAGACTCTGACAAGAAGACGGGACACCACCTAGGCGATTTCGTCAGACAGGTCAGACCTGAACAAGCGAATTGTGAAGATGGTACGGCGCGACCTACACCGCGGACTGCACCCTGATTAGGCTAGTTAGTTTAGGTTTTGTGTCAACAGAATCAAAACCATTACGTAAATAAAAGATGATTTTAGTAAGCCATTTCATCACGTAAAAATATTATTTATTATTGCCTTGTATAACCAATACTTATCTTAAACATGACATTCCTAAATTAACTAATTGTTTAAATATGAAGTATCACAGTTATCAATGTAACGTGAGCGAACTCAAAATAATTACGCGTCCTGATAGGGTTTTTAAGCATTGTGTACCCACTAAGACGACCTATACAAGAACAATATGCTGTATGCATAAAATCACAAAAAATGAAATGAATATGAAAAGTTCAGAGTATTCAAAATGGCAGATTAATTTTGTTATGTATTTTCTGTAGTTTTGACACATGTGGCATACTGGAGTGGCATTTTATTGAATTGTAAGATCAAACACACTTAGTTTTTTTAAGATTTAATCTGCAGTTGAACTCTCAGTTTTAAATGTATACATTAACATTTTTCATGCTGCAAAATGTTGACAAGAGAAACAGCTACTTTATTAAACTAGATGTCAGAGGTAATAAAAAAAATGTTAGGCATATTATTTCGTACATATGATACAGTCACAGCACTAAATAGTTAAAATTTCTTTAAAAATAAACGAAAAATCTTAAAAAACAAAATAGCCGAATGACTTTTCAGAGTTAAAAAAGCTATTCCACTCCACTTAGTCCGACTTACTCCCAATTTTCATATGACAAACGTTGTGCCGAACACCCTGTAGAACTTTTTTAAACTTACGCGATCAGAACACAACACATTATTATAAATAGTTATCCCGTGACCACGACAGACTGTAAGCCTGTTGAAACGTCGGGAAAAATAGGTAAACAAACGCGGTAAATACCCGTCAATATTAATAATAACCCTGCATAAAAAAGAAATATATAACCCTAGCAAAACGTGGTTATACCAGCACGATGATAAGCAAATGTTAGAAATATGCAAGTCTCACACGTAAGTTGAACCCAAATGCAAAGTACGCTCACGCCCAGGGCCGGACCCAGGCGCCCGACCGCACTCCCCGGCGGCGGCGGCGCGGCCGCGGCGGGTGGAGGGGGGTGTCGATGCACCCATTCAATTTTCCAATTTAAAGAAGCGTAAAGAGCACCCGGCGTTCATATGCGGCGCCAGAACTCTAGAAAAACCTGTTAGGGCTTCAGTTCTCATCGTAACGAGGTGCAACAATAGAGATATCGAATTTACGCGGAGATCAAACGCTGTGTTTTATCAGATGCAGAGCGGAACAGGTACTTCGGTGTAGCGTTCGTGTTACTGTGGTACTATGAACTGTGATCTCGTGACAAATTATGATAGCGGCGATAAATGAATCTCTCGCTATTACATGAGCAATGGTCGCGGAAAATTACATTTAAATTTTGGTACTCTCAAAAGTCCTCTAACATGATATCTACCTATCCAATCCCCATATCTAATTCATAACTTAATTTTTCGTTTTAAGCGCCAACCTGAAAAAATCACTGAAGAAATTCCAAAGATAAACGTTTCTTCCGGGCTCTGCGTTCTCATGATATTTCCATTCCGGCCCACTTCGCGCCCACCTCGCGCCCACCTCGCACTCCCTGGTGCTCGTATCGGCACAGGTGCAGCTAACGCAATTATGCCATATCCCATATTGCTTTACCACTGCAGCCTGTATAAATAAATACTGCGCTTGATTTGTGTGGTAAACTCACTTGGAAAATTAAAGCTAATTTAAATGTACATTACGTAGTTTGACCAGGACCAAAGCTAAATTATCTAGCTTATCTCCCTCGACTTCATATTGAAAATATTTCATGTGCAATATTTCAAGGACTTTAAATAGGTTTCAAATGTTGAATTCATAAACTTAAATTACTCTAAGCGATCAATCTTCATTCATACCAAGAACAAACAATACCAATTATGAGAACGTCTTGACTCGCAATAAACACATAAAATGACTCGCGCGTACATGTGGAGTGAGGTGTTGTGAAGGGTTCGTTACAGCATTACAGCATCACGTCAAAACGTCATCACGTCAAAGGAGTCTGCCATGCCGGGGTCATTGAGAGCCCTACACACGTGGCCCTAGGACTCTCTGTCTAGGGAATCAAGGGCAAGGGCGGCCGTGCTAGATCTAGGAATGCTAAGTCTTGGTCTCTGTGGCTCTTCTGTCTATGTTGGTCGATAAATATAGTTCAATGTTTAATGTTTAACCATAGGGTTCACAAGGAAGAATTGGGAGTACAATAATAAAACGTAATTGACATGGACCGCAAACGTTGTCAAACATGGCGTGGGTCAGAGCGCTTTGATCAACGTACACAGAACTAGACAACAAACAAACATAAGCCTCAATTAGTTGCGAGCTGTCCAATTCGCAATGTAACAAGACGTTGTCTTTGTCTCGGCTAGATTACGTGTCTAACTGAGCTCGTACGTAAAATCAACTAGGTGACTCCGTGCGGACACCCGTCCACTTATATCGTATCACATCACACTCGTTGTATTGTCGATCCGGTGCAGTAACGCAACTTTACGCAGATCACATTCAAAAACATCTTATAATCTAGCAAATGAGCGCTACTTACCTACGTACCTATGTTTTTCTATGTTAAATAAAGGTACTTAAAATAAGCAACGTGTGAAATCTATATTAAAAGTCTTAACGAAAATAATGGTGGTTTTAGCAACATAACAAAAATATACTAAATATACATAATATAATAATACTAACATGCTAGGGGTTGTAGGTAATACATTAGTTTGGCTTTTCGTAAGCCTATAGATTATTTATATTATTTTATTTATCGTTATACCTTTTTTTCCTTACTTTTCCATGCGTTGCGGCGATAGTGGTCACGGGGCGACTCAAATCGCGAAAGTTTAAGTTTTGTAAGCTGCCAAAATTGTGTATAACGACCTCCCCTCTTCCGCTCACATCCCGCAGGAGACTAGCTCTCGCGCGAGCTCGTGATAACGCGCGAGTTCGTGATCACGCGCAAGTTTGTGATCACGCGCGAGCTCGTGATCACACCGCGCGCGCCGTGGAAGTTGTGTTACTATCCGCAGGGTGTACTACTGATGAGCAGACACTTCAAAGCAATCTCTCGCTAGGGCGCGTCGCGGATGGTCGATTAGCTTTCTTCGGGGACGTGCGTCTGTGATGGAGGGTCCGGCGTATCATCGGCCTACTGGACCGAGAGCCATGTTTGTTTCATGAACCTTCCGTGAAAATTGGTGGGGAAGTTTTAGTAACCAGAATTTTGGAACATTCCAGAATCGAGGTAAGTTGGAATTCCCCAGACTCAAGTTTGTTGTTTCCAAAATTAAGCTACCTACAAGTTAGTTTTATTTAAAAATAAAAAGTAGGTTGGAAAAACAACTACATTTTAACACAACTACCTTCACCTATCGAACTTGATAAAATCCATAAAAATATTTTTACTTAGTATTACTTAGTATCATAAGCCTAAGAGGATTCCTCTCGATGTTTTCTTAGTTTAGGAAGTTTTTCCTTCAAATAGTTTTTCAAGAGCTAACAGTTGATTTGTTTTTCGTATCGCAGTATCAACTTCCATTGCGAGCCAGATAGGAGTCACTAAATCCTCAGTATTCGCATTGGCGACCAAAGAGAACAAGACAGTGTAGCAATTGTCTTAGATAGGTACTTAGTTACTTGCAAATGAGACGTTCCAGACTAATGGGTAGTCGGGGAGGCAGCCCAGACTAGACGTCTCCCGGGTTCGTGTGCCACTGTCTCAGCTGATCTGCATACTCGGCATGTCGACGATTGGATATATTGGACAAGTTTGCTCATTGAAAGACATTCCCGACGGGTGTGGTTGGTGACCGGAATGCGGGGAACTCTAACTATTCTCACCTAAGTTGGGTATGAAATTGAAATCTTGTGGTTTCATGTAACTTTCGTTTCGTGGAAGCCGTAGCATGCGAGGCGTGGGAGTCGGAACGACTTTGGACAGTAAATGTTCTTGACCTATGAATTATATACATCTTTTATTATGTGAGTTTAACCATCGGCCTTTGCAATAATATAACCAAACAAAATATCAAAAGACTTGCTACCTACTCAATGCCTATATAAAATTAGTGCTTTGTTCACCGCACTCGTGTCCATAGTCTAGTCGTTCCTGCGAGTCGTTCAGTCCACGGACAGCCCACTGTTCAATGTTAGCATTATAACAGAAGAGGCGGCAGGCCTCGTAGACGGTCTCTATCGGTGGCCGAGATCAGCCGTCATCGTCGCACGCTGCAGCCGCCGATGTGACAACATGATGGGTTAAGGCGATATCTATACACATTCTATTTTTGTTAAATTCCTAGACAGCACTTTTAAATGAAATAAAAAAAAACTTTGCTTATTCAGATAGAAACTCGCTGTGCGCACAACTAGGCTACACAACATTTATTTTTTTAAAGGGCAATGTACACTTTTATAAAAACAGTTTTCTATTGCTTGTAATATATTGTTTACCTCTATACCAATAGACGTTACTACCAATCTGTGTTTCAATTTTCATTATAGGATTAGCACGGTACTAACACCGGGGCTAAGTTTTTTCCTTGCGATCTATGCTATGAGCGTACCAACTCGTCAATCATAGAGGTAAAACACGCTTCAGTCAAAGCAGAAGGATACCTAGTGTCACTCAAAAATTCTCTTAATTTTGAAGGCTAAAAAATTCTATGTGTGAGTTGACAGGCATTTAACTTCAGTGCTTTCACGCACACGAGCGCACATATACGAATAGGAATATGGGACGTATTTGTCCCATTTTTAGGCGATACCTCGTTTATATCTACGATCATTATAAGCATTTTTCTTCTAAGACGTCAATGGTTCTCGATTACTTATTGTAATCTTATTTTGACTGCCTTACTAAGCCTACAGAGTGACCTTAAGGAGTCTAAAGAGTTAGGACCCGCTTTCTATAGCGTCGGTATGTATTCGAATACACCACAACCGTACAAAACAACCGGTGTGTTTTAGGCTTGGACCAACTGGTGAAGCCCCCAAGTTTGGCGTTTGTAAAGGACCCCTTGTTAGCAAGCCGTGCACGTAGACGCAGGTGCCCAATGATAAATTATTGCTTTCAATAAAACATAGCATACTAATCTCTATTGCAAACTCATTTTGATGGAATACACCAAAGTCAAAGGTTATTTAATTTTATTTCGCTCCGCAATAATACTTGAATGAAATCCATTTAAAAAGTTGCGAATCACGTGCTCTGGGCTACACAAAAACAGAATGCAGAACTTTTCTCTCGCACGCTGGGAGCTCATCTGTATTCTGAGTACAAAGTCCTGCCTTTTCATCTTCATAAATTACGTGAAAAAGTTTATGCTAAATTTAATTATCTCGTTAACACTTTAAAGTGGAGAACTATATCATGGCCCTGAAGAATTGAACGACGGTGTCTGACTTTTTTGCTATTTAAAAGTTTTTGTGCAACGTCGCCTTAAGAACAACGTCTTGAAGCGTTGTTTAACTTTCCCCCTCCTTCAGCTTCCTTGTTCTTGCGGGAGAGGGAGTGGGGGAGGGGGACAAAGACAACTATTGTGATAGAACAGAAGCGGCCACAATGAAAACAGTGCCAATGTACTTGCACTCTATGTTAATTGGGTTTAAGCTGAATTTACGAGCGCGGTCGTGTAGCTTCAAAGTTGCAAGTTTCTTATGAATTCTTTGGAAGGTGTTGTTGTTGCACCTGTTTACTTCACAGATGATAATAGGTAACTTTAGAACATCTTTTGTTTCGTTCAACATAGAGCGGGATATTTATCATGATTTGAGTTTTGAGCTTACCAATATTTCGGCGCAGTTACATGCGCCATGATCACGGAACAACTGAGGGCACTGCGAGTGAGTTTTTATTGGCAGATATAACCTTATTTTTTGTCTTTTGCTACCACCGTTCTCATTATCGAACGCAACTCGATCACGACACAGCACTGACGGTATCAGAACGCGGCCTGGTTAAACATCAATTCTTCGGTTTTTGTACATTCTCACAAGAGGGTTCCAGGTTCCGGATAATTGGAAACTTTCTTTTCGGTTGAAGTTCCTGTATCTCCATGGCCTTGGATGTGATTATAGATTACTTGTGTACTGTGTAACTCGATTCAGTGTTTTGAACCAGACTCCAGAAGATGCTCTGCTATGGCAGACTTCTCTGTTGCCAGATTCTTTACCGCTTGTATGTGCTCCTTGACTCTGCAGGCGTTGGTGCGCTTCGTTTGGCCTAAATAGGAGCTTCCACAGCTGCAGTCAATCTTGTACACCTGTTATGTAATCATGGTAAATATCTCGTTATAAATGACTCTAGTTTTAATAACCATGATGGATTAAAAAGTGTCACAGTGCTGTCTACCTATTTTTGTATAACTAGAGAAGATTTTAGGTACAGAGATTCTGCCTACGTATACTTTGCCAACATTTTCAGTAGGTAGGTACTTCGTTCTACCTCACGGGCAAGCAATACCTACCTCTATTTACAACCGTTACCATTTTGCCTACTTTTCCATCGGCCTCTACGCCAAGTATTCGAGCAGTGTGTGAGACAACACTTGTTTAGGTTTAGAAGACGTGAGACAAACGCGTCGTCGTCCTGTGGTTGTTCGGTTGGAATCAGCGCAGACGAGACGAGTGACCGCGGGTAATGCGGCCCCATTGCCGAGCCGCCCGCGCCGCATTCAGGGCTGGCCGAGTCTAGCACCACAATTGTAAATACCGAGACGCTGATCCCCTTATACTTACCATTACCTAAGCGTTTCTAGCTATTTATCTCTAAATAGAGAGGAAATTGGGCAATCGGCAGAAACTTCGGCTCATAACTTCTTCGAATGAATGCGGAAATAAGTATCTACAATATTGAAGGTTCTTTCTGTTATCGACATAAAATTACTGTGGAGTCACTGGGTATGTAATGTTATCTTTACTATCCTTATCATTATTGTTCTATCATCCAGGTTTATTGCAAGTAAGGAATATGAAATACCAGTATTATGTTACGCTGTAAACTCAAGCCCCCTCGTTACGTTTTGACTCTACTCTATAAAAGCTGAACAAAGCTAAACTACAAACATAAATGAATCCTTTATTAAAATAAAAATCTTTTTGGCGAAAACGGGACGGCGTGGGTAGGTTACCTTTATAAATGGCTGGAAAGTATTCTTCGTCGACACGAGGGAATTTCACAATTTCAGAGCAGTTTTTGCCGAGTCACAGACAAATAAAAACTATTCTGTATGGGTTGGTGTGGAGCGGGCGAGCAGAGCGCACGATGGAACCAATTGAGATTGATGAGACTTGGGACTAAAGTGACGTTTTAGGTACGTTGGTGTTAGAATCGCACATTCCTGTAAATTGGTGAGATTAGATTGTTATTTTATTTTATGTTATGAAAACTTGAATTAGAATCTGGCACCCCTGCCCTCCGATACCTATTGATTATCCAGCGGAGCCAGGCGCGACACGTCGAGAGCCTGCCACTATATTCTACGTGACATCGCATAGTTCCCCATATTTCATTCCACACTTTCAGCATATTCTAAATTCCCTTACTTGCCAAAGCTCGCCAAAATTTTGCATAAACAGAATCGTTGTTTCAGAATTTTGTCGCTGGAAATATTAGTGGAAATAAGAAGAAAACGTGCAAAGATTTTTAGGTGTTTTTGTGTTGCGCGGTGCAGTTCCACCACGCTCTCTGCCATTCACACATTCACAAACGAGGCGCGATCCGACGATTATCACCACAAAAGTTGGCACTTTTCCGTTTATTTAGAAGTTCCCGCTATAGAACCTTTTGGAAAGCTGCCGAAAGCTGTTCTCAAATTGGAAATTACAACTTTACAACGGGAAGTTTCCGTATTATCTGGTATTGTTTTCGCGCCGGCCGGTGGCGTCGCACCTTCCAACTTTTAAATTAGAATTTCCACTGTTATTGCTCTATCATGCCTAACTTTAAACTCTGCGACATTTTCTTTTTCGTTTACTGTGTTTAGATTTACCTAACAGTACTAAAGTAATAACATCTTAAAAATACGTCGAATTCAAAGGCGCTCTGTAGAAATGTTCTCAGAAAGCATTCCTTTGAAGCAATCGGAGCGCTATCAGAATGTCTTTATGTCGCGAGGCGAAGAGCCCGGACTCGCGTGAACGCGATTCGATTCCATCAAATGAAACCACACTGGTACCTCCCTCGCAAATTCGTCATATAATTATGGTTTATTTGAAGAATTGTAAGAATATTGCTTATAAATGTTGTTTTATTAACGACAGGAAAAAATAATAAAACGTTGTAGTAAAAGTAATTTTTCCACGCAAAGAACCGAACTCATACAGGAGTCGGTCAACTGGTACCATTTGGCTATCATTTTTAGAACCACGTTAAAAACTTCCACTGAATTTTTAGAGAAATGTTTCCTTAGCATAATATCTGCATATTCTAATCTGCTGCATGATGGCAGCATGGTTACCCGCTAGCACAGCTTGCTGAATGTGCAGCCGCAGTGCGCTCCCGGGAATCGAACCGGCTACGGAACAATAAATACTGGCGCATGAGCTATGGATGCTGCCTTATCTTAGAGCTCCAATGCACAGCGCGGGTCGTTTATGCAAAGAGCTTGTATTTTGTGAATTGTTTTATCTAATTTATGTTTATCGTTGGATTATCAGGATTATATAGTTCGTCTAGTTTACAGCTCCGATCTCATATCAGTATTTTTTGTTGGCGATGCACTTAAAATAAATAATAACGCTGGACACATCTACCTACAGCCCCAAAGAAAGCAGAACTGGTGTTCGGGTACTACATAGATAAATGATATACATACATTGGTTTTCTTAGTATAGAGACTTTATTGAGAAAGATAATTACAATCAAATAATAGAAATAATAAATTAAAACTAGTATTTACAATTTAGTTGATTTACCTATTTATTGAAAATCAGTTATTTATAGTATTAATTGAAAAAAATGACCTAAATGCGGACTGTTGCAAGCAATCTACAGGCAGCTCAACTGATCCATATGAGGACGCTGGCTGCGCTGCTGTATGGCATTGCTGATACTCACCAGCTCTCGGGTCACGCGTCGCTTCGACCAGACGCTTACATAGATATTATTTTAAAACCCGAAGAGCTACGGTAACTCACAGACCAAGGGTCTCGACTCCGAGGGGAGCAAAAGTGGAGGCTCTGTCGAGACCTGCATATTTGCGCCTCTTATAGTCGAGACCGTAGGTGCGTGGGGTACTGATGTATGTACTTAAATACATTATTCAACATATACTTTTAATCATACACAGAAAACATACAGAAGACTCGGAACAGATTATTTGCAGAGCGTATAAACTTTTTGACGTCTAAAAACATTCAAGTTTTTACACCAACCTTTTCGTCTCAATTTAATGCAATCTACGTTTTCTTCTGACCTAGTATAAAAGATATCACATAGTTGTGACGCGTGACATAGAGGTGGTGCCTGCACGGTACGCCGCAGGACCTGCAGATGGACAGTGCGTCAGTGCGCTCATGAAACTGTAAATCTCTATTATTAAGAGCAATCAGTAGTGTACTTTCTGCGTAGTCTAACTGCCCGTATTTGCCGGCGTGTTTGTCCGCGCTGTTTGCGCTGCATTTAGCCGGGATTAAGCCGCGCCCGCCTTGTTTGATCTGATATCCAGATCGCGATGAGAGCCGCCCGATAATAGCCGCCCGCTCTATGTAACTAAATACACGATGTTGATCGACTACAAATACATTAGCTTGATTGTTTGTGCCTGCAGGTAGTGGAGGCCCGGCTGCACGGCTGACAGCCTGAGGCACATGACAGCGATCAGAAGTTTGTCTTGGCCTTCGATAAGAGAAGTCTCCGTCCCTATTTTAGTCTTTCCTGTGCAGTTTTCCACTGAGACATAATTAATCCCAATGATATTAAAGATGCGGAAGTTTGGATGGTTGGATAGATAGATAATCTATGTATATTTATAACTTCTTCACGCCAAAACTACTCAACGGATCGGGCTGAAATCTTGCATAATTGTAGGTAACTGGAATATCATACAGACAACTTTTTATCCCATAAATGAGTTTCTATGGGATAAAATTAACTTTTAATCGTTACCACGCGTGCGAAGCCGCGGATAGAAACTATTTTTACATTAAGACGCTGCGCAAACGTAGACACTTTTCGTTGCCGACACGGCACACCATCATTTTTTGATCTTCAATGAGTATATGTTAAGTGGGAGCAACTGGACATTTTTGACATCATATTTGGCATTTACTGTCATTTTTCAAAAATGTATGAATGAAACAATAAATATGAAACGTAAACTATTTTGTTCTAAAGTAAAACACATTTACATATTAAGAATTGGACGAACTGCGCATAGATTACTGACGAACCACTTATTGGACGAATCGCTTGTTGGACGACACGCGTTTTGGACGAATTGCGTTTTGGACGAATAGCTAACAAATCATAAAAAAACTGTTTACGTATGCGCAGGGTTATTTAGAAATCAAATATTCATAGGTAGCTTGTATCTGACACAAGACACAAAAGTGTCCACGTTTGCGCCCTGCCTTAAAAAAAAAACTTAATATAATGCAATTGCACCGCACATATAATATGCAGTTTCGTTCGAACTGCCGCAACCTAGGGCGATTATGTCTTTGTCCGCAACACTAAATTCTGTGCAAATTTGACGCAAAAAATAAAAATAAATTGCTGAACCTTACACGGCACTCATTCCTGAGTTCTCAATTTATTCAGCACATAAAATGAATAATTCAGGCTACAATAAATGTTATTTAGTGAGTTACGTCACAGATCTTGCGCTCGCGTACGATAATGATTCAAGTTTCGCGAGGTGTGGACCCGGAACGCAAGACATTGTTTCGGCTGATGGCGGGGACTGTCTCACTAACTGTAAGGAAACTAATAACTCTCTGGTATAGGGAGGAGTGTGGAAAAGAAATAGTGTACTTTACTGTGGAGCTACCTCCATAGTAAAGTAAACTATGTCTGGTGGTTTCTGGAGGTTTCTTGGAGGTAGCTCCATAGTAAAGTACACTATTTCTTTTCCAGGATAGTTTTGTAACGAGGAAATTTTTATTAGAATAAAAATGAAACGTTTGTGTAATGTAAAGTGACACTACGATGTAGCTACGATTACAAACTCCTGTGGCTTATCAACGAAAACCAGCAGGTAGGTAACCTGCTAAGGGAAGTAAGCAGTGGTATTAGATGAATACATCTCAGCTTGGTTTCTACTGAGAATCACCCTGTTTCAAGGGTCTCCATGTTTCCACCATAAAGCAGAGCCGGAGAGGACAGAAGATGTTTATAATTTTTTTATTTAATTAATTACTATTATTGTTATTATTATTTTTTAATTAATTTGTATCGTTTTGTATCGTTGTATGTTATTATTAGAATTGTAATAAGTAACTTTAAAAATTAACAAATATTGTATGACATGACTGTGACTCTAACTATTATGATTGAGAATAATTATGTACCCTATCGCATTAGGTGTGCCTGTAAGGATAGGTGTACTTTTTAATAAATAAATACAAATGTGTAGAAGAAGACATCAAAACCTGTCTGAGTTTAAAACAAAACAGTTTGTTTTCTTTTGTTGACATAATACAGAATGATAAAAAACTGCGTATGAACTGACACTTGGAAAGGCAAAAATAATGACGATTAAGCTGCAAACAAAATGCAGACGGTCCTTAATTACGGCTTTGGAAGTTCAAGGGAGCATTTCCTTTGCAATAAAGCGAAGTGTGCTGCAATTCGAGTCTGTAGTCAGCAGGGTCGCGGCGCGGAGCGCGGAGGTGCAAAACGAAAGTGGGGAATGTCACCGACACGGAACTTTAAAATGTTCTGAGAGAAACAGAAAAAAGGAGCGTTTTTTACCCGCTGTCTGCGGAACGAGTGCAAATTAAATTATAGCTGGATGTCGCCGGTGATTTACGAACGTTTGTATCTGCGCTACATTTGTGATTTTATTTAAAACTAAAGTGCAGGTAAAAATGGCCAAAGTAACCAGCTCAAATCCAAAACGAATACGATAGGTACAAATAAACTTATTATTACACACCATGCAGGGAAAACACGTTACGAAAATGGCAGAGATAAAGTGGTACAATGGAAAAAATCTTGGAAAAAATCGCTCTTAGCAAGAAACCAAAACATAAACATTCTCAACCAAGATTGCCCATTTTACTGCATAAATAAAATAGCTTATTAATCCTTTAGATAGCTCTACAATCTACCAGAGTGCCCAACTTGGCACTGGTGATCACCACAAGCTACCATTAGGACATCGCGGCAGCGTCATGTCAAATGAGGTCGCAGCAGCAGCACGGCGCCGCGGCGCTGACCAATGCTGAGCCAACTGAAATTAATGAGCTAACGATAATATGCATAATTAGTTTATGCCCGCGGCTTCGCACGCGTTGTTCCTATGGAAACATTTAAAGGTGATTTCTATCCCATGGGAACTAATTTATTGGATAAAAAGTAGCCTATGTTTGATTCCAGGATTTGAATTACCTGTGTGCAATATTTCAACCCGATCCGTTCAGTAGTTTTGGCGTGAAGAGGTAACAAACATCCATCCATCCATCCATCTATCCATCCAAACTTTCGCATTAACAATATTAGTGTGATCTGATAGTGTGATAGTGTGATGGCGGCGGTATTGTAAAACCATATAAAACCGGTATGTCACATTTTCATGCAAGGTGAAAACAAATAACTGTAAGACACAACATACGAGGTCCTTCCAAAAAGGTGTTATTTCTGCGCCAGCCTTCCATCACGCAGAATGGCGGCTCGGCGCGCGTCTCGCAAATACCCTCTAAATCTCTCTCGTTTATATGAACCCTTCATATCCTTCCGAATGGCTCTGAATGTCACAACTACCGCCATAAGAACGCAGCAGATTTCATTTGCGGGGCTCGAGCCCTTGGCTCCAGCCCCCGCTGGCAGTAGTCTACGCGGACCTTGTGTTTTACTATGTAAATACAGATTATTCTACCTGAATGTAAGGTTTTACGATACATTGTTTTAGGCTCGTTGGATGGATAAAACGTATCTGTAAGCGTGTTTTCATTTCAAATGGTATCTTTGTTATGTTAGTTATTATCGGCCAAATTTATTAAATTGAACCAATATTTTAGTAAAGCTAAATTTAAAATATACAACTTTACAAATAACAGATCATAGCGATGTTAAAACACGTAGTACCAAAGTCAATAAATCCCAAGCTATGGAAAAACAAATAAATTTTCGGTACCTTGTAAGTAGAAAGTATGTTGAGAATACTGCCTATTGTAGTGAACGAAGCTAGTATATTATTGCGAGGTTCCTCCTCCTTCCTCCGCTCCTGTCCCGTTATGAGTGAACATCTCACCGGGAGGTACCTACAATTTCTTTGCTGTCTCCCAAGCGGCGCGGCGGCGAATGCAATAAATTCTCCGCTGAGATTGAGGCTACGAAGAATGCGTTGGAAAGAAGTTTCCATTTCTATTTCTTTTACGAACTTTTGTTTAGTAGAATATTAGGTACATAATGTATATGCGTGGGTAGATTCATAGATGTATATCGAGTACGAAATTATAATTCTCCGAATATGTAAACCAAATATTGGCTAGAGCTCTGAAATAAAGCAAGGGTATTTTTATCTGGGTTCTTAGTAAATGTCAGTCCGTTGGTTTGTTTAAATGGAGATGCATTGTGATGCATGCGAGGCGCGCGCCCGCGGCCGCGGCGCCTGGCCCCGCTGCCGCGCGACGCACCGCACAATGGCACAGTTATGAAATCACAGTGATGTACGAGTACGCCGGGCTCACGTGACGCTCTTTCTCCCAATCTGTTCTGATTCTGTTTGTTTCGAAAGTTTTGCTAAAAGTAAAAACCAGTTGAAATTGTTAACAATAGTGCATTTTACACCAAGGCGAGAAAGTGATCAATATCAATAGGAATCGCACTTTCTGCCGAGTGATAAACAGTGCTTTATACTACACCTTCGAGGAAAATAAAAAGCAGAATTAATTATTAATTGTTTAGAAGAACTTACCGCGCCCAATGATGTTGGTAAAACCTCATTGACCGCGCCAGCCTTTGGGTTCTTTTTTCAAAATATTCTTCGGAAATCGGAGGAGGCCTAATGGACTTGGAGTAAAAACTTTTTGTCGTTTACCGAACGAAAGCTACTGGCCGATCTTTTAGGAAATTAAAAAAAATAACACGTTAGAAATGGATTTCCATACACTTTTTCCTCCCGCTAAAACACGTGAGAAATGAAATTCCATAGAGTTTTTCCTCCCGGTTTCCTATAGGCCTGCAAAGACATACTTTCTATTCTATAAATGGAAAAGGAATAGGCAACTTTCCGAGCAGGTGTAGTATAAAACAAAGGGACAGCCTTTTTTCCTGTGGAAAATTTGGAACGATGTTTATAAAAGCAAGCGACACGCGCGCAGTTTGATTACGATACTGCTGAGTCGATTGTGTCGGTTGTGTCGGCGAGTCGGGGCCGACTACTCTGGGATTGCTAAAACGATTTGCTTTTGTTTCACAAAGCGGAGTGTTGCCATCAGCGCCATCACCGGACACCCGTCATTTAGCGCGCGACTAATAGCGACAGTTGTCCAGTTTACTCGCCGAGGGACGACGCAGTGCCGGCTTTTTTGATTACTTTACATCATTTTGAAAATTAATTGTTATTATTACGCTGTAGTATTGTGGTTATGTGCTTTAACCACATAGTGTGACGTTACCTCGGTCATAATTTGGATGAAAATGGAGGAACCATAAAATCGATATACCTACTCTCATTTTGAACTTCCCTTAGAAAAAGGTTAATTTTCAAATTCCATTAATTACGGGGCACTGAACCTATTTACAATCAAAACATCCAGCATAAGGTATCCGGACTTTTTACAGTAAAGTAGTCTTCTTGACTCGGGCGTCCCTTGCGGGGTGGGCGGGGTGCGGTCGGGGGCGAGACAATATTTGTACAGTTCTGTCAGGGTCGTGGACCAACATAAATAAGGCGGCTGTTTTTGTCGACGAGTGTACCTACGCTGACCTCGTTAGGATAGCTCTATTGTTTCACAACACATTATTTAGACTACATTATGATCTTTTTGTTCGACATGTTTCAAGACAACTATGTATTATAACGATATCTTTGGCCTAACCAGCGCAGAATCTAAGCCAACACCTGTCGATTGATGAAACATGACATGATTAACAAGCAAAGCTTTAAATAAATTAGTTGTGAACCCTGCCACCGCTCCGCGCTCGCTGAGCTGCAAACACATCAGGTCGGAGCTCTCAGCCGCCGTGGAGCCGACTTGCCTCCACTTCGAGGGCTCTTAATCCGTATATCCAGGTTAAGTTATAAAGTGAGCGCTAAGTTTGAGTATTGGTTAACTTCTTAAGTCTCAAGGCGTTGTAACTTGTAAATAAATAACAGAGCTTGGAACTTCATTTCTTATGTCGTGCTGTCGCGAAACTTTGATAATGTGCCCCAGACCTGAAATAAGAACTAGGTCGCAAACTGGCACCGTGACTGGCTGACGACCTACTGAATATAGTATTTGTAAAGACTAAGGACTCTGCTCACCGAACTAGCCAACAAGTTTTAGAGAACGATGTCGGCAACATTGCCACCCGGCGACTTATGTTGTTCGAATTTCGTTTTTGAATAATTCAAATCGCCGAAACTGTTTTATTTATTTGGAAGCCGCTGATATGAAGTCTCCGGGCTCTGTCGCCGGGTCGAGTCGACAAGCCCGCGACTTTGATGTGTAGACCCTATTAACATTGTTAAATAGGTTGATGAAATCTCGTTAAAAGTGATCAAATCAGCATGACAATTTCTAAAGTTTTAGTTTAGCAAGATCTATAATTTTAATTATCACATTTTTGCAAAAGTTTATCAAAGCACGTCCTAAACCGTGGGGTACCGCCCTTAAATCACACGCAAATCGACCTGTATTGAACGATAAACCTCCACAAACGAGCTCACAGCCGATGTTTATCCAATAACTCTGTTAGTGAAGGGGGAGGTGGAGGTGGAGGGGGAGGGGGTATCTGCCAAAGCGCATGTTTGGGGATGATCGCTCGCTTCTAATAACGCATTAGTGCTTGTCTAATGCACGGGTGATGTCTTCAAACCCGCATGCAAGAGCGAGCGCGCACGGGGCACAGGGGAGCGAACTCAGAACTATTCTAATGAGTGCAAATTTATTAATTACCAGCAGTAAAACTCCTACGTAGAGTGGTTTGGACATGATATTTTTGTATTTTGTACAATATGTCTGTATTTAGCTATGTGCGTTGTGTTAGAAATAAAAGAGTCTTTACAATACTAAGTCTATTCATTACACTTATAACACAAGTACATGAAAATACATTACGATAATCTGTAATCCTTAATTTAGTATATGTCTGTTCAAAGCAAGGGTTTGTGGAGTGACTGCTGGCGATCGGTTTGGCGGTTACTTTATGCTAAACTGTGTCACTACAATATTTTTGAGTATTTTTGAACTTTGATATTACCAAAAACAAACATTTAAATTGTAGTGGATTTGTAAACATTTCGGACTTATGGATGCTTGTATATACACATTTTACAGCATTGAAACTGTATAACTTCTCATAACTTCATAATATTTCTGAGATTATGAATACCTAGCTAAATTAGTAGAACATCGCTCAAACCTAGACATATTCATACGCCCCTAGCTAAGGTAAGATGCAGTGAATCTAATACCTACTTAGCGATAGCACCTGACATCTTTATGAATAAATAAATTTGTATTTGGTATAAAATTCTTGTGAAATTAATATCTTACTTTAGGTACTTTAAATTTTCACATATTTCTCCAATACAGCCTCAAAAAAGTTAGCCATAGCCTAAGACAACTACGTTAGACATCATAACTGACGCATAAACCTGTGGCCCGATCTACTAACAGTAAATATAATTATGCTAACTATGGTGTCGATGCCTGCTGCAGTAAAAAAATTCAGATGTCCAGTATAAGAAAAGAAAGAAAGAAAATACATTTATTTGGACAATACATAACACAACACATTACAATCATATATAAGTAAAAGTAAAAGTAAAAAGTTTCTTTATTGACATAATAATAGTTTTACAGACAGTTATGAGTCCATAGGCTCCTGAACTAGTTAAAAACTGTGTCTCAGGAGCCAGTGGCTTCTCCAGCTTATAATTATCAGTGAATTATGTCTCACCAAAATAAGTGGTAACTAACATTAATTTTACTGAGCAAACAAATAAAGAAGGAAAAAAAAAAAAAAACATGCAGAAATAGCGATTTTGAGCTAGTAAATACTTCCAAAACTTAAATTATAATGTAGAGTATGTATTACAATGTGTGAAACAAAACAAAATGTAATAACATGCAAAATTACACTATTTACTTATTAACTCTATGTTTATATGTAATAATAATATATAGTATATAAATAATGTTATGTAATGTTAAGCTAATTAAGAGGAAATAGTGCGTAGTATTAGGGAATTGTTTTTTACATAGTTATGATAGTGATGAAGAACCTTAACTATTGTCTATCATCTGTTCAACTTCATCATACTCAAGTTCATTTAGCCATTTTTTAATTGTTTGTTTTATGTCTCTATTACTAAATTTCTTCACTTTATGGATCTTATCAAGTTTGGTATAGAGATATGGAGCTACAACGTTATAGTGTCTTTGCGCAAATTTACTTTTAACAGCTGGAATTGGACAACGATCAATTCTTTTGTTGGATGCAGGTAGTTGCGGAACTGTTTTTTTATGGTATCGACGGACGGACTCATAAACAAACATTTTTCTAATGCTCATGACACCGGAAATCTGGTAAACCTCTGTGGTAGGATGTCGAAAGGGTAGGTAGAGAAGAACTTTGAGAATTGAACGTTGTGCACGCTCCGCTGTGATAAGATGCGTTTTCGCTGCTCCTCCCCATGTACATATACAATATCTAATTAAACACTCACATAAGGCTTTATATGTCTGTATAACTAATTTCCGCTCTGCAACAGCTCTAAGATTCCTAAATACATAAATAAGTTTTCTGATTCTCGTTGCAAGAGATGTGATATGGAGGTTCCAAGTGAGATGGTCATCAATAATAACTCCTAGGTATTTAATGGAGTTAACGCGAGATATAGTAGCGCAGTCACATGAGGTTATACGGGCGTGGTTACAGGGAAAAGTGTGTATCTTAAGGTTAATAGAAGAGTTTGGAATACCAGCAGCTGTTTTACTAAAACACATATATTTAGTTTTACTCGTGTTTAATGTGAGCAGACTATATTCCAACCATTTCGTCACCACAGAGATGACATCCTCATACATATACTACAAAGAACACAGTATTATATAGAAAAGAAAAACAAAGAAAGAAGAAAACAGATACATATTAGAAAGTGTGTTATATACGGGCCAAAAAGTTCCCTGTCTAAGCTTTTTGCTGCTACAAGCCGAATCTAGTAGCGGCGCTGTACTTACTGAGATGTCCAGTATACTTACTGGACATCTGAACATTTTTACTAACCTCCCCGCGTGCGCCCCGCTGCGCTTGCGCCGGACGCAGGCCAGTAATCTGATTGTGTTCGCGGCCGGTCGCGCACACTCGATTACTCTGAGCGGACTCGCTCTCAGCCCGTATTGCCAGAATATCGGATAAATTGATTATGATAGACGTTCCACAAGATGAGCTATGCAAGGCTTATGTTATAGGAAGGAGATTGTCCAACCGTTTGTTTGTCAGATACTAGCTTTTTTCGTCATAAGGAGTAGCCTATATCCCTCGGAGAGGCCGTGAAGGTGTTAATGGGTGACCGACAGACAGAATGATACTCAGAGTTACTTTAGTATATGTAAGTTTTTTGAAGTTTTAGAGTTAACTGTATTCATTCATAGGGTAAACGTGTTCTTGAGTGGAGACCGCGCCTCAGCAAACGTAGTGTAGGACGCTCGCCGACCAGGTGGGATGACGATCTGCGAAAGACTGCAGGTAAATGCTGGATGCGGCAAGCTTAAGACAGGGCGCTATGGTTTTCATCCAGCAGTGGCCTAACATAGACTGATAATGAGAATGATGATGTATTCATTCAACGGTTTATAAAACGAGACGTACATTGACGTGAATATTAAATAACACATTCACCAATACTAAAATCCTCTTCACGCGAGAAATGTTAATACGGTCGAACGCCATTTACCGCCGTATTTACGTCATTTTTGACCGTAAATAAAGCAGGCAAATGACCATCCTTGGTTCCGGTTTACGAGCATTGCGAATTAGCTGGCGTTAGATTATTTATGGCTTAATGAGCTTATAGGCGGGGAGAGAGCCATTACGGTGTTGAGGTGGTTACAGCGCTTTTATACAATATCTTAATTTAATAGGTAGAAAATAAAATAATGAAAATGATGTACGATAGATACAGGTATTCTTTATTTTGCGCTATTCATTCATACATAATGAACACTATTCCGGAACGCAAGCGGGAATAAATCATTACCTGTAATATGAATACAAAATGACAAAGGATGGGGTGATATGCATCGCATTTATATTTCGTAGCGCCGTAGCTCGGCATTGTATCGTAGCCCGGAGCTCGTAGCTCCGTAGCTCGTAGCACCATGGCTCGTAGCGGGTCTACGGCGCTACGCCGCCCGAGCATTAAAATTTTTATGAGCGAATAAATAATCCGCCGTCCTCAATAATAACGGGAATGCTGTTTAACTGCGCTCGGTAAATTATTATTATTCCTCCGATAGTTCGGACAAATGTCGCTACGAACTCCGCAAATGCGTTATTATGCCGCGTGCATTGTGTTTACTATAATTGGGACCGGAACTAGTGGATCTGATTTTATTTTGAAAATATTATTGTGACAAGTAAACTGATAATATCACTAAATAGGTTCAAGCATCATTAGTGGTACGTTTCATTGTATGCCCTACTTTTGGAAAGTCCTAATGTTTATAATTATGTATGTAGATAAAAAATTGTAACGAATGTGGAATTATGACAGTTGAATACGAGATAAATAAAACATCATTTGAGATGTACCATGAGTTCCGAGTAACCATGCTCTCAAGAGGCTCTTTTCCCACAAAAATACCTTTATCGCACATTATTCGAAGGTAAAGTTGCCCTTTGTTACTGACGGACTCACAAAAGAGAAGCGATAGAGCGTGGAAAGGACGACGTACGGTTTCCGGTTGTCCTTGTTCTTAAATATTATAGTAATAGATCTTTTTCCTGTAAAATAGAATGAGTAGTTATTTCCATTTGGTTTGTTGCGCGTAAGTCTCATCGAGAGAAAGCAGCTGGTCAATGTACATATTTATGAGTTCATACTGTTTTCGTTGCTCATTGGCTTCTTTTTTATCAAAATCCATACTAATGTTATAAAGCGAAAGTAACTCTAATCTGTCTGTCTATTACCTTTTCTCGCTGGAACAGCTGAACAAAATGAAATTTGTCGGAGGTAAACAATATATATAGGCTATGTGCGTCCCCGGGATATTGTTTACCTCTTGAAAGGCAGCCCATAGCCTTACCTTGACAAAAGAAAATTAACCAATGAAAACAATCTTCCTCAAAATCCTCCGTACTCGTTTTAGAAGTTATATATATATTTAGCAGCACAAGGTAGCCAATGCCGGCTCGTGTAGTCTGCGATCATAAACAGCAATAAATTCGTTTGATTTATCTCTCGGCTAGTTAGATTAAAGCGCTGAGTAATTTATAAGTCCTTTGTACAAATTCAATTTAGTCCAAAGGCAAGTTTGTTCGGATATTTTGGTAATCCCTGAAGGATTAGTTCGGTTTGGTTATTCAATATTTGAATATCGGAGTTTACATGGCTAATGTTAATGTAGGCCTTCGCATCTACGCTAAGGGAATTATTCACTTATAAAGGCTAGCGTTTACAAGCCAGCTACAGTTCATGCGTGATCTCCCATTTCTGCGTAGAAAGCTATTGGATTTTTTCCACTTCTTCCACTAGTGGACAGAAAATTTAAGCGAAGAGAATCAATTTAATAAATAATATTTTTTTTTAAATGTGACGTATATTTGATATTGATTCAGCTGTAATTTGACTCATCTATAAGTTTATTTAGTGAGCATATATAAAACAGCGTTATCGATGTCTGTTATCAAGACTTGGCATAATATTTATAATAACCTACACAAAAGTAATAGCTGCCCATGAGAAACTTCATAGCAATAGTCAGTTAAAAGTTACACAATAATATAAGTTCCCGATCGAACTTGCTCCAGTGGTTTCTGGATTCTTGGCGTTTTATTGCAAAACTTACAAACTTGTTGATTTGCTGTTTATATTTATAGTAGCGAGTTTACTGCGGAGCGGTCAGGGCGGGCCCCCGGTCGTTACATTGAAGATGTGAACTTTTAATTGCCGAGATCGTTAGCTGCGAGCTCATTTATTAAACTGTTGAGTAATTCATCAAGCGAAATGCAAGAAAAATACGTCGCAGCGACGGAGTTTGAGTTTATTCGCTGAATGAGGTCACAGACAAAAGACTCATTTGCACTCGGCGTTAGTTCTTTATCGTTTGTATACTAACGAGATTTCACCACCTAGGTGTACTGTTACATCTAAGATTTATGAAAACCATTTAGGTAAGTACAGGGTGGTACAGGTACAGGGAAAAGTAATGTCATAATAAAGATTGCTATAATTTTTGGAAAAGGCGTCAAATGTCACTGTGCTTTGATATTTATTTTAAGGGTTCCATACCTCAACAGGAAAAAAGGAACCCTATAGGATCCCTTGTTTGTCCGTCTGTCTGTCTGTCTATACGTCTGTCAACGCTCTTTTCTCAGGAACGCGTGGACGTATCGAGTTGAAATTAACGTCAAATACTAAAGTCCGTAACCCCTTGGAGCCGCGATATAAATAAAACTTATAACTCAACGCACTCAAAAGTTACAGCCGTTTATGTCCGAATACTTTATTTCCAAGGGAATCACTTGAGCACAAAACCTATAGGGTACTACCCGTGTCTTATAGCACACGTAAAGGGAAAAATCTGAAAACTATAAATTTGTAATTTATTCACTAAAAAATTACTTTTAATGCTCGCCATGGACCAAAACCTACATAAAGGGTATTTCTCGTTAACCTTGGATTTTGAAAATTGGCAAGAAGCAAGGCCTTATGGCACAAATAAAGGGAAAAATCCGAAAACAGCTAATTTGTAGATAGATAGATAGATAGATAGATAATACTTTATTGCACCACACAAAGACAGATAACAATACAGAAATAAATGCTAAGAGTAGACGAAGTACAAAGGCGGCCTTATCGCTATGAGCGATCTCTTCCAGGCAACCTTGGGATGGACTGGACATGTAAGAACAAAATAGACGGTGGCACCCGAAAAATATCAATAAAAAATAAAATAATACTTACACTACATACTATAATACCTACATTTATAACCTACAAACAATTTAATAAACTTACATAAACATAAAATAAAGTTATCTAACTTTGCAAGGATAGATAATGGTGATGAAGCAGTTTTTTAAAGATAGGAAGTGATTTGGCACGTCTGATGTCCAGGGGGAGAGCATTCCATAGACGGGTAGCTTGTACAGTGAAAGATTTGTCGTAGAAAGTGGTAGTGTGGGCAGGAACTTTTAAGACGAGTGTTTCAGAGGAACGCAAAGAGAGAGAGTGAGAGTCAGAAAGGAATTCAAAGCGCTCCTTGAGATAGGAAGGGCTAGGAGGATAGAACAATATACTGTACAAGAGAGATAGTATGTGAGTATTCCTGCGAAGTCGAATGGGCAACCACTTGAGTTTAGCGCGATATTCTGAAACGTGATCATATTTGCGAAGGCCAAATATGAACCTGATGCTGAAATTTTGGAGGCGCTCAAGCTTGTTTAATTGGTCTTCAGTGAGGTCTGGATAGCAAGCGTCGGCGTAATCGAGAATGGGGAGCAAAAGGGACTGGGCAAGTGTCACCTTAGTGGACGTCGTAAGGAAATTTCGCAGTCGCCGCAGTGAGCCAGCCGATGCGAACATTTTTCGGCTAAGTTCAGCCAATTGCGGACCCCAGGACAACTCAGTGTCAAGAATCAGACCCAGGTTTTTGACGGATTTACTAATTGGAATTGACACACCATCAAAATATATAGGGCATAAGGCCGTTATATCAATCTTAGATATCGTTCTTGAGCTGCCTACAACGATGACTTGCGTCTTTCTGGGGTTCACCAGAAGACCATGTGCTTTACTCCACGCAAGGATGCGCGAAAGATCATCATTTATATTGTTAATAGCGGACGTAAGGCCTAAAATTGGAGCTTGTTGGTAAATCTGGAGATCATCAGCGTATAGGTGGTAAGAACTGGACAAAGATTCGGATATAGAGTTAATAAAAATTGCAAAAAGAAGAGGAGAAAGTACGCCGCCCTGTGGAACACCAGCGGTAACATCGCACCAAGATGAAAATTCATCATCAAGGCGGATGCGTTGCCGGCGACCAAACAGATAACTATGAAACCAGTCAGTAACCATTGGAGATATGTTGAGAGAACGAAGCACAGCAAGAAGAATGTAAAAGTCGACATTGTTGAAAGCGTTACTAAAATCAAGCAACGACAATACGGTCACCAGCCCGCCGTCCATACCCCGGCGAATGTCATCCGTAATTTTGGTGAGGGCTGTCATAGAGCTATGGCAATGACAGAAACCAGATTGAAGAGGATTCAATAGGGAGTTGCTAGAGAGAAATCGGCTGAGTTGATTGTGTACCAGACGCTCTAGCACCTTAGAGAGAAAAGGGAGAATAGAAATAGGACGGAAATCGGAAAAACAGGAGGGTCTGGATTTTTTAGGGAGAGGAATAATCTGAGCATTTTTCCAAATGCTAGGGAAAGTGCTGGTGGTAATGGAGTGGTTAAGGATGTGGACAAGTACGTGAATAACATCGTCGAGAATGGGCAGCAGCATATTACGACTTATGTTGTCATCGCCGACTGCATTTGATGTGATCGACATGACGCTTCTCCTAACATCACAATCGGAAAACTGACTTAGAAAAAAGGGTGAAGTCACAGGGGTTGGTGAGTGAGAAAGAGCCCGCAGAGTGTTAGATTTAGTTGTCCCATCAAATTGGGAAGACGAGGAGAAGTGTCAATTTAAGGAATCAACATCTATATCTTTAGGAAGTGTGTCGTTAGGTGATTTGCCAACCCCTAGTGTTCGAAGAAACTTCCAAACTTTAGAAGGGTCTTGATTTTGGACAGAGTTGTGGATATAACGGCGTTGGGCGTCCCTACACACCTTGTTACACAGATTCCTCCGCTCGACATATTTAGCATATTTGTAGTTTATTCACAAAAAAAACTTTTGACTCTCGCCATGGACCAAAACCTATAGGGTACTTCCCGTTGACGTAATCATACAATTTTGTAAGAAGCAAGGTTTTATAGCACAAGTAAAGGAAAAAATCTTAAAACCGTAAATTTGAAGTTAATTCACCAAAAAAACACTTTTGATTCTTGCTATAGACCAAAACCTATGTACTTCGCGTTGACCTAGGATCATAAAATTTTGTAAAAAGCAAGGTCTTCTAGCACTAATAAAGGAGGAAATCCAGAAACCGTAAATTTATAGTTTATTAACAAAAAAATATTTTTGATTCTCGCCATGGACCAAAACCTACTTACCGTTGATCTACTAGAATCATGAAAATTTGGTAAGACACAACGGTTTTACGGAACCCTTAGTGACTGAGTCTGATTCGATAGATCAATGATCGTAGATCTTAGATCAACCTTCCGATGGAACGATACACACCTGAAGAACCCCAAATTTTCGAAGAGACACCAATTTCCGGTCCGAGTTACCTCCCGTTTCGGAGAATTGTACTGTCCGTCTAGAATCTAGATCGTCAAATGTAATGGTGCCAGACTTTTTTCTTTGGGGCTTTTTTAAGTTTCACGTTTACCACAACGAACCACAAACCTGCCAAACTTGAAAGTTAACATTGAATTATAAATTGCCAATTTGGAGCCAGTTCAATACTCATATTTGTACATTAAAATAGACATGAATTAGGTATATAAAAATATCCTGCAAACTTAAGAAACTGTCACAATATGTTATGGTGCTCGCTAAAATATAAATGTACTGTACTGCGAGAAAATACATGAATGAAATTGTTCTTTCAGACGTAGGAGACGGTCGCAAGATGGCGCGCAATCTACCATATTGTTGCGCATCGCTCAGAGAATACTACTAGGAGTATTTCTACAAATATCCCACATTTCACAGAATTGCTGCTATCTTGTCATCCGCGACAAACTTTAAGTTGAGAACGAAAACAAAATTAGCTTCAAAAACTCAGCAAATAGGGAGCTGTTCAGGAGCACTGACGATAAAGTTTATCGAGTTTTGAGTTCAAAGGAAATCCGATGCACTGTACCTGTTTTAAGTGTTCTAATGAAAGGATGCCTTATCCTCTGCCTCTCGCAACAAAACGAAAGGTTTGCAAGCTACCAACGGTATCGTTTAGTCGAATTCTATTTCCAATAGTATGCAGTGTACATTCCGTTTGAAGCGATGCCAAGTCTCAATTTTTCAATGATATTGGTCCATCCCGGCCCGGCCGCGCCGCGGCGCGGATGACTCCAATACGAAAGAATAAAGAGTTCCCGATTTAGACCCTTCGGAATATCGGAACTATTTGGAAAGCTTTTTCAATTTGCATGAAACAGTGAAGTAGAATTTGCCATTTCATTTTCAAATGGTACTTGTATAATCGAGAAAATGAAATGTGCTGTGGTTATTGGAAAAATTCAAGTTCTGTTTGAGTTCAGGACTGTTTTATGAAAGTTAAATTAAATTGGACGGCTACCCCCTGGCTAGCTATATCGCAACGGGCTGACACAATCCTCAGCCTCAACAAATGAACCAGCTTATTGTATTACCCGATGCCTTACAAAAGTTTGATTCCCAATCGGAACAGTAGTTCGAGTTACAATAAAACGTGCGCCATAAATCAGGCGGTATTCGGCGTGAAGCCATCAATCGGCAGTAACGAGACACCTAACCTCCGCTCTCGTATCACGGCCGGGGTCTGCGTGACCCCCTCCCGGGGTCGCACAGACCTACAGTTAAATTATTGACCCCGTAATTGCCGAGACCGCCATCATTCAGTGCAGGACAGTTTAATTAAATGGCACGTATCTCAGACAGTTGTCTTTGGGTCCGATTTAAAGTACCCAGTTATTGGGACTATTAACAACTTAGTTACGAACTTACTGAAGGTTATCCAACATTCTAGACGGTAATGGAATCAATTTGAATGAATTACTTGTGAAATTGTTTGCAAAGGTTGTGTAGTCTGTATCTAAACGTTCGAATTTATCGAATACCAAAGTACAAAAAGTTACAATGTGGTCCAAGTAGATTACTGTGTGTGTTACTGTGTATTATTCTAGAATAAATATCAGATTCCTTGCATTTGTGTATCGTTTCACTTGTGGAGAAATAACATTTTGTGCATGCGGACCCGATACAGATTTTATTTTTTAAATTTTCCATAATATTATTGCGTATTTTGACATTTTACATTTCGATATTTTTTGAAATTTTGCGTATTGTACAATAATTTTAATTTCATGTTTTACATCCAAAGTATCTGAATATTCATTACTTACTGTTATTTTTTTGTATAAATTTTGTAATTTCCCTTTTTATTTATAGTGTCCTACTATTTTAATGTATTTTAGTCGTGTCAATGAACTCTGGTGGTATAAAATATAACATTGTGCAGCTAATATTAAGAAAAATTCCGACACAATGTAATTATTGTTTGAGAATAAATGAAATGAAATGAAATGAAATGAAATTTTTTGCACTATCCGAAAACATTAAGCAGTGAATAAGCGCTCCTACGGTATTCAAATCCAATGAAATGTTATCAAATTACCTATAATAGTAAACATGTTATTTTAGACATTTAAGACCTGAGGTTTTAATTTTATCAAATTTCTTGATGAAGATGATGAACGAGCGATGGTCATATGCCAACTTTCGTAGCGTCCATGTCCATGGTAATGAGTATCGTCTTCCTTCAAAAAAGTGGATACAACCGTCACCTGCGATTATTCATCGGGAATAGACAGAACTAATTGGTCAATTCGAGCTCCTTCAGGTACATTTTCATTGTGAATCAGGGCTCCGACGCGGCAGCCGTAACGGGCGTAATGCAGTTAGGGCTGATTAGAGCCGCCGCCGCACTCCACTCCGGGCTGCCTTTTTATGGCTCCTCTCACACTATTACCGGGAATGAACTGATTTCAGCTTTCCAGTGGTCTATTATATTAGCTAGCTAGAAAAGAAGGTGCGTCTGTCTGCCGCTCGCAGTGTTTTCTTTGATGGCGGTTATAAAGCGCTCCCGCTTTCGCCCCCGCTCTGAAAATACACCCTGATGCTAAATCGCTTACAGTTAAAAAGTTAGCAGCATTGAAACATGCACCAAACTTTGTTGACTTTTAAGGAAACCACTGAATGTGTAAGTTAGCAGTTACCGCCTCAAACCGCGTCGTCGTAAATCATGAAACCATTGTATTTCGCACAACATCCGACACTTATTGACTCGCTCATCGCTCGCAGCGTTGTCTCCGCACGTCATTAATCACAATTAGCGCCCAACGTGGCGGCGGCGTGGCGGCGGCGCGCCGGCGGCGGCCCGGCAGCGTGTTTACCACGTGTTGCGCCGACTAATTACGACATCCATCAAAATGTTTCATCGCGAGATTGATATTACGATGTTGACTGACGACACTGATATCCGAGCTCTCTTGTTTTTGTTTTATTTCCACCTGTAGACATTTTGCTTTAGGTACCTACGGATTTATGAAATATGTAATCACCAAATTGCTTTTCATTTTCCGTATCGATCAACTGGAACCGATTTGATAACCATGATAATTTTTAATGCATGAAATTCGCAACTCTGATTCGTTTTAAAAGGTTTCGAGGGCACTTCTTTACTTTACCTTAAAAATATTGAAGAGAACGAAAAATCAAAGTGATTACTTTATTTCCTAGTATAGAATATGTGATTTGAATTTCGTGACGTGCCCAAGAGTCCTGTAACTTCTAAAGGAAATAAAGCGCTTTGAATTTTTAATTTCGTTTATCTTAAGTAGCGTGTGTAAATTATTCGACCTGACCATTATTCCGCTGTAGATCGTTGTATTTCATGCTTTTGGAAAAGGTTGAAAATACACCAAAAAAGGTTTTAAAACTACTTGCCTACCGAACTGATATTATTAATTCCAGGTATCGATATGATATTCACCCTGAAACTGGGATTAATGCCCGCGGCGATAATAAATAATTCAGCAGGCGTCAAAGTTTCCGAATCTCCCCGTAATCCGACCGAAGTCGCGGGCTAAAGTTAGTGCGCCCCCTTTTTGTTTTGAGACCTCACCTGAACCCTCCAAGTGTAACTACGTTTGCCAAACTAGTGTGCCTGACTGTAGGGCTTTTAATGTTTAAGGCTGTTGTTGGTGGAAACACATTTTGTTTCGAAAGGTAGGAAATTTATGAATGGATGAAATTACGGGCACGTCAAGTAAGATGCTTTTTTCATGTTAGTCTTAGGTAAACAAATGAAAAGGTGGTGTTAATGTTTGTCTCAGAATGGTCTAATTAAAGATAAGAAGCACGCCAAGCACCTTTCTTCATGCCTCGAAATAGTAGAAAACGTGGTATTTATGGAGGAAGATACACACATGCACTTGGTGTCTTAGGTAATCGCAATAGGAACAGCAATAAATAACCTAACCATCACGGGCTCTTCTCTATCTTTAGTTAGACCATTTTGTGACAAACAAAAGCACTTTTAAATTACATTACTAGGGCATATTATGTTATGTCAACCAGACCGGTTTAGAATAGAAAGTTGCTGTTTATTCCAATCTAGAAATCGATAAACCTGTTGTTTTAATTTCCGTTAAAGCCTACCCTCTGCAAACAGATGTTGTTATGTTATTGGCTTCATACCTGAGCCGCTGCTCGCGTCACAATCAATCGATCTCAGCCGACGCACGCCGACACCAGCCCTGCTCGACGCTGTATTGTGTCTATATCCTGCCAAGTTGTTACCTCCTCTGCTATAAATTACCTCCACACGAAGCAATTTGTCAAAAACTGATACATGATGTTGTTTTGTGGGAACAGGACGTGTTCGGTTAAGGTAAACAAAAGCCTGAACTGCCGGCGTGTTTTTTTAGGTTTTCGAAATAAAAGGTAGGAAAATAAAATTAAGGATAAATACACGAAAATACAGAAACGAATCAAGTACTTTAGCCTGATTTGACCAGGGTGGGTTTCACGGATAAAATGAAGGAATTACAGAGTTGAGATGGTTCATCCGGCCCCATTAGGTCTGGCATCTTGTTTGGTTTATTGTGGAGCCCGAATCGTAACAAAATCTGTTTACGAGGGTCCCGCGCCGGCGAGGGCCGAGAGCGCCGAGTCGTAGCTGCCATGCTCCAGGATCACCGAATCACCATTCAGCGGATTTTATTAGGACAAGAGGTATGAGGGATACGGAAATGAAGTCATTTTGGAGGTCTAAAAATAAAGTAAAACTCTAAATTAAAAATAAGTAAAACCCAAAGTAAACCGAGAGACGGTTCTCTGAGCCTATTATATTATCTTTATCTTCCCTATTTCTACAGTACTTTCTGAAACTTTATCGGAACATCACATACAATCTATCGAAGTTCATCAGTTGCAGGCAGTTTTATCGCTCGATTGGATTTGACAGCGACATCTCTGGCCGAGATTAGCCGAGATTGCGGAGCCGAGCCGGAATGCTCCCATTCCGTTTTATCTGATAGCTGTTATGAGCACATGCAGTTCGAGATGGCTCATGAAATTCGATTTAACTGAGTACAATACGAATGCGAAGAAGTTGCAGTTTTATTTAATCTGCGATGTTTATAGTTTTGGACTCCGCTCAAATCTCATTCGCTAGGTTGCGTAACATACATTTAGTCAAACTGTATGCCATCTCAATTGCTTTAAATTGTTGGCTGAATCTATGGTAACTTTAGACTTTTGCCAATCGTTTGTTTCCATCATCAGGATCATCATAGCCCAGTTCTGGGTATGAAGGGTTCTTTTGATTCTTGCCAGTGAAATCGAATACCTTCGATTTCAGCCATTACTGTCCCACTGCTGAAAATCGATACATTGACGACCTAAGTGGCGCCGCCTGCGACGCAAGCGGTTGCGGGTTCGGAACAAATTGTGTACGATCTGCAGAAATTTGTTTCGTTGGTCTGGGTGTTTTCTATGTATAAAAAAAATATCTATCTATGTAGTGTACATATTGTATTGACGACCTCCGCGGCGCAGCGGGCGAAGGTCCGCCTGCGACGCAGGAGGTTGCGGGTTCGATCCCCGCCTCGGAACAAATTTGTGTACGATCTGCAGAAATTTGTTTCGTTGGTCTGGGTGTTTTCTATGTATAATAAAAATATATATCTATTTAGTATATTGTATTAAGTATATCAGTTATCTAATACCCATAACACAAGCTCTGCTTAGTTTGGGGCTAGATAATGCTGTGTGAATTGTCCAGCATTATTTATTTATTTATTTATTATTTATTTATTGTATTAAATATATCAGTTATCTAGTACCCATAACACAAGCTTTGAGTAGCTTTGGGGCTAGATGGTGCTGTGTGGATTGTCCAGCATTATTATTATTATTATCATTAATATATATATAATCGAAGTGTACTATTTAATTTACTAACATAATTATTATGTTAGTAAATTAAATAGTACATTCTTTTAATTAAAGTATTTCATCAAAATAAATCAGACTCGCTAAAAGGATCAAGTGGAGGGAGGAGTGACTTATTTTTTCCCCAAAAAGTTTATGAAGAAATAATTTTCTCAAAATAGCTTAATTTACAAGTAACACAATATTGATGTTTTCCACCCACATAATACCTACCGAATATGTTAAAAAAGCATCTCCTTAGCATAAAAGCTTCAGCGAATCTAAATAATCCTCGCACGTTAAGTTATAAATGAAAAAATATTCCATCCCACGCTATTATAGCTGTTACATTATAATGGAAAAAGTTGCTTCTTCCTTGGCAGAGTGTACAGAGGCGGCGAAGCCTTTAAGTGATTGTTGACGAGTTGTAGGAGGTCGACTCTAACTCGGTAATACGCGAGTTTCCTTTGTCCGGAAATTCACGCGGGGAAGGGGGAGGGGGGCTCAACTAGCGAGCCCACGCATGAACAAAGATCGAGAGATCTCGTATATTTACCAGATTTATTTATTGCTAAAAGGTTTATTTAAAACTAGCCCTGCGGCTTTCCAAGCGTTGTTTCCAGAGAAAAGAAGTGCCCTATATTTTATTCCAGATCTAGAATTACATCTATGTGTACTGCAGCCTCTTGGGCGTTATTTTCTCACAAATACAAATCTTCACAAACTCTCGCTTTTGTAATATTAGTTGGATGATTCGTCATGTATAGTAGCTATTTTAACGTTTGTCTTGTCTCTCTCACATGTAAAATGTGTCGCATCAAACATAAACGTGCTTTTGTCTCGTGATTTTTCTCTGCTCGCTCATGTATAATATTTTAGCAGAGTAATTTTAGCTGAAGGTTCTAAGAAAGTATCCCACATAAATGGCATGCGACCAAAACATTTCTTTGATGAGGAATAATTCGAGTCTCTTTGTGAGAAACCAAACACGCGCGGATTCTTACGACGAAAGGAAAAGGCGGCTTTCCCGGAATATAATACGCAGCTTTGACTCACTTAGAGGCTGTTACAGCGCTAATTACTGTACAAAGAGCGCCTGAGCTCATTCCGTATGGATATGAATGGATCTAAGTATGTTTGTTCGAGCACTAGGTAAATGTTTGCTTTCAGCTAAGGTTAAGGGCACAAGGATATTTTATAACGTGCATACTGTGCGTAAAATTATCGGAAAATTCAATCATTATGCCACTTTATTTGGTTTGACTTGCAAATACCTAAACCTTACCTTCTCCGTCCGAAGCTTGAGTTTGAAGGTAGGTATATAATGTTTACTTACAGGCACAAATCGGCGGCAAGAGTGTGTAATAATTATATACCTTCAAAGAAAACTGAACTCAGTTTAAAAACAAAAATATTCTCAACCTTTTGTAGGTTTCCATGAAGATAGATGTGCTTTTGAATTCCTGTAATGTTCATATTATGCAGATGTTAAATAAATAGCTTTCCAGGTCATACGAGGCGCACATTGAATATTATCGTGGCTTCCAGGCGTTCGTAGAGGGGCTACGAATAGCGCTTGTTAGTGCTACGCCGTAGAGGAGCTACGCCGTAGAGGTGCTACGGTGTACGCTCGAAGCTACGAAGGTGCGAAAGCTTGTAAGTTTGTTATAAGCTTATTTGGCTTTTGTGCGCAGAATTGTATGTGGCTCGCATTTTGTAATTCACCATACAAACTGTGTTCGTGAAGTGAGTAGGTAAGTAATCATTACCATCCTACAGCCTGATTTTTTCACTGCTTTTGGCTGTCACATTGTACTGCCACTTCTAATGTTCTGGGCTGAAAATCAGCCCAGAACATCAGAAGTCACAGCCACTTCGAATTGCTTGATCAGTTCGAGATAATTATACGCTGGCTTATCTAAATATTTTTTTTAGTTTAACTAAACAAAGCCTGTTCAAAAGTTTTTGTTTTTATAATGCATAAGCCGCACACTCTGGCTAATTTATAAGAAATCAAATAATATCGCAATAATATTTTACGTCACTTGACCTCGTGGTGTAGTTGGTTAGCACATTCCGGTTCTGATGGAAGGATGCGGGTTCAAGTCCCGTCGAAGTCAAAAAAATTTGCGATATTATTTGATTTCAAAAGTTTTTGTTTCTATAATGTATAAGCCGCACACTCTGGCTAATTTATAAGAAATCAAATAATATCGCAATAATATTTTACGTCACTTGACCTCGTGGTGTAGTTGGTTAGCACATTCCGGTTCTGACGGAAGGATGCGGGTTCAAGTCCCGTCGAAGTCAAAAATTTTTGCGTTATTATTTGATTTCTTAGAAAGTCTGTGCACTATCAAATTAAAGGTCCCGTTACCTCTGCTCGCAGATTTATTATAAAAGATAAAGGTATGGAAATACTCGGCACTAGCTTAGCCCAGCTGGAAAGCAGAGGCGCGATGCTTCCCGCCATTACGAGAACTATTGTTGGGCGCTCACCTGCCGCCCTCTAACGACGTGGGGCGGAGGCACACAGAGAGATTAAGTACTCTATAGAAACAACTCCAAATATCTAACATTTATTAATGCATGTGGTTTAAACTGCTTTCCTTCTCCACAGATAGCAGAACGGCTGAACGAAAAAGAGCTCTGACGATCACAGACTTCGACGACTCATACATATGTCAATCTATTCTGTCGAGATCTATATCCTATTTGTGAACCTCTCCATGTGTTTGATCTCTGCGAACGATTATAATTCAAACACGATTTGATGGAACAAGTTTACGTGATAATTGTTGTATTCGATCAAAATAAAAACATCACAATTTTTAGGAATAGGAATAGGATAATTCAAAGATATTTTGAGGGATCATTTAAAAAAATCATATACATGTACAAAGTTTGAAAATGCGTCCAATGTTGGAAACATTGGACGCATTTTCAAACTTTTCAACCAACCATCTTTATTAAGAACCGACTTTGAAAAAAAGAGGAGGTTTTATGTTCGACTGTGTAATGTTTTATGTTTGTCGTCAATTATCGGCCGATTTTGAAGATTTTTTAGGTTTTGAATATAATAAAATAAATATCAGGTCATAAACATATTATAAACACTGAAAATATAAAAGAACTCGAAGTAAGTTTCCTACTTTTATAAAAACATCCAATTATTTGGTTAGAATTTCATATCCGTAGTTACAATGATTTTAGTCCGAAGTCGTTTCTCTCCCTGTCATTGCACTCGGTGCACCGCCGCCTAATGACAACTAAATTAAAGCAGTATAATAAATGTAAATCCGCCCTCGGCTATCTGCATCGGGCTGATAGTTACACGCGCATTAACGACGCAACGATACACAGCATTACTGGGAATTACGTGCGTTCACGTGACACGGTGGATACGCGCACGGAGTACCTGAATGGACTGTCCTACGGAATACCGGCAGTCGATATACCGGAGCACGGTATATCGAAAGTACACGAAACCGCAGATCGAAATACCGAAAGCTCATGAGGCCGCATCACGGAATACCGAAAGCACACAACACCGAAAAACTTTAGACCTTAAAATAAAAACTTTTAACTTTGTACTTTCGATATACCGTTATCCGGTATTTTGACTTCCGGTATTCCGTAGGACAGTCACCTGAATGATAGGAATTACCCACTTGCGATGGTTCATATTCATATTCATATAAATATATTGCAATCATTGTGTACATATTTTAGGTCTTAGTATTTAAGTAATGTATAAGAGACACAATGGTACCCTAGCAGGGCGTGGCAATAGGTACTGAGAGTGGAGTTGGACCGGATTTCTATAAGAATCTCTAGTTAGGTTTTAGCGGAAAAATTTAATTCAATAACTTTTGTTTTTAGTGAATATGTTGGAACGTTTTTATAAAATATTGTATAGGTAGCAATGTAGGTATTCATAACGCATTTAAATTCGTAAGTTTTATTTTTATTTTTTATATGGTCTTTTTCCTCGTCTTTTAGTATATCCGGTATTTTATTATAGATTTTATTATAGGTTTATTATCTGTTAAAATGAAAACTCAATAATTGCTGTCCTCAAACTATTCAAGCTAAGGAGGAAAATTTAAAATCAACTGCAACTGAATTTACAGAGATTTCAACTTAAAATAGCCTCTATACCTAACCGAATACGCGCACGCGCCCCATCACTCCTGTTATAATGAACAGATACTACTTAGTATAAATCAAAAGAATGGGTTAACTTACTTTTACTTGCGCTCTAACGCAAAAGAACGTACGTAAAGTACCTGCTCTGATAACCTAGGCACAGTAACCCTAAGTGGATTTTAGGTTTCGACAAAAGACTTCTCCGAGCACCTCGGTAAGTAAAGAGTTGTCTCTCGTCAGCAGGTTGAGTTATTAGGTGGTTAATAAAATAAGCTTCGTCCAGGGATCGTTCCTCTGCGGAGTAGTTCGATAGTTATTGTTACGTTAATTTAGTATTTGATTAGGCTGGGACAGTGATTGCAAACTGGTTCGTGCTATAATAGTGCGTTATATCGCTCGCTTTTGATCAGTTATTGAGTCGAACTGTTTGATGATGGATTTATTGAAAATGTCATCATAGTTTGGACATTTTATGAGGTATTGCTTTTGGATCGTGTACGTGACAGTGTTGTGGTTGAACATGTATTATTAACACAGGTATTATTACCATATACTATTTCATTTCGTAGGTATCAGATACGTTTACTACTATTGTCATTGTTCATTAAAATCGACGCAATAATTTATTGTTTGAAAATAAATAAATAAAATACAAATCCTATACGGGTTGGTCAATCATAAACAAATAATTGATTCTAGTTGTACTAACAGCAATACCATTGAATGATTTCTACTGAGGTTGGCCTCTACGGAATTCATCACGACATGCGGAAGTTGGTTACCACTTCCCATATCGTAATTAAATAAGTTTGCAAGCCCGACGTGAAACTTACCTTCGGAGTCGACACACACATCGCTTGTTATTGTCTATGGATCAATGGACTTTGATAAAAGCGTTGCGACGCGCATCAAAGATGGTTTACGCAAGATACGCTAGGCAGTGAAATAGGCCCTTTACTTTAACAAGGTGCATGCCTTGTTAAAGTAAAATAGGTCCTTTACTTTAACAAGGTGCATGCATTGTTAAAGTAAAATAGGCCCTTTACTTTAACAAGGTGCATGCCTTGTTAAAGTAAAGGGCCTATTTCACTGCCTAGCGTTTTTTCACTAAAGACCAAAGTAAAAACAGTAATATAAAGGGATAAATTATGAAGGTATATGTACATACATCTCTAGTGTCAACGATAAACAAATTCTAGAGCAATTTATGAAAGCTAATTTCTATTAGGCAACCAAGAATGGGACGATAAATTATGAAGTTAATATTTCCCGGAGCAGCGCGCCTCAAAACCTCATATTGCTGGTAGAGCCACTAGGGTCGCTCACTCCGGAACGAGTGAAAAGCAAACTTGTAGCTTATTAGTTGACGAGCACTAATTAAATTGCAGCTGCTTGTTTACAACCTTCAACGAACTAACGTAATATTTAGTTTAGAATATTATTCTTCGTCAAAATTTCAAGATATGTTTCTTCGTTGATCGATTTCCATAAATCCGTTGGTATAAGAACTGTTTGTCTGATTATTTTTGACATGTGGCATAAATAAAACCATATAGTATGCGTTTAGTTAATATTGTCCGAGCCAGTATTTGCAGCGAGGAACTTGCATAAAACTTTACAATTACATTAGCAGGGCAGCGCGGCTCGGAGAGAATCTGATTAGAGCGCGCTGCTATTCAAAAATGCAATTTAGCCGACATGCAATAGTGTGCAATACAACACAGTGGGCGGCGTTGCGCTGCCGACGCGACGTCGGAACTAACGAATTGCTCGTTTTACTGCGACTTCAATATGCTCGTCTGACGGCCACTGTGTCTGTGGTTCCACTTGTATTCCGTCTTCTCTGACTTTGAAGTTAGCAATCTTGCCGAAAAAATACCTTATTATTATTGTGTTCTTGCCGTGGACTGTGGTGTGATGTATAGTGACCTACCTACCATAAGACATGTTTTTAAGCTTTTAGATACCTAGTTCATGCAACCTTTGTAGGTAAAAAGGTTGCTTGAACACGTGCTTTTATAGCCGCTCTTGTTATTTCAGATCCAGAACTACCTCAATGGCGCAGCGGGCGAAGATCCGCCTGCGACGCAGGAGGTAGCGGGTTCGATTCCCGCCTCGGAACAAATTTGTGTACGATCTGCACAAATTTGTTCCGTTGGTCTGGGTGTTTTCTATGTATAATAAAAATTATCTATCTATGTAGTGTATTGTATTAAGTATATCAGTTATCTAGTACCCATAACACAAGCTCTGCTTAGCTTGGGGCTAGATAAGCCTGTGTGAATTGTCCAGCGTTATTTAAAATTTTTTAATTTAAAAAAATGCGTACTACCTGTACTCAGTAAATTCAGCAGTAACTCTTTAGATTTCAGATATTCAGATTTCAATAACTTTATTTCTTTAGGTTTACAAAATTCGCACTTAGTTACATAGATATGTTAAATTTGATAGGTACTATAAATTATTCTAAACAAACAATAATTATAACAAACATTACATCCATCCAAACTTTTGCATACAGAACATTAGCATGTGATTAAACCGAACAATAGCAGTTGATTTAGCATTCAACTCGAATAATATGTGATTTTGTACATTTAGAGCAAGTATTATAATGCGGCAAGCAAATACCTACAAATACAAGGGCGGTGGTACCCGTGTCAGGGTAAAGCCACTTGGGAAGGGATGTTGGGGCTGGCAGCGCGCGCTGGCCAGTCTTATATCCACTCGTCAACACATCGACACAGTGAGGGACTTGCAGAAGGAAATCTTGAGTCTATAACATCTCAAACATCCAACCAACAAACAAAATCTGAGAATCCAAAAGTACTCTGTGCAACATTCCATAATAGGGTATTTTACTCTTTATGAAAAACAATCTAAAAATTATTATTGATATAGCTTAGGCAAAAAGCAGTCGGAAAACGTTAGTTTTAATTCATAAACAGCAAACTAAATTATAAAATTCAATTTATAGGTTTCAGCTTTTTTAATCTGTTTCTTAAACACCATTAATTATAAGTCGCCATGTTATTACGTCATACGGCTATGTAAACTTAGAAGTGTCAACTATCAACTATCAGCGTACCTCATACAAAATATCACTGCATTTGTTTACACAGCCAACTGACGTCATGACCACAGAGGAATATGGCGTCCACTGCGTCCAGCGTTTTCGTCAAATTACGCGCGAAATTTGAAAATGCAAAATTTAAAGGCATTTTTATGGCACTTACCGATTGACAAATTTTTTTTTGAATTTTTTGGTGGTTCATTAGCACTAAAGAATCAAATTGAGAAACTTTTCAAAAATGGGTGTAATACCCTATTCCTTAAATGGCTCCATAAAAAACTCATTCGTTTTCGAATTTCCAGAATCTGGACGGTCGCAAAGTATTGGGTTTATCATTTTACTTTACTTGACAATAGGTAATTCAATGTTTATATATGTATATGTCACAAAGAGAGAGACATAGTCTGCAATTGAACATAGTAACTATTCGGTACCTATCCGGTCTATCCGGCGGTTTTTTTATATTCGGTATTCGGCCGAATATTTCATGATATCCGGCCGGAAACTGAATAGCATAAAATAAATGAATGGTTGAATTGGAGAAAAAAAAAACAATTAAATTATACGAATCAACTTTATTTATTATCAATGTCATACAAATCAGTAGGTAACAAAACTTGAGCAAGGTTATGGTGATCTGTAATTATTACGTCTTTACTGAATTTAAATGGCTTTCTAGTACAAATAAGTAGCAATAAATTTCAAAAATGCCAAATATGACGAATAAATACCAGTTTTTCGGCATTTATCGCCATAAACTAAACCTGCTTTAGAAAAAAGCCTTTCGCTGTACACGCAAGGCGAAGACAGATACATTTTAGCAAAGTTTGCTAACATCGGGTATTGCTACTCATTTGCAGGCCACCATGCGCAAGGCACGGGTCATCTCTGCGATTCATGTGAATGCGAACTGTGTTCAAATAATAATCTAGCTCGTTCGCATTCTAAATTCTGAATTCTGATTGTTATTTATGGGCAACGTGCCGTCCCTTACGCCACTTCTGCAAAATATTCTCAGTAAGAATCATGAATATGAATTTCATCTGCTGTACCTACTACCAGTGTACCTAATTGGTATTTGCAGGTTACAACTCGAAATGAGTTACGCGGGATGACATAATTTCTGCACCGGATTTCGGAGATAATTCACCTCCGAAATCCGGTCTCCGGCCGAACCACCATTCGTTGCATCTCTAATGATTACCTACGATTAGTGTTACTGCAGCGTAGGTCGCTGTGTGTAATCTGTCAGCGAAGAGCCCTCAATCGCCTGCCCGCGGCGCGGCGGCGCGGCCGACACCGACAGGGCTAAATGAGAATATTTCCGACAGCATACGTCTTGTAGTGGTCTCATTACTTTGTCATTTCTACCGAGTTGTTTACGTATAATAAATATAATATAATACACTATGTATTACCTCTAGTTATTACAAAGGTGGTTCCACTTGTTCGTTTCTTTTTTTGCTTGTTTGTACTTTTTTGCTTTTTTATTTGAAATTTATTTATTCAACAGGCATTAGGTGAGTGCACTAAAAGTAATCAAATATAACGAAACAAAATATATTTTTTAAAGTAACACAGTTAATAATAACATTGCTAAGTAAGAAGCAGTATTCCAAACATTTATATCTGAGAGGAAATCTTGAGAAGAGTGCCTCATCGCTTGTAGCTTTTTTTAAACAGATTTTAAATGATCTTTCATTTAGTTATTAATACATAAAGAATCGTGTGTTTCAGTAGCAATAAATGTTTATCCACTGCATCATTATACTCAGCGGAGTTAATCAGATCACGTATACTCCAAGCAAAATAACAGTGACGGTAATGTTCGAACAATACACTCGGGGCTTAGCTCCGGGTTAACCCAGCCACTTCAGGACGTTGGAAATTAAGTTAAAGTTGGGTGAGATGGTGTCGCGAATTTGGAGCTTAAAGGATGATAAGTACGCTGAAACTTTGAGCAGCTTTGTAACCTTCATCTTTGAAACACGAACCTGATAAAACTTTTATGGAACATCTCTTCAAGAAACTGTTTACATTTCTCTGTTACTAATCGCAACTAAGCGCTTATATTATTTGTACGTCAATCCAAATGATTATGGTCGGGTAAAATATATGAATTTGTAATAATCTCCGAAATTATTGCCACGATTTTCGAAATTGTATCACTAATATATATAATATATAATAATATAATATAATATAATATAATATAATATAATATAATATAATATAATATAATATAATATAATATAATATAATATAATATAATATAATATAATATAATATAATATAATATAATATAATATAATATAATATAATATAATATAATATAATATAATATAATATAATATAATATATGCTATTTAAGTGCCATAGGTACTCTACCTACATATTTTGTATAATCCACATTTCACGTGAGTGAACCCGTGGGAAAATGCTATTCAGAATAAGAAGACACATATACGAGAAAACTAAAATAAATAAATAATTGAAAAATACTGGACAATTCACACAGCATTATCTAGCCCCAAGCTAAGCAGAGCTTGTGTTATGGGTACTAGATAACTGATATAAGTACTTGAAACAATACACTACATAGATAAATACATATATATTTTTTATTATACATAGAAAACATCCAGAACACCCTAAACAAATATCTGCAGATCGTACAAACATTTGTACCGAGGCGGGAATCGAACCCGCAACCTCCTGCGTCGCAGGCAGACTTTCGCCCGCTGCGGCACTGAGGTTGTCGAAAGTAGGGAACTCATCAGATTTAGCACAAGTTTGTAGGCGGGATCTATTTTGATCGTATTTGCATACAAGCTGTAGGCACTAAGCTCGATATCGTATGCGGCGACATCTCCATAACCTAACTGGGGCGAGGCGAGAATGTTATCTAGTTTAGAGCAAACAGGCGCCCGAGGTCTGCCCGAGCATGCCTTTAATACATGGCTTTAGGAATGCAATCAATGGTTGGACTTCGAGGTCAAGGTTTTGTTTTATGCCGACTTACTAAGGGAATGCTACGTGCTACAAAAATCTGCAGTGTGAGTGGTACGGGTCTAGTTAGGTTGAAGCGTGCGTGTCTCTAGACTCGCTACGGAAATCCGGAGTGCTGCAAAACTGTTTACAAAAAGCTATGTCGTTTGTCGCGTATTGTGTAAATTCTTCCGCGTGTAAAATAACACGCTCCGTTAAAAAGGACAAACAAATTTAATTCCACGAAATGAAATCAGAGCAAAGCAGCGTCCGAAAGGAAGGGGGAGTAGGCAGCGGTACGCGGCGCGGGTAAGTAATAAAACGGCAACAAACAATAGAATTAGAAAGCGACGTTCGGAGCTCTCAAAGAACATCCCGAACGCTCTCATTACGCTCACAAGTTAATTCCGAAATTCCGCAAGTTTCACGAGAGGGTTCCGTAGGTATGTGATTAAACTTTTCCTTTAATAAAACATCTTAGGAGGGTTGTCAGGTATAACTTCCAGTAAAGTAAGTTATGGTTCTTACTGTGCTGTCACAAATTAAAAATAAGCCATACTTTGCTGTGAGGTGACGCGAGGAATATGTGACGTGAAAGGTGAAACGGAACGTAAAGAAATTATTGAAACAGAAATTTGAGTTCCTAATAGCGTTACCTACGATACGTAGGTTCGTTCGTACTAGAGCATGCAAACCGATAATCGATAATCGATAAATTATCGGTAATCGGCTCATTTATGTCGGCGATAATTATCGAAAAAATCGATAAAATATCGATAAAAGATAAATTCTTAAATAATCATTATCAAAACCATTCCCATCACGGGGCGCCTCAATCGCGAGTGTTTAAAATTACCCGCGCAAATGCCGCGCAAGCAAGCTTACCTGTGTTTATGGCTCTCTCGCTCACTCTTCGTTTGTGTGTGTGTATGAGCTCGCCTAACCGCTCGCGCGGGGTGCGTCAGTTCATTTTATCATTTATTCGGTCGGTGGCAGTTGTCATAGTCACTTGTGGTCAGCACCCCATTATCAAATAAAGAATTGATTAACAAACAAATCAGCAAAATTAGCTATGATGACACGGGCAAAGGCAGAATTGGAAATGTTTCTACGGCTGGGGAAGACATTTTGACGCTGCTATAGGTTGAAATGTTATTGTTTGAAAATGGAGGTGACCGAGGACAGTTGTTGTCTAAAGGTTATCGATGGCTTCGTTCAATGAAGCCAACGAGTGTCGAAAGTGAACGTGCCTTTTCTGCGGCTGGAATACTGTGTAATAAACAGCGCACAAGTCTTAATGACAAAAAAATTTATTGCTTGTCATTTCTCCGCACTCATTTCCAACAGCAGAAAGTTAGTAAAATTATCAACCTTCTGCTGTTAAAAATCTATAAATGAAATATTAACACGAATATACGAATAGTTCATTTTTTTCCTAATTAGACCAAAATGTCAAGTACATATCAATACGTAAATTTAATTTTTTTAAATTTGATTTCTTAATAAAAAAACTATTTATAGAAAATGATTTATAGTCCTAGCATTCTATTGTTTAATTAGTTCGTTCTATTAAGACTGAAAGTGTCAACTAATTAAAAGTTATTCGATAAGTAACACCAATCGAAATAATTTTATGTTTGTACCTAAATGGAGGATTTTGTTTTTTGTAAGTAAGAAAATATTTCATTTAATTTTGTTCTATTCACAAATATCTATACTTATTATAATCATGAGCCCTTAAATGGCTCGCTAGACCGAACTTGGTCTTAAGTGCTATACGTATGTAATAAACCATATTCTTGAGTAAATAATGATGAGTTATCTATCATTATCTTTTATCCATCAATAAAATAATAATGTAAAATTTAAACAATTTAAGTTGTTTTCCATATTATTAATGGTACATTCAATCTTTGAAACTTTAATGACCGAAAGCTATAAGGAAAAACATTTAATAACTAAATACATATAGCGATATGGATAGATTAATAGTAGGTAATACATAGATCTTGCTAAGCGCAGCAGATTGGATAAATAGAGCAGTTAAATTAGATACCGAAACGTAAAGATATTTTTCCTTCACCAAAACCGATAATTCTCGATATTTATCGATATATAGAGCGATAAGCATCGAATTATCGATTATCGAAAAGTTTCGATAATTGCATGCCCTAGTTCGTACCGATCAAAGTACCGAGAAGCGTATTCTCAGATCTTTGACGTTTTCGAAATCAGAGTACCTAAGTTTCTTTCAAACACAGCGTCCCACGGCTATGCCACATGTAGGGAAAGTATCTTAAATATTGTAGATTGAAAATTTTACTGATAGGTGACTTCATTTTGATTTTAAAAACTATTTAAACCCTCAGTTTATATATAATATCATTGATTTAAACTGCATTCAAAGATTTTTGTTTAATCGCTTGTCTGAACCGGAAATCGAACCCGCCAAATTGTAAAAAAAACACCCGTAATTTTACGATACCGATCAAAAGGCTCAATCATAAGGATATTTTTTTCTAAATAAAAGGAAGACCATGATTATTACATTAAATTATTATTTTTTTTTTTTAATTTATAAACCGTTATTATTTTAAATAAATTTAAAATAATAACGGTTTTCAATTAATTTAATTTAGCAAATGCTAAAGCATATTCGCACTCTCTTAACAATTTCGCTTCCTGTTGATTTATTACTTAGGTAATCTTTTGGTGTGGTAATTCACCACGAAAAGATCGATGACGGGTGATTTGGGTATATGGTAAAATAGTCGCTTACATAACTGTCCAACAGTTGATCCGATTTGTGTGAAAGATAGGTCGATGGATGAGACACGTCAAATATGCTGGTAACTTAGTGAGGCCAAATCCGTCGAAGGGTTTTTGAGACGAAGGGGTCTAAAAAGAAAAAAAAAAAAAAAAGAGGGATACCTAAAATCAATTTGGTAGAGATGCTATGCTATGACATTGGAGGTCTGCTAAAATGCACCGAATTTGCACTGAAGTATCCGTGAGCTTTCATATTTTGTTTTGTTTCGAAATACGAATTCTACAACAATTTTGCTAACCGTTTTGACTGTCCCAGAATAAAAACAAAAAAACAAACCCTAATTTTTGACAGTTATAACTTTTAGACGATTTTCTGAGCAAGTTAATGATCTTGAGGGCTCCTTCACAAACGCCGATATTTAATTTTTCGAATCGGTTATTATTTAGATTATCAAAAAAAGAGTTAATTGTGTATTGTGAAAATACTTCCTTTCAAACTTTTTCCGTATTTAGGACACCATATATATTATATATGGTGTCCTCCACCATATATATTACATATATTTTTTTGCAAGGGGAGGGCCCCTTGCAAAAAAATATATGATAAGCCAGAAAATAAACCCCTCACGCAATATCTCCGAATCCAAGCAAGAAGGACCCATCGTGTGGGGTGTCTGTATACGTCATCAGCAAAAGGAGCTCTACAACTTGGCTTCAAGGGAATTTCAAACAGTCATTGGCTTCGGAATCACACAAGACAGACCCCGGTTGTAGGTTTTCAAAAAAATCAGAAGAATGAGCTCTACCTCATCGATTAATAACTCCCCCCTTCTCCTTCAAAAAAACCCTCGCGACGTTATTGTTACGGGCTTACTACTAGTTATTTTATCATGCACTTTTCATAGGTAAATGATTGTATTTCTCAAGTAGGTACCTACAGAATTATCAATTTATTGGTAAAAAGTATTACAGGACATTCACGAATTCTAACATAATTAGTAAAATTATTTTATAAATTAGGTAAATAAAACCTAGTTATTATTATTAGTAATACTTTAAATGATAAAATCTTGATCTTACACAATTTAAGATACTAAATGTTATCTGGAAAAAAATTATGCTTACGATTGAGCCTTTTGATCGGTATCGAAAAATTACGAGTGAATTTTTTTTAATTTGGGGGTTTAGTTTCAAGGTTCAGTAAGACAGGCGATTGTTCAAGCCTTCTTTCAATATTTTTTTTTAGGTATGTACAATATTCCAGATACCTTTCTTCCATGTGGCATAGCCGTGGGATGCTCTGTATAGGTATAGGACTGAGTCATTGGTTTGACTATGTTGACTGAAGATTATAAAATCTTTAGAAATGGAATCTATTTTTATATAATTATATATTACCTATAGTGGGTACCTACTATACATCCAAAATTATATGAGGCCTAAATAATATTGAACGTATCGGAAACTACGTCAATATTACTTAACACAGAGCTTACCGTTGCCAGTAGGTGTACGCAGGACCTACGTATACCTACTACCTACCCCTCTAAATACCCACGTATGTCTACCTAACTCCGCCTTCATCAACATTATTGCTCAGTCAAATGGCAACATGTTTGCTTGTAAACAAAATAGGTCTCGACCAGCATAGTCGGTTGCAATAAGATGTACCTACTGTAAACGTACTCAGGTATGTACATTTCTATCTGCCTTGACATTAGGGGGAGGTTGATACAAGGGGCACATTGATACACTAGACTAATATCTAATAATTGAGTGGCGCCATCTCTAAAATGTTCGGGAAAACTTCCGAACGCATCCATTGTAACCGCACCGACCGTCTGTCAACGGGCAGCCTTGAGCATGTCGAGACGTGTTTTGAGCGTCTTAGGTAAATTCTGACGCTATAATGTGAAAGTGTTTTGACGCTCTTCGATAACATCTAACGAGAATCTTAATATACCTACTAAAGGTAAATTAAACTATAAATTACTATGATTTTTGTTAATTTTACTTTAATCAAAGTTAGTTTTAATGTGATAATTTGAACTTTGACTAATGTCGTTTGGGGAACTTTGATGCAACAAAGTGCATGTTGATGTGCATCATTGTGCCCGTCACGTATTAAGGTGCCTGCCCCATTCCTGTACCAAGGTGTCCCTTGTTTTTTTTTTACATGAAATGAATTTGCTATTAATTTGTTATTGTTATTAATTTGTTGTCATGAGAAAATAGTGCGCACGTACAAGCCAAACACGCGTAGGATTTTGTTGAAAAAAAATCTAAGAAAGCCAGAGAAAGAGGAAAATCTAGAGTTTATACCGGCACACCAGAAAAAGAATAGGCTACAGATACTTCACGGTGAAAAAGAAAAAAAAAGATGAAAAATTAAGAAAACAGTAAGCGTAAGAATTAAAAACTGCTAAGAATTTATTGGGACTCACAGAAACTAAAAAGCCTATACAGAAGAAATTCTGTCCTCGTTTGCCAGAATCTGACTCAAGTAAGACTGAATTATTGAAATTGAGTGATAAAGATGATTATAAAGAATCAGACGTAGAAAGTGGACCTGAGTTCGACATACCTAACCCTGAAAATATCTATGTAGGGCATTTTCTTCTCAATTAATTTGAAAAAAAAAGATTGATGCTCCACTATGTGGCCAAAGTCATAACTAAACACAACTTGACTGAGTATGAGGTGTTATACTTGAGAAAAAAAAGTGCCAGGTCTTACATTTTTGTCTTACCAGATGTCGAAGACAAGTCGAAGCGAGTGTTGATTTTAGAGATGTTGTCCTTCATTCCTACACCAAATTTTACGAAAAGCACAACTCCAACTTCATCTATGTATACTTTTTCTATTAATTTGAGTGCATATAATTTGCAATAAAAGAATGAAAAGATTTATATTGCTTATTCAAACAATATATTAAGTTTGATAATTTGATTTCTTGATTGTTTGAGACGGACTGTGATTAAGATTTGTTATAATAATAACGAAAATAACTTATATTATAAGGCTGATTATGATCTCATCACAATAAACAAGTAGAATAAATGTAAAAGGGTTTTAATTTGTCAATTTTCATAGATTTTCCACCCTGTATGAAAGTGCCGTACGTGGTGTATGAAAGTACCCCGCTAGTGGGGCAGATTGATACAAAAGTAATTTTTTACTAAATGTCAATTTTTTTTTTCTTTGATAACATGATATTATACTATTTAATTATTTAGCTAAACGTATACTGCAAAATTAATGAAAAGTGTATTGTTATGTTTTGTACACATTTTATGGTACCTAGGTACTTTTAATTTTTGTGAATCAATCTGCCCCACTTTCCCATAATACAGCAGCACATAGGTAGGTACTATGGCAGACTGAACGCAGTCATCGAAGAAGTACCTAAATTACAGAGCGACATTCACCATTTTTGTATCAACAATCTACATCTAATTTATAATAGTCTAACCATAGTCTAAAAAAGACGGGTTGCACTCCGGGAGTGCCGGCAGAAGTGAAAACTTGATTATTAACGTTGAGCATGTTTGATATTTTGGAATGGTTAGGGAATAATTTTGCACCAATTGCTTTATCAGTATAAAAGTACTATCATTTATGTGGTAGAATACAATATTCATTTATTGCGCTATCGTACACAAACATGACAATTTATATTACATTAAAATTTTAACACTTTAAAACTATTACAATTATTTTACATTAAAAAGTTTATCTCTCCGAAAAATCAACTTTCATCCATAATTTCAACGACTTTTTCACGATCATCATTACCAGAACTATCATCGCCAATCTCTAAAACTGATACGATAGGTTTATGGTAGCTGAAGTAAGAAACGAACAGTTTTGATTCGAACCTATTTAAATGTCTAATAAAGACCGCATCAATAGTAGTTTTGTATTTCGTTGTGCTAAGATTGCGATCATTCATCATTCATTCATTCATAGTTAAACCAAATTCATTATTTAAAAATTCAATTAATAGTTGATTTTTATCGTCTGCGAAGTTTATGTTAAAATCTCCACTCAAAATCATTGGCAATTTTGGGTTGGGGTAAAAATGTCACTGGACCATTTTTTGTGCTAGTTGTAAGTTCCATACTTTGAGGGTAAAAATGTCACCGACGAATAAAATTTTAATTTTTATGGGTAAATTCGTCGTCGGTTCTTCCATCGTGGATTTTGTACAGTCTGCATGAGAATAAAGGCAATAGTGCTTGAAAGCGTAATTGTATATTAAGTACAATTTATCAACATATTGTATCGGGCCCGCCTCCTGGCTGTTTCTAAATGGGAGTCGGGACATTGGTTGCAAGCATTTCCTTCATATAACACTGGTACATTATTGGATCCCATAACTTTCAAATAATAAATCAAAAAATGCCAGTGCGGCACTGCTGTCGAACAGCTTGGTCATCACTAATTATCGTGTACTAGGGCCGCCGGTCGGATATCTCGCCACGCCAGCCTTGACGACATCATCCAGCGGGCCTTTGTCACTGCCAACTGCCAACGTATCAGCTATTCTCGAACCGAATGGTCTGTCGCGTGACGATGGTAAGAGGCCCGACGGTATGTCACTAGTCCCATGGGAGTTGGTGAGGCCCATTCTGTGGGACGCTACATGCGTCGACATACTTGCGCCTTCCCATCTTCCGAGGACATTCGTGAGGGCGGGTGCGGGGGCTGATTTGGCTAAAGATCTCAAGAGGCGCAAATATGCAGGTCTCGTCTCGACAGAGCCTACACATTTGCTCCCCTTGCAGTCGAGACCCTAGGTCCAAAGGGTACCACGGCTCTTAGGATTTTTAAAAAGTTATCTGAGCGTCTGGTTGAAGCGACGCGTGACCCGAGAGCTGGTGAGTATCTGGCGCAGCGCATCAGCATTGCCATACAGCGGGGCAATGCAGCCAGCGTCTTGGGGACGCCTCCGACTGGTATTGATATGGATCAGTTGAGCTACCTGTAGATTGCTTACAACAGTCTGCAGTTAGCTCAATTGTTTCAATTCTTTGATTTAATATCATTTTATTTTTATTTTTCGGATACATTTTGCATTTTCAAATCTAAATGTTCTGCCTCCTTTTTGATTGTATCTATGAAGAGCAAATGCCTTAAGTCACCATTCCAAAAGTTATCTGCCAAAAGTTATCTGAGCGTCTGGTTGAAGCGACGCGTGACCCGAGAGCTGGTGAGTATCTGGCGCAGCGCATCAGCATTGCCATACAGCGGGGCAATGCAGCCAGCGTCTTGGGGACGCCTCCGACTGGTATTGATATGGATCAGTTGAGCTACCTGTAGATTGCTTACAACAGTCTGCAGTTAGCTCAATTGTTTCAATTCTTTGATTTAATATCATTTTATTTTTATTTTTCGGATACATTTTGCATTTTCAAATCTAAATGTTCTGCCTCCTTTTTGATTGTATCTATGAAGAGCAAATGCCTTAAGTCACCATTCACCACATAGAAATCAAAGTCCAAAGAGAATAGAAAATGTCGATAGGGTGGATAGAAACGATAAATATTACTCTCGGGGTGACTTAACTCATCAAAAGTGAGGAGGAAACTAACCCATTATGGATGTCCTTGACCTAGCCAAAATTATAATGTAATGATGATTTTATTGCCACTTGTAAAGCAATCGGTTTTAGGAGACGTACACTATTAAATTATCGGTAAAATATCACCAACATTTTACTTATTTATGTAATTTTCTAACATTCATGTAAAACCAGAAATCTTGTTTTAATAATACAAGTTAAATAACTGTGCATTTAAGTTTACATTTAAAAGGTCTATCACTATTTCGCCAACTGTACTGTAGCGGTTTAAAAGTAGGCAGTGACAAACTTACCCTAAAATTATTAAAATAATTTGAGCGATGACAAAGTTACACTAGATTTTTACGATGACAATTTTACCTGGTGACATTTTTACCCTAACCCGCAATTTTTTCGCCGCGCCGCGCGCCGTAGAGAGGGGATAGCTGTCTACTCTCCATCCGTCTTAAGCCGGCTTTTGACTATGGGATATAATATAAATTACATCTTGTGCTATATATTACATCCCGCGATTGCTATTCACACTGTAAGATATATATTTTGGAGCACACAATGATCAGTTTACACGTCTGCACACGAACGCCAACATTCAAACGGAGGGCGAAGCGGGGGAGGCGCGGTGTCCGGGGACGTGAGGTAAAATATACACCTTCAAATGACCTTCAAATATCGCTCACTCGGTCGAAAAAATATTTATAGTTTGGGATGTAATATATATTATAGCACAGTGTAAACGGTGCCATACAAAATGTATGGTGAGCGATAAAATATTATATCTCGGGATGTAATATATATCCCATAGTGAAAAGCCGGCTTTACGCTTTTTCGATCAGGTCACGTGTCCTGACGCGAGTTTAAGATTTTATACCCATTACAGAAAAAGTGCTCAACGCCGCTAAAGAAGTTTTCACTTCAACAATTTCTGGGTACCTACGTAGGTACTTCCACAATACATAACGAGTTTGAGATCTTATAGTACAGGCATTTTTTAATAGGTAGGTAGGTGCTACCTAGGTAGATAGGTACCTACCTACTATTGATGCTAGCACAAAGTCGGGATCAGACAAGAGAATTTAATAATTCAGGTCCAAAGTGCCCAAAGTTGAATTTCATTAAGTTGGTCGAAGCTCTAAGCCAGACCATTAGGCAAATAAACAGCGAATAACATAGACCGGGGGCTCAGGACCTTATGAGGAAAGTTACCAACACAAACGCGGGAGAGCCTAGCTATTGTCGCTCTGGCTGCGTAGTAAGTGGTGGCTATTCTGTGGTAGGGGCTTTAAGGCGCGCGTGCACTGCGCTCCGGCTCTACCACCGCACGATCAATAATTGGTCGGTCTAATTACTTAATTAACCACTAATAACGTAATAACTTATTGGTGAAATTAAGACACAGAATCAACTGAGTGTCGTTTTCGTGTCAGTTTGAAAAAAACTTGTCCACTTCGCCCCAGTGTATGTTCTACCTTTAAAGAGGTGCACGTAGCTAGGTACCTCGCCGGCTATTCCCTGAGTAATGGAGGGCTTACGCGTGGAGTTGGTACCCCGCACACACGCGCCCTTATTGCGCCCACCGCCGCGCCCTGCCGCCCTTACAATGTCAGATTAATCATATGCGACTAGACAGACATAGGTTAAACAGACCTTTGCATTGAGACCAAATGAGTATTATTTAATTTGTAACTACAAAGCAAATAACCCTTCAGAAGTCAAGTCAAAATAAATTAGTGTTAAAGTATGCAAGGTGTGCGGTGGACCCTTAATAATGAAATCGATCCATGTGTCTTACCTACTTAAATGTAAGTACCTACTACGTACTTATTGGATCATCATCATCATCATCAATGGTTTTTGCTAGATACCTATGTAGGTACCTAAATTACTGAGGTAAGTAATCCTTTTTTCTGCCCGCATTGTAGTCTTTTGTATTTAATTTAGTTCTGTCACAGTCACAGTGTTTACAATGGAATGTACCTATCTGCACAAAGCAGAAAATGCAAATATTACGATTCAGCAACCGTTGCATTTAAGCTCTTGTGGCATCGTAATACCGTCGTTTTATCGCGAGCATGGCGCATAAACAGCGGATTAAACCGCACGCTCGCGGTGGAAAATTTCAGATCAACAAATTGAGGGCTAAACGACAACATTATTTATCTCGTAAACCCCTGTCACCGCTGGCGTGGAGGATGTGCGTAGGTACTGGGCCGCCGAGCCGCCGCCGGGCGGGCAGGGCCGGGTGCGAGGGCTTGTGGAGGTTACACGCTAACGGGTTCATCCGTACGCTGTCATCGCACCACAACTGGCACAGCCGCCGGTGACTGCCCGACTGCCCTCTGACGAGTTTAATTGCCTTCATACCTACTTGTCTAGTCTTTCGATTGATAATCAAACTTAAACAAAAATGTGCAGTAGGTCTCGATCAAATACCTGGCGCTATAATCAAACGATATTCTCACTTGCTAACTAGACCGATAACTCACATCTGCAACCTAGCATTCTCAACTGGGGAATTTCCGCAGGCATTCAAAACAGCTGTCATCAAACCAATCCACAAAAATGGTGAAAGAGACCGTGTCGAAAATTTCAGGCCAATCTCAATTTTACCTACGCTTTCAAAAATTTTGGAAAGATTAATGAATGTCCGTCTTACTAAGTACCTTGAATCCAACAACATACTGTCTCCCTCCCAGTTTGGTTTCCGCCCTAACAGGTCCACTAACGACGCAGTGATCGAGCTCACCAACTCTCTCATTACTAAACTTGACGAGAAAAAGAAATGTTTAGTAGTTTATCTGGATCTAGCGAAAGCCTTCGACACGGTCTCTATCCCTCTCCTCATTAGGAAACTCGAACACTACGGGATACGGGGAATCCCCCTCAAGCTCTTTAGTGACTACTTGAGTAACAGGAGGCAGCGAGTGAAAATAGGTCACGTGGTCAGCGAAGACGAGCCGATCATTTGTGGAGTTCCCCAGGGTAGTGTATTAGGTCCATCACTATTTCTTCTGTACATTAATGAGCTCTGCAATACACAACTACATAATGGCAAAATACTGACGTTTGCCGATGACACTGCACTTTTCTTCAGCGGTGATTCCTGGGATGAAGTCTTTCGCCAGGCTCAAACTGGTGTGAATAAGGTAAGTTCATGGCTCAGAGACAATATTCTAACCCTTAATGTTAGCAAAACAAACTACATGGCGTTCGCACTAAGATCTGATCACCTCCCGCCATCATCTCTGAATATTACCATCCACAACTGCACATCGGTTACAGATGGCAACTGCTCGTGCCCTACCCTGAAACGAACTGATCACGCAAAATACCTCGGTGTTACCATTGACCAAACTCTTACTTTTAATGCACATATAAAAACCCTTGCCAATAGGTTGCGCAAAATGATATATATCTTCAGGGGATTAAAATATGTCGCAGATCGCAAGACCATTCTTATGGTCTACAAGGCACTTGCTCAATCCGTCATTGGTTACTGCATTACAACATGGGGTGGTTCAGCAAAGACATACCTACTAGAACTAGAAAGAGCCCAAAGAGCCATATTGAAGGTAAGCGCAGGTTTGCCGTTCCGATTCTCAACGACAGATCTCTATAGCACTTGGGGAGTCCTAACCGTTAGGCAACTAATGCTACAGGAAACCATTCTACTCCAACACTCCCAACTAACCTTTAACCCGAATACCACGAGTGGCAAGAGAAGAAAGGGAAAGGTCTGTCGCACCAAATCCTTCAGAACAAAACGCTCGAATAACTTCTTCACTTTCCTCGGCCCTTACATCTATAACCTTGTGAATAAAGAGCTATCAATCTACACACTGCCCAGATATAAATGCAAGAAAGTGGTCTCTGAGTGGCTCAAGACCCTCTCATATGATAAAACTGAACAGTTATTAACCCCCCCCGCCTAGCTCATGTTCATTACTTAGTCTACCAATTATGAACATTGTTTAACAAAGATTACGACTTAAGTAAATAATATTATATATATTTTATTAACTTCCGCGTACACACACACGTTATACATACACACGCTGAACCCCTATTGCCCGGACTCTCATGAGACTGGTGCCTTAGGAGAGCAAGCACGCACCCACCCACATACACGCGCACACGCTCACTGTTCCCCCGTTGCCCAGACTCTCATGAGACTGGTGCCTCGGGAAAACCAGCACACGCCTACCCACGCACTCGTAAACACACACACACCCTCACACACACACCCTCACATACACACACAAACACACACGCACTCACACACTGTTCTCCGGTTGCCCAGACTCTCATGAGACTGGTGCCTCGGGAGAACCAGCACACGCCTACCCACGCACTAGTACACACACACACCCTCACACACACACACACAAACACACACGCACTCACGCACTGTTCTCCGGTTGCCCAGACTCTCATGAGACTGGTGCCTCGGGAAAACCAGCACACGCCTACCCACGCACTAGTACATACACACACCCTCAAACACACACACACAAACACACACGCACTCACACACTGTTCTCCGGTTGCCCAGACTCCCATGAGACTGGTGCCTCTGGAGAGCAGCTCCAATGCTGGACGTTATCAGATACCTTTCGTATTATGTATTATTATAGCCTTACCTTTATTGTTTTGATTTTGTAGAGGTTTCATGTATTTTTATTAGATGACTACTATGTTAAGCCTACTTACTATGTAACTCACCTTGCTACTTTACATACCTTGAGTAATTTACTTACATATGTTTACCTCCCACGGAATGAGTAACACTGGTGACCTGTGCTACAGGTTTTTCATAAACCTTTAACAGGCACCAGTCTCTCACAACACAGGTAGATAAGCATATTAGGAATCTGTTTTTACTCTCCCACCAATAGCTTTAACACGACCTAGCCTAAGCCTGATTATAAATATGTAAGCTTTATATTATATAAGATACCTTTGTGAGAGAAAATAAACATTTATTTATTTATTTATTTGTAGGTAGGTACCTACTTATGTAATAGCTAGGTAGGTAGTACTTACTTCCGATATCATGATGATTCCTGTTTATCTAAGAAGTCGGGTAAAGACTCGTACATAAATATTATAGTCAGGTGCACATTCAAACTTAATGAATTCCGTCGTTGTGATCAAGGTAATAATTTACTCACAAGATAAACCAATAATTAACCTAATGAGCAAATTAAATCTAAGGTTCGACTAAGTAGGTCCTCGGTGGAGCTTAAATTGTATATTGGATTGCTATTACATACTAGGTATGTATCCTACGATGCTTAAGCTTAGTAAGCTCTAATTAATGCATTGTAATCTAGCCACTATCATGGCGGCGGCGTCAATGAAATAAGCTAGCTAGGTAATTATTCCGCCATTATTAGGTCGAAGCTGGGTATTTCGCACAACAGTTTTGCCCGCGCATGCGACTAAGTACCTAGTCTACCTACTGATTCTTCAATTTTTAGACTCTACAATCTACATAAAAACATCTTAGTGCAGAATTTAAAAGTGGTACCTATAAGCAAACATTGAAGTCCGGCCCTGCTCCATCTCTTGAGATGCGTCCATGCGGGTCCCTGGTATGGAAGGTAGCCGTAGGTAGATTAGATAGGCAAGCCCGACCCCAAGCACTGCTGCTTATTCCGTGTCGATACGCTAATCGCTCCCCGGGGCCCGTCGCCACGGACTCGCACTTTGCCATAATGGCCGCCGATAAACCGTAACGTTTGGCTATCCGCAACTTCGTTTGCGATTCAATCGAATAAAATCAAATGTTTTGTAAACGTGCGAATTTCATGAATCTTGTTACCTACCTACCAAGAGATTTCATTCAATCAATCACGGTAAAATAATAAAAGTGCTCTTATTCTTTTCTGTCTTTGTAAGTAGGCAGGCAGGCACTCACTTCGCAGGTGGATAACGAATCTAATGCAAATCTAAAAGCCCTCCATCCAAATCCAATTTTGCGAGTGTGCCTTAAAAATGTTTTCAAAATACGTAGGTACATTTCCCAATTCGAGCATTCAATACGCAAAATAATCACGTTCCTTCCCTGCTCGTCCGATTCAGGCGCTCGCCCCCCGCCCGCACCCACACCCGCACGCTCGCTCGCTCGATGGATTTCATTCACTCGTTTATTCGCTCAATCATTCGCCCGCTCGTGAGAGTGGATGCATGGCTTTATGCAGAATTATTGAATTTTCAAATGTTATCGTCAAAGCCGACTGCGTGCGCGCGATAAATAGAAATCTCTTAATGAAATATTCTAGGGTAGCTTAAGCACGTAGATATAGTGCGACCTTTGAGTATGAAAATGCTCTAAGAGTGCGACCGAAAAGAGTAGAAAATTTTATTAAATGAGGGCGCTGCTGTCGTTTAGATGGCAACACGAATACTACGACGCAAACGGTCTTAATCCTTGCGTTTAGCAATTAAGTTTTGTTGAAGACGTGGATGTCAATAGGTACAAATTCGACCAAAAATAGTACATCAATTGTACATCAAGGAACGAAAACTTAGTAATCTGGCAACTCTTTATGAATGTTGTATAAAGACTAAATTTATTTACGATAGAAAAAGTAATCCCATATTCTTATTTTTATTGTAATCATTTATTTTGAAAAATAATAAATATACTTTAGCATAACTAGTTTACTAAACCACTTTTTTAAAATAATCTGATAAAATATCATAATCATTGTATGTATTAATTCATATTTTCTGATTGCGCACAAATTAAAATCGTCCTACTGTTATGAGGTCTACCTTTTCTTTTTTCTGCAGGAGTTTTGAATATTCAAGTAGTTGAACCTTGCATCTTCAGTTCTAAAGGATGTACCTACCTGAAAACAAAATTAAATTATACTGAAACGTAACGCAGAACCGTTATGCTACGGCCACATTACAAGGCGAAGATTCGTCTTCGCTTTGTCGTGATGAAACTTCGTGTTCGTTCTACAACGAAGTGTCTCTTTGGTAAAAAACTTCGCAACGTCGCATCGCGAAGTCGCGATAATGATTCGCGATAAGACGAACTTCTTGGCCAGACTTGTCACGATAGCGCAAATCTTCGCGTTATCATCAAGATGGGTTTTGAGGTCTACAAATGGCAAAATCGGATGATGATGATGATGATTTTATTTTAAAGACTCATAATATGGAAGTAGACTATACTTTTTTCCAGTACAAACGGATATAAACATTAAAATACCATGAACGCAAGTTGCAAAATAAAACAAAATATAATAAATAAAGAAATAAATAATGCTGGACAATTCACACAGCATTATCTAGCCCCAAGTTAAGCAGAGCTTGTGTTATGGGTACTAGATAACTGATATACTTAATACAATACACTACATAGATAGATATTTTTTTATTATACATAGAAAACACCCAGACCAACGGAACAAATTTCTGCAGATCGTACACAAATTTGTTCCGAGGCAGGAATCGAACCCGCAACCTCCTTCGTCACAGGCGGACCTTCACTTGCTGCGCCACGGAGGTCGTCTAAAATATTACTCAGGCAAAATATTAAAGGTCGGGTAAAATATTACTCAGGCAATCAAATTCATACGTTTAATCGTTTGAGAGAGGCAGATTTTACTACTTAAATACCATAGAATCAAGTATTTTATCAGTGATCCAGTGCTGCCATTTTAGCGCTTTCGGCGCTAGATCTAGCGCTTTTTTGCTATGTTCAGCGGGCACTTGATAATTTTAGCGCCTAACGGATAATTTAGCGCTTTCTTAATTTTTAATATGGCAGCACTATTTGTTCCGTGGAGAATAAAATTATTGTCTATGTTCAATTTTGTGCTCTATGCCAGCTGGTTTGGCTGGCAACTACCAGCTGATATTTTAAGTAAGATCCGAAAAATTTAAAGTAAATACTAGGTACTGAACCTAACCAGCCTGGACCCTCGAGTTCAGCTATGACGGAAGAAGAATTTTATTTTTATTTACTTGTTTTTTACTTAAACTTGACTTTACTATACCCAAACTGTAGGTATAGAATAATATTATTATGTTTTCTGTTCTAAATTTTATTATTGTAATAAAAAGTTGTTTTTCACTACAATTACTTCATATTTTATTTTATTTTTGTCGTGCGTATGGCGCTTTTTCCACGATCAATGTGATTACACAATGTACCATATTATACACCTAAAGCAAAACTACGGAGCCGTAAACAAGATGCGTTTATACAAGTCGCAATCTGCGTCTCGTTTCCAAAACTTTATCAGAATTGTTTTAAGAGCTCATGGTTACAGCCCATGTTTAGTATAGGAAATTATATAATCACACTGATCGTCTAAAAAGCGCCTCAGTTAAAAGTTCGAATTTAGCGCTTTATTGACTCGTTTGAGCCGATTTAGCGCTTTAATGGCTCGTGAATATATTCGAATCTAGCGCTTAGTGCACCGCTGTCAGCGCTGATTAGAGTTTTTCATCTGGCAGCACTGCAGTGATCTCGGAGGTTCTTTGATAATTGTCCGTAACATCGGGCCATAACTTTTCCACTTGGAATTCAGCTTAACAATGTATGAAAACTTCATCAACCACTTCTGCCGTCCTTATCAAAAGTGCAATAGCACGGTCAAAGCTACTTTCGAGAAAAACGAGGTTAAAGATTTTATTTTACTTTTATTTGTATCTCCATCTTCATACAAGATATCGACTCGAAACTTTCACAAGATTATAGATAAAAATATGTAGAATATTACCTTGTACCAAAAATCGGTAAATGTGTTGAAAAAGCTACTGAAAATCACGGTATTGTACTTATGTTTAGAACTGGTTCATAAATAGACAAAATGTTTGCTAGTCATAACCGAAATAAGTCATGTAGTTATTGCAATTATAGTTAGTAAATTAATATAAATTTAAGTTTTGAGTGCAATAAGTGACTGACTTATTGCTGTTCTTATTAATAAGACAAGCTAATAAGATGTCAGTCAGCAGGTAAGAACTTGTAAAATAATGAGTGTCATAATAAATTCTGTTTAAATAACTGTTTAAATATAAATTGGTAAAAAAGTTAGATTTTTTAAAATTAGGAGACTTTCGTAAAAATAATTCATTGTAGCCTTACTTTTTTTCAGAGCTACTACAAACGAAAAAAAAATCACTACAATCAACTACAAATGATTATCTATACCTACGATTCAATAAAAAATCGATTCTTCAAAATTAGATGTGTTTGGTAAAATAATTCATAGTAGCCCAACTTTTTTCAGAGCTACTACAAACAAAAAAAAATCATTACAATCAACTACAAACGATTATTATACGAGTCAATAAAAAAATCGGTTTTCCAAAGTCGGGTGCTGAGGTATATTTCAAAGTCGCCTAACTTTTTCTCAGAGTTACTACAAACGAAAATAATTTCACTACAATCAATTACCTACAAACGATTATCTATAAGAATCAATAAAAAAAAACGATTTTCCTAAGTCGGGTACTGAGTAATTTTTTAAAGTAGCCTCACTTTTTTCTTGAGCTTATTTACTTCAAAAAAAATACTAGAATCACACAATCACAAACGATTATCATAAAAAAGTTGTCTTATAAAAGTTCGATTTTCCAAAGTCGGGTGCCAAGTTCACAAAGCCTGGTTCATGTATGATTTTCCAACAAATAAATTCATAACTTTACTAGTTTTTCTAAATATTTTGTGAACTTTCAATTTAATTTTATGACATTCCTTATTACGGAAATAACTAGGTAACTTATTGCACTTTTGAGTAGGTAGTAGAAAGATCACGAAATATTTTATGCCTTTTGCTAAGTAAAAATGCAATAAATCATAGTTATAAATATAAATTGCAGTTATCGTTAGTAATATAGTATGTAATTTTAGCTTACCTTGCCACAACTCAAGTTATTTCACTCTTGTATTTATCTACTGTGCTCTTGTTATGTAAGCCTACTCCAAATCCCTTATTTATTGCGGTTATGCTTATAAAAAACTGTACTTAAAAGTTTAAAGTTTATGAGGCCCTGAGCGGGCCAGAAAAAAATTCATACCGTCAGGTATCACGAGGCCCGCTCCGGGCTCGACACCTCAGACCAATTGAAACCTTATTTTTAAAATATAAGGAACACTATGGCTTGAAATCTATGTCTCATTCGATTCGGAATGAACGAACCTCTTTACTAAAAGTTTGTCTATGGTGATCGAACGGTTTGAAGTTCGAGAAATAATCAGGTAACAAAATCACGCATTTAGCCGCCATTTTGTACACATTCGGTTCGACTTTATTACGGAAGCAACAAGGTTCATTTTTGTATAATGAGTTATCGATTTTTGTATACTGAGTTATCGACAAAATTCTAAATAATAAGCATGTACCTACAAATAATAAATAGACTAATAGAAAGAATACTTAGTCTAGATTCTATATCTTTTTATAGAATAAATAAATTCTTAGTATTTTATGAGATACAAGCATTTTAGTGCGGGAATCGGGAAAAACGCGCGCCGCGCGCCACCCGTGATCCTTGAGGGTGATTCTTGATAGTTAAAAGCTATTTTTGGAAAGAACACCTTACCGGTAGCTCACTTTAAGGAAAAATAATAAATTGTGTTGCCACAGTTTTGATAGGATCCACCTCAATAATGTACGCCGAAAATAAATGACATTTAAAAATTTATTTGGAGTTTTATCAGATAAGCAATGTTGAAGCTAGTTGCTAAAGTTGCAGCATTTTACGGTACCTAGATTCGTATCGTAGGTACATAGATATCCATCAGCATTGCAGTGCCGAAAAGGGTACCTACAAATGAACATACCATTGATCACCATGTCTGAGCTCGTAAGCTGTGGTTGTGGAGCACCTAGTAGGATGTATTATAGGGCTATGGACTAGGGACATCTAGGGACCGACCTACTAACCAGCCAAACTCTGAATAAATAATTATTTATTCGTAGCAGCCAAATCAAGAACTGAACGGAAAAGAATTCAAAATTCCGTGGAATAAAAAAAACGTACTAAAGAGTCCTATCGACATGCATGACGCCGTAATATGTAAAATAGATAGGTTCTATAAAGCCAAAAATGACGTTCGAACATTAGCGTCATTGTGAAATATCAACCAGCAGGCAGCTTCTATAAGTCTCTGTCTGTCAAACCAAATGCAGAAGCCATTTGACAAGAAGTTGAAGTAAATCTCTGTCATGTCAAGTCATGTCAGTCACCGCGATATGTGTGTGTGCGTGCGGTAGGTAAAGCATCGCGCGGGCGGCCGTAATTTACGAAAAATTGAAATAAGTTCATTGTTTTTACTGTGATTGTGCTTTTTATTCAGTGTTTTAGTTTGTGATAATTATGTTGGTGCTGTTCGAGACCCCGGCGGGGTACGCGATCTTCAAGGTAAACACCACACGTGTGGAATTATAACCTAAAAGAAACTTAGTTTTATGCTGATTTCTCGCCCTAATTAAATGTAACGGGCCTCAATTTTTTTCCAAAAAAACGAATTTGTCATCTTTACTCCACTTACCGTGCTCTTAGTAAGTAAAAAGTTAATGTTTTAACTGAACTATATCAAAAACACTTTCATACCTTCTCAATAGCTTTCTAAATAAGCACAGCCGTCAGTTTCTGTAGATATTATTCTTTTCTTATGATTAACCATCTCTTGGAGCAGACTGAAATAGAATTGGTCAAATATTTACCAAAATAAAATGCAACTTTGAGGTTAAATTGTTTTGTTTATTTGACATGTTTTTGCAAGTTGTTTGTGCGTTAGTCCATTTCTATTCACCCAGTGGCTGATGTAGTTGTTTCTAAGGAGTAAAATTTGGTTGTAGTTGCTGGACGAGTCCAAGTTGTCTCAGATAGATGACTTGCACCAGGAGTTCAACTCCCCGGAGGGAGCATCGGCTGTGTGAGTACAATTTACTTCCGTTGTTACAGACTTGTACTAGAACCCTGTAACTTGAGATTTCGTGTGTTTTTATTTATATTATGACTACAATAAAGCTTCTTTTTAGTATAATAACTTAATTTGTTTGTATTGGATATTTTCCATGGTTTGTGTTGTATTTCTACAAGATTATAGCAGTGTACACATGCCAAGCTCATTTATTGTAGTGTAAAAAAAAAAAAGTTAAATCATAATCATTATTTCTGCTGCATTATTTGTTTCTGAACATGACTTGCATGTTTTTAAAGAACTTACATTATTTTATTTCTGACAACTTACAGGTCATAATACACACACATTACATAATAGTAGTTTATGCAACTGTCATATAATGAAGGGTATTAAAACACGAGTGTGAGTTTATGAAACGAGCGCAGCGAGTTTCATAATAGTAACGAGTGTTTTAATACCCGTGTTATATGCAGTTGCATACACTACTTTATCTTCACTAATGCAATTAATCAAACAACAAGAGTAAAAGCTGACAATAGTTTATTTATAATAATTGTTCAAATTTTGGATGGTACAATTTTGAAAGTTAATGTTAATTATTGATCCAGCAGCTGTAGCGGCCGCGGGGCAAGCAGTAGAGCTCGTAGACGGAGTCGGAATATTTATAATTACTTCATTCGTCTTGTTTTCTATACTGTTCAAGATCGTATTTAAGACTTGAATTTTATTCATTAAAGACTCATCAATGTAGCTTTCAGCCACAGTAGAAGACTTCCACCCCCCGTGTCGTTTCAGTGCGGTCAAATCACCACCGCTATCTATGAGAAGGGTCGCCGAGGTGCGCCGGAAGCAATGCCCCGTGTACAACGCTGGGTTAGGCAGATTCAAAAGTAGTTTCGACGAAGTTTTCACGTATAACCCAACTGTTTTCAAAAGCCAGCCTAATATCAAAATTTTATACAACTTGTATGAGGATTTTGACATAAGGCTCGCCTTGTTAATTGGTCGCGTTTTATTGATGTTATAATGAGATTTTACGATATCGATGTGGATATTATACCATCATGTGAAATTGCTTAAATTGAGTGTTTTGTTATCTGCGCTATAACAGTAGTAATTATAAGTCAAGTATTGGAATCATAAGTAGAATGTTATAACATTAGTGTAGATAAAAAATTATAAAAACTTAACTCACAGACCAACAGAATCACACTAATATTATAAATGCGAAAGTTTGGATGGATCAATTTAAATGAAGTACCTATCATTTTATTATCATCGATATAATTCTTCCATGGTTACATATTTTTTAATAAATAAAATACCTATTTCTGAGGATTACCTAATTGGTTATTTTCATTAGTATTTGTAGGAAACTAGCCAATTAAAGTGTTGGCTATTTACCTTCCTAGCCTTAACCTTTAAGTCAACATCACACTAAGATTGCGAAACTTTGGCTGGATAGATGGATTGATGGATGTTTGTTACCATTTCACGCCATAACTACAGAACGGATTAGGTTGAAATTTTGCACACAGTTCATTCTGATCCTGGAATCAAACATATGCTACTTTTTATCCCACAAATCAGTTCCCATGGGATAGAAATCACTTTTAAATGTGTACAATATACTAGTACAGGTATCAATAACAAATCACTTATATGGGTTTCGAGATGGGTTTCGAAACCCTTATGCAGCAACTACTGCAGCTATTAACTTGAAATTTAAAATAAGAATACATTTCATACATCTGTACATATTTATAGAAAAATAGTGAAAAAAGAAAAAATATGCTATACTTATGCCCTATGCTTTTATTTTACCCCCAACTTTTTTACAGAGTCAAACTTAAGAACTTTGTCAAGTTTGAAGACACCACAGAAGCTCTGGCTGCTACCACAGCAGCCATTGAGGGCAAAATCTCCAAGCCTCTGAAAAAAGCTCTCAAGAAATATGTCAGCAAAGAGATCCAGGACCAACTTCTCGTGGGAGATGCAAAGCTTGGCAGCGCCATCCGGGAGAAGTTCGACCTGCAGTGTGTGTCCAACAACAACGTGCAGGAGCTGCTGCGCTGCATCCGCTCCCAGATGGATAGCCTGCTGGCCGGCCTGCCCAAGAAGGAGATGACGGCCATGGCCCTCGGCCTCGCACACTCCCTGTCCCGGTACAAGCTCAAGTTCTCTCCCGACAAGATCGACACAATGATCGTACAAGCACAGTGCCTGCTGGACGACTTGGACAAGGAGCTCAACAACTATGTGATGAGATGTAGGGAATGGTACGGCTGGCACTTCCCCGAGCTCGGCAAGATCATCACTGACAACACGTTATTTGTAAAGATTGTGAAACTTATGGGAACTCGAGATAATGCAGCTAACACAGACTTGTCGGACATACTCCCTGAGGATCTGGAAGAGAAAGTGAAGGAGGCAGCTGAAATCTCAATGGGCACGGAGATCTCTGACGATGACATCATGAATATTCAGAACCTGTGCGATGAAATCATAGCTATCACAGACTACAGGACACACTTGACGGACTACCTCAAAGCTAGGATGATGGCAATGGCTCCCAACCTGACCGTCCTGATCGGTGAGCACATTGGAGCGAGACTTATTGCTCATGCTGGTTCACTCATGAACTTAGCAAAGCACCCAGCTTCGACTATCCAGATTTTCGGTGCCGAAAAGGCATTATTCAGAGCGCTTAAGACTAAAAAAGATACACCTAAGTACGGTTTGATCTACCACGCTCAGTTGGTGGGCCAATGCAGTACTAAGAACAAGGGCAAAATGTCGCGCATGCTGGCCGCCAAGGCGGCGCTGGCGACCCGGCTGGATGCCTTCGGGGAGGAGGTGTCGTTTGAGATGGGAGCTGACCACAAGGTGAAGCTGGAGGCCAAGCTGAGGCTGCTGGAGGAGGGGAACCTGAGGAAGATCAGTGGAACTGGCAAGGCGAAGGCCAAGTTTGAGAAATATCACAGCAAGAGGTGAGTTGTGACTCTAATGTTTTCACAGTATTTATTTTGTCTTTATTGCTGAAGAGTAACAATTTTGGCTTCAGTTATCCTTTCGTTAATTTGTAGGTTACTGACTGAATGTCTCTTTAATAATCAACATTAAAAGTTTTTGTTTTTATAGTGCGCAAGCCTCACACTCTGGCAAATTTCAAGTCCCGCCGAAGTCGAAATTTTTTGTGATAGTATTTAATCAACATTAAATTCCAATTTTAAAGACTATTGTAATACTATATATCATTAAATTTGCCTTTTCTATACTAATTTGACTAAGTAGCTCCTGAATAATGTTATGCCAAATTTCTTTGTACTCTACACAGAAATTTAAGTTATATTTTGCGCAAAACTTATTGGGATTCTGAAATCGTAAGCCACAATGCAATATTGCGGTGAAAATAGTAGTAAAATGATGAATATTGTGTTTCTCCAGCGAGGTGCACAGCTACCAGGTGGCGGGCGACAGCTCGCTCGGCCAGCGCGCGGCAAAGCGCGAGCACTCGCCCGACGCCGAGGAACACAAGCACAAGCGGATCAAGCTGGAGGACGGACCCAGCACCAGCGACGTAAGCACTACTCACGCAACTATCTGTTCATTACCTACACTACAATCTCACAATGCTCTCACATTATTAACATAACATTGCAAATGCGAAGGTTTGATGTTTGTTTCCTCACTCCAAAACTAATCAAGGGATCGAGCTGAATTTTTGATTTATTCGCTACTGTTATACCGAAAATACATGTGCGGAGCCGCGGGCTGAAGCTAGTAATGATTATGTGGCACAGAGCCATGTTCATACTCGAGCAATCTCTACTTTCACTACTCCTAAGAACCGCCCACTCCGTCGCCGCGGAGTGGTTGACTGGCTGTCTTCGTTCGGTTCCTAGATAGCTCTTACTGCTCTCGGAATTTATTGGTGAAATTTAAATTTAAAATATGTATTTCTTATTTGGTAGGCCAGTTCCAAGAAGAAGGTGAAGTCGGAATCGGATGAGACGGAAGTGAAAGAAGAGCCCACCGAGCCCACCTCAGAGAAGAAGAAGAAGAAGAAAAAGAGGGTACGCTTCGTTTCTCATTAATATTAGGCTTTGAATTAGGTTTTTATCTCCTTAGACAATTTAACTTTGACTTTTGTGAAGGTGATTTATTTACTGTCCAGGAAAAAACAAAAAAATTAATAATGCTGGACTATCCCCACACAACATCATCTAGCCCCGAGCTAAGCAGAGCTTGTGTTATTTATGATAGGTACTAATGAAATTAATCAATCAATAAGTTCAATTTGACTTAAATTGGTCTGAACTTCTCTTCCATCATAATTAGCCCTTTAGTTCACTGCTGGACATAGGTCTCACCTATTAAGTGTCTTTAAACATGACATGTAAGTCGCGAGTCGGGAGCTTGTAACAACTTAGTATCGTTTGTTCTTGAGCATGTAACATGAACATGTTGTGTTTGATTTTGTTCAGGAATCGGAGGCCGCCGACGCATCAATAGTCAAAGAAGAGGCCGAAGCGCCCAAGAGCGAGAAAAAGAAGAAGAAGAAGCAAACGGAAGAACCCGCAGAAGAAGTGGAGGAACCCAAGAGTGAGAAGAAGAAAAAGAAAAAGCGGCAGTCGCAGGCCGACGAATGAACAGCGAACGACTCCTGTTCCCACCTTCTGCCTCTAATTGTTACAACTTCTAGTCTGTAAGGACACGGGCGTATCACTGCTGGACTCCGAAACGGGCTTTTGTACTGTACCATAAAATGAAAGGTATTTTATTTTATACAGTGAGACTGCCTCAAAAAGCTCCGAAAGATAATGAATTAATGACAGCTTTCTAAGGCAGTCTAGTAATTGTTAGTACGTTTAAGTGGTGATGATAATGATCATACATTCTATGTATGTAAGTTGAGTGTGTGAAATCGTAAAAGATTTATTTGCAAGATAGAAAGAATTATTTTTAATTTAGTAATGAGCAAGAGTCCCGATTATGTAGGTCCTCGAATGTGTACTTGAGTGTATGCAAGTGATTTTATAACTGTGGTTATAATAAAGATATATTTTTAAGTTTAAATTGTATTTTATTGCTTTGTTCTTTTACTTCACTATAGACAGCTATTACAAATGGAAGGACTAGATAGAACTCTTGTAAAGGGCGTATCTCGCCACCCCCGTATTGAACAGAGAGTTAAGGCTTAGCCGTGGAAAACTAAGTCTGCCAAATTGCATGTCAACTATACCAAATGTCGTCGGTAGAGGCGCTTATTTTTTACATAGACTTATGCAAAATTTATTTATTGTAGAAGAGGCAAACTTCTGTTTTTTTTTGGTTGATAGCACAATCACAAGGTAATAATGTAATGTTAACTAACATTTGCCCGCGGCTTTGCTATTGTTGCATGTAAAGTACCTTAATAAAACCTATGTCGCTTATTGTAGTATATCAATTATAATAAAAATTACATTCCTTGATAGTTATTCATACAAATCAGAAAAACCTAAAATAATAATATCATATCCATGCGTGTTAAAGTACCGACAATATCACCGACCATTATGATAATACTTTATACATTAAAAAAATATACTAATTTGGTCAAAAAAACTGAGGACTAAATGGATTACAAAAGTGTCAATCGTTGAAGATATTTCGATTTGGTTTTGCAGGGCTTTCTCAATTTTTTATTAAATATAAATAATGCTGAACAAGCCACACAACATCATCTAACCCCAAATTAAGTAGAGCTTGTGTTATGCTATACTTATTTTGATATACTTATTAAATACAGTACACAGATAGATATTTTTTAATATGCATAAGACATTCAGAACACCTGGAACAAATATTTGCAGATGGTAGAAACATTTTCCGTGAGGCGGGAATGAAACTAACTGTAACCTCCTGTGTCGCAGGTGCACCTTTCCGCGCCGCGCCAATCAAATAATCAGATATAAAATGAAATATAACAGTTATTCCCTTTACACCTTACAGGAGTCTTTTACTCGTCACAAAATATGGTTAATGAGTAAAACTAGGAAATAAACTGATTACTTTAATTTTTTGTTCATTTCAATCTTTTTAAGGTAAAGTAAAGAAGCGAACAAGAAACCTTTACCTTGTTAGGGTGTTCGTTTTCGAGCTAGGCAATACTATTAGCAATACCCAAGCTTTTTTATCCTCTAGAGATAATCTTATATTTTGTAGCAAAGGATATGTTTGACAATTTGTTTGAATTTATTTTTTGATAAGTTTTAACTCTCTTGGAGTTTTGTTGTAGAATCGTATACATTGCCCTTTAAAAGATAATCTATAAATCGATACTGAAGTAAACAATTTTTGCCTGTATCTTAGCCGCGCATCACGGCGAAACTATTGCATGAATTTTTTTTTGGGGGGGGGGGGTCAATCTTCAGTTTTTAGTGACCAATTAGGTGACAATTTTAGAGACTTGGTGGGGTTTGAAGAAGTCGTTTCGATTTTGACAGCTATCATCGAAAATGTAGATTTACTTCTCACACAGTCAGTAAAACACAGGGAACAAAGTCGTAAGGACCTGTTACGACTATTTCAATGTTTTTTTCATTTTTGACATCCTTAGATGAGTATCTCACCTAATGACAATTTTTTTTATTTTTAGCAATGAAAAATATTCATAAAAATACGTGAATGTTTGAATGATGAATGATGAATTCCACGGAGATTATTTTGTACACAATCTCAGTACTACTCGCTTACATAATTGATTTTACTTTCCGGAAATAAAAAGCAACAATCATGAAGATAGTTTTAGTTTAGATTGTAATTCTACAAAATAATCATAAAAACCACGACAGACCATGCCTTGCTATCCAAATTGATATTCATACCGATATAAAGTTATTCTTTATTATGTTGCTACCTTCCAAGAACTCGCTGTGTTTCCACAGTTGACGACATCTCAAAGAATACGTAAATTTAGGTACAAATAGACAAAACCAAATAATTGTAGTCATACATAAGATACCGAATGTTTGCAAAAGCCAAATGGCTATTAATTTTGGGCAGTCAGTCTAAGAACTTTTGTAGAAATTTCTAATTTTCTCATTTAATGAATGAAAAGACTCATCAAGAATTGGTGAACCAAGGAGTCAGAATTAACATTTAAGTACCTACAATTGGAATGTCAACTATTTAATTTACACATTTCATTTTTTTACAAATCTCCTTTACTTGACTTCTTTGTTACGCTAAAAAAATGTTTGTTATATTGATGTCAATGTACACATATTGCCAATAACAAAGAAGTTATGACAAACCGCTCCGTTGAGGTTTATCTATGAGTTTAAAAAAATTTAGAGCAAATTTTTGAGTATTTGTCCTTTTGAGAATCTGTACTCTTTATGAGAACAAACCGATAGAACTACGAGTAATTTAAATTTGCCTGTGGTTCTACTGGTAGAATTACGGGCAAAAAATATGCACGTGGTTGGTCCTAAGTAAATCAGTTATCTAGTAAGTACCCATTACAAAGCTCTGCTTAGCTTCGGCCTTGGTGATGATGTGTGAATTCATCAAGTCCACTGCTGGACGTGGGCTCCTATTTTAATTTTTCAGCATTGTTTATATATTAAGGTCATCAAAATCGCCCTACCTTCTTAACATATTTTAACTCGACCAATACTTTCCGTGCTGTAAACATGTTGAGTAGTACCTACCTATCTAACTACCAGAGATAAAACCACTACAAACCTATTCTACTCAATTGGTAGGTCTGTCAATGAATAAAATTCCTGCAAATTTCTTTTAGCTTAGCTTCAATCAAATATAGACTTTATGTCAATGACAAATGAACCATTTAACCCGCAAAACAAAAGTTGTCGAAAATCGTAATTCGTACGTCGAGAACAGCTGTCATCGCGAAAAAAGTTACATAACCTCACGTCCGTCCGAGAAGGCATCCAGCCTTCGAATGAAGGTAGTGGAAGCTATTTTGAGCATATATTGAAAGGGATGTTTGAGTAATAAGGTTTAGATTCTTTTGGCAAAATATTATGATTTTTGCAATTACTTTGCAAAACGCCTTACAAAAATGTGTTTTTTGGGATTTATTATTATTGTATTACATCCTATAAAAATTACAAATATTCAATGGAAAGATAAAATTTTGAAGTAGTTGTTTTAATATTTTTAATTCATTTTGAGTCATTATATTTTCTGTGAGGCCTAAAATGCCGTGCTTTTTAAAGTGTTTTTCTCCAGTGATTTATTTTAAAACTACACCAATTATCGTAAAATGAGGGATAAACTTTCAAAGATCAGTTCTTTGTTTACACAATGTGATATTTTTCATCACATATATTACATGCGCTTTAGAGAAACCTTAAGGACGGCAATGTATGTCAATGTATGCATGGCATTCTTGTAGCCCCTTAACGAAGTATTCATACACATTGACCACAAAGCAACACAAACAAATTAATTTATCCCGTAAAGTATTTTCTTGTTAAATATTATCCTGAGTCCCTCGGGTCAGCAGTTCCAAGTTTGTTTATAATCAACAATTATCTCGGCGTGCGATGGCTCTCGAGGATCTACACAATCAAAAGTTGAGGGCGAAACAAAAATAGTTGAACGCTAGCAAGAAATTAGATTTAGTAAATTATAACTTGGATTCCGAGACCATTTATTATAGTAAGAACCATCCTGAGGAAAGGAATAACTTTTAATACTGTTTAATATTAATTCCTTTTTCTACAAAGTTATAATAATCCTGAAAATCCAGGAAAGGATATAAACTTTAACTGTAACTGTAACTTAAGTTCCTGCATAAACGTAGGTAATCTAAGTTGAGCGAGTTGATAGAGTAGGTACTTAGAGAAACCTAGGTATCAGGCGAGAGCGTTCCAATGGTCTTCTAGTTTAGATGGATGCGGCGCGGCTCCACTCGACTGATCGATCGTGTGTCGCAACTTCGCTCATTAGGGGCGCCGCCGCCCCGTCGCGCCGCGCCGGGCGGGTCGCGCTGCGGGCCCCTGATACTTCGTCTGCAGGTGTCTTTTTCTTTGCAAGCAAAGAAGCACTATAGTTAGTAAAGTTTGCAAGTGTCAGAGTTAACTTCTGAGGTAAATTGATAGTAATGAAAGTGTGATATGAAAGACATTGAACACTATTTTAGGTAGGTACCTAATACGAGTAAGTTTGTCATTGTGAACTCCTACACCTGCCTCCCTGCGATACAACAATCAAAATACTAAACCTAATTCCTCGAAGCTTTAAATCAATGAACGCCTTCAAAATCAGTTTACAATATCTTTTAACAGTAGCTAGTAGAATATCTTTGTTTGCTCTCTATCCCTAGCGATTGGAGAGCCAATGCCGTGTACCTAGAATAAAACTTGTCACAATCTTAACCGTCAAAGCTACCTACGGCTGACGCCGAAAAAAGAGATGGTGCCTTTTGGTAGGTATTCTACTAAAATACCAAATGGTGTCAATGGCGGCGATTAGGACGCGATACCACAGACCTTTTTTCAGACAATTGTCTAACAGAATTAGGCCCAGTTCTATTAAATGAAGTAAAAGTTTCGCAGAAGATAATGATCACTGTTTTTACATGAATTTTAATTTAGCCTTCTAACAAAGCTTTTATCTTGGAAAGTGTGACGCGGCATGAAAAGCCAGAACAGAGCCCATTAGGTTAGAAGGTAGGGAGGTAGGTAGGTGCGGCTGCGCGGCATCTGTCCTTAACTTTGATAAAGTCTTTACAAAGTTACTCGCCTCAACTTTTTCTTTGCGCCTCACTCAAACAGTTCAAACCAGGTTCAAGCAGGTACCTACCTACTTGGAACTTACAACACAAAGTTGCTACTTACAACAGGAACATCTTAGGGAAGAAAGCCACAATCCTTTTACCATTTCCGAACGCATTTTCAGCGTTTTAGTAGGTACCTGCTGCGGGCGGGGGCGGGTTTATCTTGTTGGCAGAAATTACAGAAAAAGCCGTGGAGGGGCTTTCGGGAAGCATCTTCTGAACTAGAAACTTGTTGTCCACCCTGGACGACGGATTTAGGGGTTTAAGAGATGTCGGACCTTGAGAAAAATCAGACGAATTTATGTTGTCACCGCCAGTAGCTTTTCAATTTACCTACATACCTAGAATGCATACCTAGTACGTCCTAGTATGTCCACTGTTGAACATAGGCCTACTCCAAACGACGACGCCACAAACAGCGGGCCCTGAGCCGCACGCGTCGCGCCGTCAATTTGTGTACCTACCTAGATATAGGTAATTTCTTACCGGTTTTCTGTAACAGTTTGAACCAGGGCTTGAATAACCGGAAAATACCGGTATGAAAAGGTTAACGGTATGACGTCATACCTTTATATTACGATATCCTTATATAACGGTACCGTTATGTTCCGATACCGAAAAATAGCGATAGCTTTATTTTTAGCAGTAGCGTAATTTTAAAATAAGAGTACCGAAATGAGAAAACTATAAATAGCTCTCGGCTCAGCTGCAGATTCTATCGAGCCAGTTCCGTTCTAGTCGAGCGAGTGAGACCGGACAGTCGTGTGACTCGTGCGTTTCGAAGTTTTATTTCATATAACCGTTTGCTTAGCTGAGCCAAGTTGCAATTATATTTAATAACTAGCGGCCCGACCCGGCTTCGCACGGATGGACATTAATTTTTAAACATTTTGCAATAAACGTAGAGTAAATGTAGGTATCTATTATTTCTGTGGCAGGACATTTACTTTTATCCGACTGCCTCGTTGGTCTAGTGGTCGCTCGTTCAACCGCTGAAAATGAGGTCCCGTGTTCAAATCCCGGGTCGGGCCAAGATTTGTATTATTGGGTCTTTTCTAGCAAGTTGGCGGTGTTAGACGGCTTAAGCCGTTGGTCTATCGCATGACCTCTCCCCGGCCGTGTCGGTCTGCCGTCCTATCGGATTATGAGAGTGAGGGCATAGAGAGTGTACCTATGTTTGCGCACACACTTGTGCACTAATTTATACATATTAATGTCCTGCGCATCTTGGTCGATGAGACTGGCCGCCGTGGTCGAAATATCCACATCCCTCACTGCGTTGCACGCACAGGGCCACACCGCGCACTGGCCACGCCGGCGCGGCGGCGGCGGCGGGCTGCGTTTATTTACTACTAGTTTATGCCCGCGGCTTTGCACGTGTTGTTTCTATGGAAACGTTTCAAGGTGATTTTTATCCCATGTGAACTGATTTATGGGGGTGTGTATTGCGATAATGGTATGAATACCGGTATACATATCGGTACCGGTATAAATACCGGAATACATACCGGTACCGGTATACATACCGCTATTTATACTGGTACCGGTATGTATATCGGTATTTATACAGGTACCGGTATATATACCGGTATGTATTGCAGTAATAATACCGGTATGTATACCGGTATTTACACCGCTATGTATTGCGATAATAATACCGGTATTTATAAAACATACCGGTATAAATACCGGTATACATACCGGTACCGGTACACATATCGGTATCGGTATAAATACTGGAATACATACCGGTACCAGTAAAAATGCCGGTATGCATACCGGTACCGGTATTTATAATACATTTATAAAACATACCGGTATAAATACCGGTATACATACCGGTACCGGTATAAATACCAGTATACATAACGGTACCGGTATACATACCGCTATTTATACTGGTACCGGTATGTATACTGGTATTTATACGGGTACCGGTATGTATACCAGTATTTATATCGGTACCAGTATGTATACTGGTATTTATACCGGTAACAGTATGTATACCGGTATTTATACCGGTACCGGTATGTATACCGATATCGATATTTATAAGTTTTCCAGTAATAATACCGGTATGTATACCTTTATTTATACCGGTACCGGTATGTATACCGGTATGTATACCGGTATTTATTCCGGTACCAGTATTTATACTGGTATTTATATCGGTACCAGTATGTATACCGGTATTTATACCGCTATCGGTATGTATACCGGTATTTATACCGGTATAAAATAATGTTTTTCATGTGTGAAATAAAATGTTTTTCTTGTGTGAAAATGCCTTGTCACAGTCAGGGACCAGACAGCTATAGATAGATAGATAGATATTTATACCGGTATGTTTTCCAATAATCATATCGGTATGTTTACCGGTATGTATACCGGTAGGTTTCATAAATAACAGTATTATTACCGCAATAAATACTGGTGTAAATACTGGTACTTATAATACATACCGGCAACGGTATAAATACCGGTATACATACCGGTACCGGTATACATACCGCTATTTATACTGGTACCGGTATGTATACCGGTATTTATACGGGTACCGGTATGTATACCGGTATTTATATCGGTACCAGTATGTATACTGGTATTTATACCGGTAACAGTATGTATACCGGTATTTATACCGATACCGATATGTATACCGATATCGGTATTTATTAGTTTTCCAGTAATAATACCGGTATTAATACCGGTATGTATTGCGGTAATAATACCGGTATGTTTACCTTTATTTATACCGGTACCGGTATGTATACCGGTATGTATACCGGTATTTATACCGGTACCGGTATGTATACCGGTATGTATACTGATATCGATATTTATAAGTTTTCCAGTAATAATACCGGTAAGTATACCTTTATTTATACCGGTACCGGTATGTATACCGGTACCAGTATGTATACCGGTATAAAATAATGTTATTCATGTGTGAAAAAATATGTTTTTCTTGTGTGAAAATGCCTTGTCACAGTCAGGGACCAGACAGCTATAGATAGATAGATAGATATTTATACCGGTATGTTTTCCAGTAATCCAGTAATTCCCGCCCTGGATGGGCGGTGACTACCTACCATCATTATTAGGCGAGTGTACTATTGGTGGGTAGGTGCCTATTTATATTAAATAAGGTTGTAAAGCGTTTACTATAATTAATAATAATAATATTCATGTGTTATCGTTATCATATCAATTTATAATGGTGTACCTGCTTACCTACCTACCTAATTATGTGTACCTGAAATAATGTTATGTTACTGTTCTTTTGTTATCTTTCCTGTGCTGTTTGCGTATGTACCCAATAAAAAGTCTATCTATCTATCTATCTATCTAATCATATCGGTATGTTTACCGGTATTTATACCGGTACCGGTATGTATACCGGTATCGTTATGTATGTTTAACAGTAATAATACCGGTATTTATACCGGTATGTATTGCGGTAATAATACCGGTTTGTATACCGGTATTTATACCAGTATTTATACCGGAACCAGTATTTATACCGTTCGGTATGTATTGCGGTAATAATACCGGTATTTATACCGGTACCGGTATGTATACCGGTATGTATACCGGTATGTATACCGGTATTTATATCGGTACCAGTATGTATACTGGTATTTAAACCGGTAACAGTATGTATACCGGTATTTATACCGGTACCGGTATGTATACCGGTACCAGTATGTATACTGGTATTTATATCGGTACCAGTATGTATACCGGTATTTATACCGGTACCGGTATGTACCGGCATTTATACCGGTACTGGTATGTATACCGGTATGTATACCGGTATTTATACCGTTACCAGTATGTATACCGGTATAAAATAATGTTTTTCTTGTGTGAAAAAAAAAATGTTTTTCTTGTGTGAAAATGCCTTGTCACAGTCAGGGACCAAACAGTTAGAAGAAAACCAGATGCCAGATATCTTGGCAATACAGGTCGTTGACCTTCATGAAATAAAAAAAGGCACTGCTTAAAATTTTTGAAAATTATTATTAGTACGAATTAAATTAGAATAGAATAGAATAGAAAATCATTTATTGCCTTAATTTAGAAAATACACACAAATACCGGAGAAAGGAACATCAGACGCGATACAAACAATCAGAGTCTTGGTAGAAAAGGCAAGGACCAATAAATCGAACCTCCACATGGTCTTTATTGACTTGGAAAAAGCCTTCGACCACGTCCCGCGTGAACTTATCTGGGAAGCACTTAGGAAACAAGAAACCCCAGAATACTACGTCACCCTAATTCAGGACATGTACAAAGGCATAACTACCCAAGTTTTATGCCCGGCAGGAACCAGCGACCGTTTCGAAATACGGGCAGGAGTACACCAAGGCTCTACGCTAAGCCCGTTACTTTTCAACACAACCATGGACTACCTCACAAAAGACTGTCAGAAACCACTACCTTGAAACATCCTGTACGCAGATGATGTAGCGCTTATCTCTGAAGACTTACAAGACCTACAACGGAACTTCAACTCGTGGATAAAAGCTTTTGAGGAGAACGGTCTAAAAATAAGTAGGAAGAAAACAGAAAACTGTGTATTCGACGGCGCCACAAACGTCAATGACCTCAAAGTTTATATTGGAGACACACAAGTTCCAACAGTAAATCATTTCAAGTACTTAGGTTCAATAGTAAGCAATGATGGGAAGATCGACGGCGATGTAGCTCACAGGACAACTACGGGCTGGATGAAATGGAGGCAACTCACAGGCGTAATGTGCGACAGAAGGATGCCAGTAAAGGTAAAAGGCAAGATCTACAAAACTGCAGTAAGACCAGCTCTTCTCTATGGGTCCGAATGTTGGGCAACCAATAAACAACACCTAAATAAACTGCACACTACAGAGATGCGCATGTTACGCTGGTCAGGGGGTGTCACATTACTGGACAAAATCCGAAATTACTACGTAAGAGGAAGCTTCAAGGTCGCACCGATAGCCGACAAAGTCAAAGAGAGACGCCTTCGATGGTACGGGCACGTACAGAGACGCCCGGAGGATCATATGGTCAAGCTTGCCCTAAATTTGCCAACAACGAGACGAGGACGCGGAAGACCACCCTCCACTTGGTTGACGACGGTTGAAAAAGACCTAAAAGAAACTCAGCTCGACAAAGAAACCGCACAAAACCGTGCGCAGTGGAGAAAAAGGACAAGGAAGGCCGACCCCAAATAAATGGGAAAACGGTCGAGGAATATAGAATTTAGAAAATACACAAAACAAAAATATACGTACTACTTAATTAAAACTAATAAACTTAGACAAAAGGAGTAAATTCAGCATTTAGCTGTAATGCAAAAATGCAAATGCAAGGCACTTATAACGCTAATATTTGGCACTTAGTGTAGACAATCTAGTCTCCGCGCTGAATGAAAAGAAACAATAAAAAACATATTTTCGCATTCTCCCCATGCTTCCCTTTTATAAGGAAAGAAGCCGAATCGACGAATATAAGAACGACCGCGACGTCGTCATAGCTGTGTATTAAGAAGTGTGTGTGAGTGAAACCTCGTTCGACAAGGCAAGTGGCATTCCTATCGAGCGAACTGTAAACAGAGCACTAGCGTCGTTTACTCACGCGTTTTTCGGTATCGAAATGAATTACGTTACGGTACCAGAAAAATACAGGTAGCTACCGGTACCCTTAAAATAATGGTACCGTTATTTTATACCTGTACCAATACCGTTATTGTATACCGGTATAGGTCTACCTTTAAATCAAAACGGTACCGTAATTTTTTACCGGTAGCTTAACCCTATACCTATACCGCTTTCAAGCCCTGGTTTGAACGACTTGCATTCTTGCCCAAAAGGCTTGTTCTACTCGTAGAACAAGCCTTTTGGGCTCAAGACTCGTCTTACAAGCGCTTGCTACCCATTTCATGTAATTCTGCCGCTGGCGCTGTGTACAATTTAGCGGGTAATCGCGCGGTGTACGGAACCCGCAACCGCTTTATATCCGGCCGGTGATGGCCCGCGGACTCCTAAATTGCCAACGCTGAGTGCTACTCTGTAATACCTACTACCGTGGGATCCGGTTTAGATAATGCTTTGCTGTTTTATTGTATCAAAGATACTGAAGCCATTCTCAAGGTGCAATGTTTGTAAACAATTCACATTACCACCATCCATATACATAGGTAGGTACCTAGGTACCTACTTAATTGTCTTCTTGACGTCAAGTTTTAAAAATAATTGTCTGCATTGTGCATTGTAGGAACGAGCTCAAATCAACTAGTAGTGCCAAATCTGTAAAAACCAACAAAAATGAAGTGATGATGATGTATAGGTTAAGGCCAGGTACTCCTGCAGCAGCAGGCGTAACGTAAGCGCCAGCGCGCGACTGATCGCCGCGCTCGTGCATTTTGTAGGTATGTATGTAAACATAGTAAAATTTAAGAAAATCATTTAATCAAGTCAAACTCTGCGAATTTGATTAGAAATAATTATCTTTAAAAATAAATATCAGTACTTCAGTCATAATATCGAAAAATCATTATAAAACTTTGGGAATTTTTTGTATCCAGTGGAGTTCATTAGATCCTGAAACTGAATGCGACTTTGGCTAAACTAAATCTTTCTGTAATATGTACACCTTTTTTTCAGAATTTAAAAATCACAAAAGCGCGGCCTCTGATGGAATAGTGTGGGAATATCTTCAGGCAATGTTTACAAACAGTTTGTTTAAAAATGTTACCTAAGCTAAGAGTTTAGCCGGATTATAAGCATGCATGTTATACCTAGCTACTGAAATGTCTTACTGTCCATGCTGTGACGTGACACAGGGAGAGCTATCATCCAGCTCGCCCTTCCGATAACAGCAAGGTAGGTACCTACCTGTAAGTATTCCACTTCTTATATTTTAAGTACATATAATTTGGTGTTGTAGCGCTCTAACGAGGCTGATAAGAATTCGATGTGCCTCCACATGAAACAACTCCACAAATGATCACAATGATTATCTAAGTAGGTAGAGTTCTACTCTCCTATAGGACCAGAGATAAACCGAACTGCTAGGACACTAAATTGACTTGAAATAAGATAGTTAAATGTCGCACAAGTCAGAAGTTAGGATAAATGAGCTGTGTTCCACACTAAATTAAACATTTACGTGTAGGATATGAATAGGATAGGAGCGACGCAGACAGTACAGGTACGCAGCTGCGCACGCACTTGGCATCTCTCCCAGGCAAATGGACGGAAAGGATGTTTATAGTTTTGTTGTGAGGTCGCAGGTCGCCGGCGCGCACGGGGGGGCGGCACTTTGCTGCCAACTAGGGATTAGTCCCGGGAATTCCCGTTCCCGAAATTCCCGGGAATTCCCGAAATTTTTAGCTGATTTAAGATCCGGGAAATCCAAAATCATTTCCCGGGAAATTTCGGGAATTTCGGGAAAAATATTTTACTTTTATAGCAGTACCGAAATAACGTAACTCAACATATTTCACTTCCTCTTATAGCATTTCACATTATCAGGTACCTAACCTACGCGGTATTAGGCAGGGTTGACATGATTTGTATCACTTGATATAAATCAATTGTTATTTTCCCTGCAATGAAAACAGAGAGCAGTCAAAAATGTATGAGAGTGCCCAAAATTGAACTTCCGTGTACACATGCACAATGTACCTAATTACCTATATGGGTACTATACTTATTGGTTGAGGATTCAGGAAATTCTCCGAAATTAATAATTCCTTAAAATTCTAATAATGCGTGTTGTCGAAAAAAAGATGCTTAGCACTTAGGTACTGGCGTTTGAACCTACCTTTCCTACTAACCTATAAAAACCTTTAAACTGGATAGACCAAAGCGATTATGATAGAATAAAATATTAAATTAAATAATTCCGATTTAAATCAAATTAATCGTATTTTCTTTTTTAACCATGATTTTTATCAAACCTGGTATAAGAAATGTTAGTTATAGCTATATTACTTTTGATCTGTAATTAATATAAATTTTTAGGTCCATGTCTATTGTCCCCTCGTTCGAGAATAAGCCTTAAGGCTTTTCTTGCTATAGAGCCGTGACTGAAGCCAGCTCTACATAGTCGATCGCTGCCATCTTGCTCAGCAAAGCACCTTGCTGAGCTACATGACAGCAATACTCCATGAAGCTAGCCTTAAGGCTTTTCTTGCTATAGAGCCGTGACTGAAGCCAGCTCTACATAGTCGATCGCTGCCATCTTGCTCAGCAAAGCACCTTGCTGAGCTACATGACAGCAATACTCCATGAAGTTGGACTTGAGCTTGGCAAAGAGAAAGATACATACAGACTCATACATTTTTGATTGGTACCAGAGTCAGGTGCATTGCTGCAATTTATTATCCTCTTTGTGCATGTTATTCTGATCGGCTCTGACTTCTGAACCTATAAAGCGCGATGATATCGCCTGCGTGGGTATTGTTAGGTAAAAATACCAGCATCTGGTATCAGGTAGAGAATTCAATTCAATGCATTCGAACACTTCTTCGAACACAACGAATCGACCGTTTACGGCAGGCAGAAATAAATGCATAGTAAGAATCGCCAATTGATTAGACCGACACGAATGGAAGGACAATCCAATTTAATTTATTTTTTTAATATCATGGGCTAACAAAGAACACTTAGTTCAATTTTATATTTGTCTCCGTTGAGCCTGGCCACCGTGGCCTAGTATTTGGATAGAAGAACATTATATTGTTTATTATGTGGGTACGTAATAAGGTATTTTTAGATTGATGTTTTCGCTTAGAGGACTCGAAAAACAACGGGAGCTCCTCGGTGTCACTCTTACAACAACTCTGAACTTCTGTACTTTCACTGGATTAAAATGAAGAAACGAATCAAAGCTAAAACAGTGGCCACGAAGCTAAGCGTCTCATACTATACGAGATCAGGCGATATTTCACACAAGGATAGCTCAAGTCCAGCCTCATGGAGTATCAGCAAAGCACTTTGCTGCGCAACATGACAGCAAATTAATGTGTTATGCTAGGTTCAGTCACGACTCTATACAACAAAAAGCCTTCAGGCTTGTTGTCGAACGAGGGGACAAAAGATATGGACCTAAGAATTTGTTATTCATTTTATTAACATTTCAAAAGATACAGCTTTAAGTAACTTACCTAATACCGCATAGGTACCCGATATCAGCGAAATACCTAAAAAGGACGTGAAGTATATTAAATTATCTTAATTCGGTAGTGTAAAAATATTTTTTCGAAATTTCCCGGGAATTTCCGGGAATTCCCGGTTCCGACTTTAAAACTTCCCGGGATTCCCGGTTCCTCGAAAACGACCTGATTTTGGAATCCCTACTGCCAACCTGTCATAAATATGTATCACCATCGGGATAGAAAACATTTGGCTCGGGGAATGTCGAACGTAGATAAACATATCTATCGCGATATTGGCTGAAGTTACGGTTTTGGAAAAAATTTCGTGTCTCACTCAGCCTTTCTCGTTTTATGTCTTGTTCCTAAAACGTTGTTAGATATGTATAGGGAGGTAGGTAGGCTGTTCCCCAGGCGATACTTAACGTCAAAACGAGACATGGGTGTCTAATAAAAACGAAAGTATGTATATTTGCTTCCTAGCCTCATGTTATTGCAGCTATGTGGGGCCTTACGTTGTAAAATGATATTCAACCCGTAAGTAGAATTTATTTGGCAGTAAGTAGTGTTGTCCTGGAACACGCACTTCAGTGGACGTTGCACCCCTCTCCCCTGTAGCCCCTCCCCTCACCTGTCGTGTAAAAGGAAGTGTCCTGGTGATTTATCACCCCCGCGACACTACAATGAAGTCTTTATTTTACGCGTTTTTACGAAAGAAAGAAATTAAATTATGATGAAACTTTACAAATTATCGCACGTTTTACTAACGTAATGAAGATAAAATGAAAAAGTTCTTTAGCTTTGTAAATTCTTAATCAGTAGCAGTCCAAGACATAATTTGGAAAACCGAGGATTTGAAATCCGATCCAAATTCATATAAGAGACATTTCGCTAGTAAAGAGACGGCTCGACGTGGTCGGGGCGTGGTCGGGGCGTGGTCCGACCGCCCGTGCTTACACGAGAGCGGGTATTAGAAGCTAGTGTGCGACGACGCTCATTTTGATCTCGTTTGCCAACGAAGCATTTCCACTGGTACGGCGTAGAGCCTCTACGAGGTCCGTAGATCTACGGAGGATGGCTGTCCGAGCTTCGTAGCTCGTTGGGAATGTCTGAGCTGAAGGTCGTCGTGTGTCTAACGATGTCAATGTCTCATGACATGGTAGGTGTGTTGTCGCGAGGTACAAAGGAACCTTCCCCGCAGCTCTCTCTTGGGTACGCGTCTTTGAATAAAATACTCGTAGCTCCACATAATTCTCTTACAAAAATTCCGAAACTCTATTATACGCGTAATATAATGAAGAATTTTAACGTCGAATTCCCGGCTATAACATTGTTCGTGGCTGTCACGTTTGTTGCCCCCACGGTTGGCCCGGATCTCCGGGATTAAATAATGTCAATAACGACAATAGGAGTAAAAACAGAGCTGTCTCCTGTTCTTAGGACGGCTTTATTCGGGGCGGAAATGGGGAGATGCCGCTTACGGGCATTACTGGATCCGCGCCATCTTCACTTCGACTCGGTGAGGGAATCAATTGATTTTAATGGTGGGAGGACTTTGTAGGCGATAGATGTATTTATGGCACCCTTGGAAGCAGTTGCGTTATTTAAATCTATTATTTTGGTTTCGTAGCTCGTCGAAACGTAAATTCGTTTGTAATGTATAACTATAAAGCTTCCCATCGTACAGGTGTCGCTCGTGAGCTATGTGACATAGGTACAATCGTAATGCCTTTACTTTTGCCGCAGCCCCTACCTTTCAAATCGAGACTCAGCGATGCTTGGCGCCCGTTCTAAATAAAAGGCATTCTTTCCCCGACAGCGAACGTTGCAAGAGAATAACATTTAACAGTCGAGCTAACAGCAGCACGGCAGAGGCCGCCTCTGTTGTGTTTACATGGAGATACTTCTCGCAGTCGCGCTTTGGATGCCGGGGACATGGCAGCTTCTGGACGAAGGCTAGCATTAGATACAAATCGTGAACTTGGATTTAACTAAATACTAACTCCGAGACACTGCTTGATAGTAAGTACCTATAGTTATATTCTACTGATTTTCAATGCATTAAAAATCTTTCTTTTTACCAGTGGTGGCTAGGAACATTTTTTTTCTCGTGACACTACCAATCTTACCTATTAATTCATTTAAAACTAGTTTATGCTGGCGGCTTCGTATGCGTTGTATATACTATAAACATTTAAAGGTGATTTCTATGCCATGGGAACTGATTTAAGGCATATGTTTGATTCCAGTATTAGAATTACCTGTATGCATAATTTCAGCCCGATCCGTTCAGGAGTTTTGGCGTGAAGAGGTAACAAGCATCTATACATCCATCCAAAGTTTCGCATTTATAATCTTAGTGTGATGTTGATTTATAGGTTAAGGCTAGGAAGGTAAATAGCCAACACTTTAATTGGTTAGTTTTCTACAAATACTAATTAAAATAACCAAATAAGTAATTCTCAGAAATAGGTATTTTATTTATTAAAAAAATATGTAACCATGGAAGAATTATTTCGATGATAATAAAATGATAGGTAGGTACTGAATTGAAATTGATGTATACATACATCATCTTTTGAAAACGATGTTTTCATAGTCCAATTAGAACCTATAACTAGTTAAAACCGGCATAGGTGGTTGATTGGTAGAAGTTGTCGTCCAGGGCTGGTAGGTCCTCGGCGGAGATGGAGGCCCGTCGACCGGACGCAGCGTGTTTGTTCTCAATAATGGACCGGCTCTGCTCCCACCGGGTCGATCGCATACCTAGCAGCCTCTCACAGGCGATTGTTTCCATTTTTTATATCCGAAAAGTTGTTGAATTGACTAACCGGCCGTCCAGTTTAATTACAATTAGTTTCAACTGCACACTTTTTTCGAATTGATTTTAGAATCAATTCTATGGCCCGTATTATGAAAGCTTGCTTAGTCATCGAGCTATGCTTGACTGACGTTTATGACACAGAAAATCGTTACTCAAGCATAGATACCTGACTTGCAATCTTTCATAATACGGGCCTTATTGAAGGCAGTTTTACATGCATTCATTAAAGCAACCATTTACTCTAAGATAAGCATAAACAAATTTTCTAAGACAAATGATGTACCTACTTAATGTCTAATTAAAAGCTTTAGTCTAGCCAGGCAGCCAGTAAACTTCTCGTGGGCTGTACTAAGTAACTAGATTAATTATGTGGAAGCTCCGTTTAGCGCCCTCCGTTCAAATTAATTGTTCAAAAAATAAAGATGAAAAATGTTGTATATCTAAGGTACTTAATTGGAAAGATATACTCAACTGATTGGTCTGAATTAATGAGTCTTTTTTTCGTCCACGATTTGCTCTTGATCGTGAAGTGATTCAGGGGGCATTTTCGTATCAGGAGAGCAGATTTTTGACAGCTTCATTTTGTAACATCGGTCGATGTTCAAATCTCTTAGCTGTTCTATCCCAGACTGACGATACTCCCCAAAGGCTTTCGCTGTTCCCCCCTCCCCCCACTTTAAAACCCAACGTTTTACGCTCCAGTTACAAGTAATCAAACAACATTATAAATTTCCGTGAACCCAATCATATTGTTTCGAGTTATTTACTCATAAAATATGGTGTTGATTCGAGTTGTATCCCCGAAGTTTCCGGGCCGAGTTGAAGATCTAAGGGCTCCCCGGTGCAAATTTACAGCTCGGCAAGGCTCCCAAACTTTTTCACTTCGGCACAGATAAAAACTTTCAGAATCTTATCTATTGGGATACTTTGTCTTTAGTGATTTTTGAGTTAGAATTGTGGAGTTTGATTTACTTTGTGTTTTGGGAACTTTGTGAATCGGATTTTGCAGAACATTTTATTCTTAGGATTTGGGAAATCAAACTTTTTGGAATGTTTTGGAAGAAACCACACATTTTGTGCTTTGTTGAGTTTCCTCTGTGTTTATTTTACCCAGCGTACACGTGTACTTGGATTAATTAATGCATGTCAACCGTTTGGTAGTAGGTACCTAGTTTGTTATTGAGGGTCACACCTCAAAGGCCGGTAGGGCTAGGGTTAAACAAACTTCAAATGGAACAACGTTCAACTTCGCACATCCAAACGTGACAATCGCTGTTCCTGAGTTAAATTGCTGGGAAAGGTCAGGTGCGAGTGGACTAACGACTTCAAACGGAGGGCGGCTCTGAGAATAAAATGAAATACAAACGGCATGCATCGGCAGCGAGACTGTTCCTAGTAGTGAATAGTTATTCTACCTCAGGCTTTTATCTCCATAATTACAAGGTGCCTTGGATACCCACACTCAAAGTAAGGGCTTTGATTATGCCTCGCACGTTATAAACAATAGAATATCTATCGTCTTGGATTTCGAATACTAAGAAATTATTAAATATTTATGCCTCGTTAGTAATAAAGATTTCAAAGAAAAGTATAAAAATACCTATCGCGTACTTAAGGCTTGTTAGGCCAGCAGAGGCCGCATTTTTGTGATTTTTAAAACCATCTGAGACTTAGAAAATAGTGTTTAAAACTCTGAATAAATATATATATTACCTAAGGATCTAGTCTAGTCAAAGTTGCATTCAGTTATAAGATCTAATGAACTTCACTCGATAGAAAATAATCCCAAAGTTACCCCTTTTTCTAACGTTTTTTCAATACTATGACTAGCGAACACTTTTTTTTTGTATCAACTAAGGACACTTAATATTTCTAAACAAATTCGCAGAGTTTGACTTTATCAAATGATTTTCTTAATCACCGTATTTAAATAACTACAAAAAAACATGAGCGCGGCGGCTTGGCAGGCGCGCATTTTCCCTTACGCCTACTACCTGGCCTTAATATATGCCTTCTAGTTTGATGGAGCTTTAGCAAAAATTAAAAGTGCAATCTAATCTAAAACAATTTCACACCCCATTTGCAACTAGATCTAGCAATAGTTAAAACCCGCAATAACACGTGAGTTAGCCAGCGAGGCGCCGTGGCCGAGCCGCGCGATTAACGTCCGCGCGAGCAGGCGCAGAGTCCGGTGAGAACTACTGGACATGGAATGGACTCGCAGTGATTCCATTTTATGACTAACGGTTAATGGCCGAGCCTCCCAATGAGCGTCAATCGTAGCTACAGCAAGCCAGAGGTCGCATTCAGGCCTGATTAAAAGAACACCCCGCAAGGCGCAGCCGCACCTAAAGATGCAGTAAACCGCGCCCGTTAACCTGAAACATAGCTGCCAATCCTCGAATGCCTGGTCTCTTATTAAATATCACCAAACATATCAAAAATATCTTTCACTGATGATCCAACATTACCCCATCCTTGTCATGGTGTCCAGTCAAAACTATTTTATTTGTTAGCTCCTCTATCTGCGCGCAGCATAACTGTTCCCCTGCTCGGTGCAGCGGACAGGGAAGTCGTTTAGGAGCGGCGGTCGGGCTGCGGCCTCCGCCGGCCTCCATCCAGCACAACAGGCCATTGTGCCGTGTTTAGGCTTAGTTTCACAATATCCGCGTCTCGCTCGGCCAACTCTCCGCTTTGTGCCGCCTTTCGTAGCGGTTACCAATATTACTCTAACTAAAGCCACTTTGAATAATTTACTAAAACATTTGCTTTTGGAGAGATCGGAGATTGGATTTCGGATTGTACAATTAGTCCTACTCAGAAGAGAAAGCAATTAAAAATTGAAATGTTCTGTAGCCGCGTAGTAATAGCAGTGGGCGAAATGCGAATCACTATGGCGGAAACAAATACCTATAGAGAGAATTGTTGAGTCACGAACCGAGATGATCCTCGATCCAATTATTATTGTGTGATGGCCGCCGGTGCGTGTAATGCGGTGCGTGTGATGCGGTGCGTGAGACGCGGTGCGTGTAACGCGGTGCGTGTAATGCGGTGCGTGTGATGCGGTGCGTGTAACGCGGTGCGTGTAACGCGGTACGTGTAACGCGGTGCGTGTGATGCGGTGCGTGAGATGTGGTGCGTGTAATGCGGTGCGTGTGATGCGGTGCGTGTAACGCGGTGCGTGAGACGCGGTGCGTGTAATGCGGTGCGTGTAACGCGGTGCGTGTGATGCGGTGCGTGTGATGTGGTGCGTGTAATGCGGTGCGTGTAACGCGGTGCGTGTAACGCGGTCCGTGAGACGCGGTGCGTGAGACGCGGTGCGTGTAACGCGGTGCGTGTAATGCGGTGCATGTGATGCGGTGCGTGTGATGCGGTGCGTGTAATGCGGTGCGTGTAACGCGGTGCATGTGATGCGGTGCGTGTAATGCGGTGCGTGTAACGCTCCAGTCACACAGACGGTTACTTTGCGGTTCAGAGTGGGTACGCCTCGGGACACTAAAGAACATCACCCACTGACTGTACCGTTCGCGTTGAACATTTTTGAATCAGATCAATTTAATTAAAATACATAAAAACTTTTTATTGTGATCATTTGTATAAAAAATAGATAACGTATAACCTATGAGTATGTGTAGGTAGCCATCATGTCGCAGCCATTGTTTCCGGATCAATTTAAGCCTTGTCTAGATCAAAGCGGATCTTAGTAGAGGACTCAGTTTTAATAAGTTATCTTTTATAAAGTTATACCTACTTTAAAAGTTTTCGCTTCTTTTAAAAGATAAAAGCGCTTTTAAAGATCGAATAGTGAAAATTTCGATGCGCACGTTCGCGCTGATGAGCGCCTACCTTAACAGGACTTACAGCCGAGCAACTGCCATTAATTTGTTATTAGTTTATTGATGTTCTTGTTCCCATCTACAGAGTCGAAGCCTTGAGAAGTAATCAAATACAAATACAGGCTGAATGTTACAGATAGCTCACTCGCTATTAGCTACATGACCAAAAGTTTTTGTGTGTCTACTGGATCTTGCTAATAATAATAACAGACCTTTACTTATTTATTATCCTCAGCTCAGGTCAGTCACAGTTCTGTATTATGTTTCTTTTTTTTTCTGTTATCTATTTCTATTTCTTTTTAGGGTTCTCTACCCCAATAGGAAAAAAGGAACCCTCATAGGATCACTTTGTTGTCCGTCTGCCTGTCCGACTGTCAACCCCCTATTCTCAGGAATGCGTGGAGTTATCGAGTTGAAATTAACATCAAATACTCAAGTCTGTAACCTCTTGGATTCTCAACATAAATAAAACTTCTAAGTCAACGCAATCAAAAGTTACAGCCGATTGTGTCCGAATATGTTTAAATTTCCAAGGGAATCACATGCACACAAAACCTATAGGGTACTTCCCGTAGACTTAGAATCATGAAATTTGGCAAAAGCAAGGTCTTATAGCACAAATAAAGGAAAAAATCCGAAAAACCATAAATTTGTAGTTTATTCACAACAAACAAAATATTTTTGATTCTCGCCATGGACCAAACCTATACTATACTATACTTCCAGTTGACCTAAAAGATGATATTTCCCAAGAAAGAAAGTCTTTCAATTGGAACCCTCAGTGCGCGAGTTCGACTCGTACTTGACGTTTTATTTTATTGTTGTTTGTCTTTTAATTGTAAAAAATATTTTTGATAGTATTTTGTCGTTAACCTATGGACTAGTATTGTTTGAAATAAAACCTTTGTATTTTACTTTATGTATTTATGTTATTTATTTACGTCTGTGATAGATAATTTTATTTTAATTTAAGCAGCATTACGACGGCGCTTGCGTCCTATATTATCTACGTAATGATATAATTAAAAACAAGACCCGTCAAGTGCGAGTGTAACTCGCGCGCCGAGGGTTTCGAACGTTTGTCAACAAATACATATGTACCAAAAGTACCGGTTAGAGACTTTGCAATTTAACGAATACCTAAGAATAATAGGTAGGTACCAACCTACATTTCAGATGGATCTCTCTGCATGCTTCGGTTAAAGTGGGTATTGGTAAATTTTTCGACTTTTTTCGAAATATTTCAAAAAGTATGAAACCTACAAAAATTTCAAAAACTATTTTGAAATGTACAAACTGATACCTTTCATTTGATACCCCACATGACCCTGTAGGTATCTTTTAAAATTTCGGCATCACAATTTGTATGGAAAATATTCAATTTCATTTTTCATTCATTATCATTTATTTTTCTTTAAATCTGTTCAGGCGCACGAAATTTATTATTATTTTAAATTTCAAGTTGATAGCTGCAGTAGTTGCTGAGTTATTAAGGAGGGAAAAAAGGACAGACAAAGCGAGACCATCAGGGTTTCGAAACCGATCTTTGATCTGCGAAACCCTAAAAATCTATCCAAAAATTCTAACATCACCTTCGTGGCTGACAAACGGTCACTGCATCACCACTTGGGTCTACCAGGGAGGGAGTCATACCCACCCCCTACATTTTTCTACTGTTTAGAAATAAGTGGGTAGTTTTCATACGCTCCGTCGCTGTGTGCTCGGAGAATTGAGTTAGCTTATTATGAGCAAAGCTGGAGGTTGCAATTTCTACCTCTAAGCTTATTGGCAGTTTGTTTGTTTTGCTCTGCTCAAAGAATAGCAAATAGAGACTCGTTTGTTGTGCTCTAAGAAATACGTAGTGAAGTAAATAACATTATTGCATTTCTGTGTTTATCACGAAGTATTTTCTAATGTTAAATGTTACTTGTCTGTGCAAATAAAGCTACAAAACCTTGATGAAAGCATCAAGGTTTACTAACTTCTATTTCTTAATTTCTTTTACAAATGAAAAGGAAGTACAGAAAACCATCTTGGTTGGGTACCAAGGGCTACTTGAAAGGACGTCGGGGCCAAACTACGTAGTTTCTAAAGCTTTTCTTTGATTGAAGGCACGTAGCGAGCGTAACGTTATTTATTCCAGGCCCGTACACAAATATGGCAGGAATAATGTTAATTATCCTCCCTTCAGCCGTAATGGATCGGGCGCTGCATGAATATTTATCGTCTTGGGTCCGCGGCCGAGACGAGGCCGTTACGTTAGCTAGAGCGGGAGCTGGTTGTCTTTGGAATTAGATGCCTAACCTAACCATGCATTAATTTGCTTGAGATCACGGAGTCGTTGATTACACTCGCATCAAATTCTAGCTAAAAAATCTCGATAAAAAGGCACTACCTGATTTTTTTTGACGGCCATTTTCCTCAAAATGACCTAGTATAACATATTTTTTTCTATTTGTTAATTAGAATTTGTAGAAATAATTTGTAATTAATAGCAAAAATATTGAATAATGATTTTTGCCTTCATTTTATTGAACAATTTAGAGTTGTAATAAGTTTCTGATGCTCACCCCCGTGTCTACCCGCCAGTAAGGCCACTCTCGGCCGCTCGCAGCCGCTCCGGCCGTTGGTCAAAGGCACAGCATCAATGTAAATCCGCTCGTTCTAGCTACACGCTACGCGGACACTTTTTACAACGGGCATATAGCAGCAGACTCCTTTTACAACGGTGTTATAGCTATGACCTCCTCGTGAATCTGTTTTTAAACCTGGTGAATCTCTCTGAGAACCTCGTGACTACATAACCTGCTGTTCTCTCCTGAGTACGATGCACGGTGACACCTAGCGACTCTTTACAAGACCGATGGACCTAACCTGATGTAAGCCCTAACTCCCCATTACAACCGATAAGTAAAAAAATGTTTTAATTGAGCATTCAAAGCCCGCTTCCTTGATGAAATAGACAGAAAGAACAGATACTGAAGCCTCCGGCATTGAACTTAATAAATAATCTTCGCTAATGGTTCTAAGGTCTGCTTGGACCACGGCGTGAGCCAATTGCTCGGGGACCGAAGGGATACTTGCATTGCGAACTGAGTGGATGCCGCAAGTTGAAAGAAACTGGATCAATTAGCCCGCTCACCGTCTGATGAAACACGACCATTGACGACAGATTTGACAGCCTATGGAAGCAGTAAGCACTTAATGGCCTGTCCACATGGCCGAAAACAAGCAGGCAGTTTTAATCACAAGCGAAAAAAAAATTAGCTGTTAATTTTTTTCGCTTGTGATTAAAACTGCCTCTTGCTTGCAGGCAACATCAAATTATGATCTATCTGGAGCATACTTCTGGTTATTCTTATTGTCGTTGGTTTAATACTATGCTTTTGTTTTGTTTCTTTGATTCATTATTATTAATGAAATGGTTAATGGTTATGTAATCATCCACCTAATAATATTATTAGGGAGACACAAATCGTAAAACCGCTCCCCATAGCCGGCGCGCCCGCGCGTTGGGCTCGTCCCCAGCTCCTCCAGACATCTTCAGCAGGCGCACTCCTGACTAATGCCCTCCGAATCGTAGATTTATGGAGCCGCCATCGCCATCGCCATTATAAACGCTTAATATTCCCCAATATCCGCCTGCGAGCCATTGTTCCCGCCTCCGCCAGAATTTAATACGGCGTTCACGTTCGCGCCGAAATATGACGCATTGCCGATCGAGATCAAAGATACTGTTGGAAGCTCGATGAGCAATTAATAGGAAGGTAATTGTAGTACCTACCAAACTCAATTAAATTTTTAATTTTCCCGCACAATATTTCCCTAGCGGAAAATAAAGCTTTTTTATAAAAATGTAATGACTTTTTGAACGAGTTCAAATGGCCAGTAACAAAAGCGTCGGGGATAAAATTGATTTTCATGAAATCGTGTATAAACGCCATTTAAAATGTAATTTGGTTGATTTTTACAATTTGAAATGATGAATACCACTGGACGACCAGATACATGAGGTCACTAAATAAATTGATGCATTGGAGGTGATTAGCTCACTCGGTAATGAGCTCGGGGCCACGTTCATCGTAAATTGTTTAATGTGTTTCCATTATTAACATTGTTCTATGAAACCATTAACTGCAACCGCATTTGTTTCCAACTAATTTACGCCACGTTTATTAGTTGTGTTGCGAATTAATTTAGTCGGTACCCAAACTATAGATAGTGTACTACACTAGTGAAAACAGGACTTGCTCACACTTTGATTTTTTATAATGAAAAACACTTAGTAAAAAATAAGTAAAAGTATATTAAAGTACCTAAATTCGTACATTTTAATGTTAAACAGATGGTACAGTAAAATAATAGTGTAGCAATGTAATATGGGCGTGTAATTAAAGTCTACTAGCTGCATTCTTACTACCCGTTGTCCTATTACCCGTTTTTACGTAGGAATTAAGTATTTTCCTGTGGTAAAAAGTAGCCTATGTTCATCAGGAATAATGTGGGCTTCTAATGGTAAAAGAATTTTTTAAATCGGTCCAGTTGTTTCGGAGCCTATTCAATACAAACAAACAAACAATCAAATCTTTCCTCTTTATAATATTAGCATAGATATAGATTACATGCATTATCATAACAAATAAAAATAAAATACTTTCAATATCAGAAGGAATGAATAAGTCAATGTCAAAATTACAGAAATAAAGTAGGTTAGTCAATATAAAATATTAATTAATTTTGTTATTTGTCAACATTTTTATCATCTATAAAATGTTTACTTGTATTATAATTTAACTTATAAATAAGTTACTTCAAATATTTTTGTAGGAAAGGCCATTTCCGTAGATTTTATACAGGGAAATTGTATAATAGGTTAATGAGGTAAAACAATTAACAGGCGCATAAATGGTTTTCTCGTATAAAACAGATAGTCTGTACCCGGAAAACTCTATCTTTCCTACCAGATTTATTACTGTGATTTGTATTCTAGAAAAAGAGCATCAAATTTCCGTGTTTTTGTACACGACAGGCAAAAAGCCAAAAACCTAGCAAAGGAAAACGAATCGGCGTGCACTTAGTCCCCCGGGTGCGGGGCGTGGGGCGCGGAGCGCGGGGAACACTCAATATTCATAACCCTCTGAAACACGGCAAATGACCACCTTTACCACTTCCGAAGCAAATGGACAACGCTTTTAAATCTGTCTAACCTAGCGAATTCGTACATTTGAATGTTTTTTATCAAGCCTTGAAAAACATGAAAAACATCAAATACACATATTTCCTATTTTAATTATTTTCATGAAAAACACAATTAGAATAAAAGGTAAACTGCATTTCCATGGGTTAGGCTGTGCTCACTTTGGATACGATTTCATCCGAATTTGATTCGCGCGTAAACGTACGACTACGCACGAATGATCCCGACCTGCCAAGGACTATGGGAGCGCTCACACTGAATGCGATCAGTTGTTACGTAAACGTACGTTTACTTACGACGTCCGAATACAATCCGAACTTGTTGGGATTTATCACGCAGTCGTATGTTCAGTTTTACATAAAAAATGGACACAATGGATGTAGAAAAGTCAATTAACTTGATTTACGGACATAAATGTTTATGGGATCAAAACGATGCGAAGCGAACAGTCTAGGGTCATTATGTAAATCTTCCTTAAAATGATGAAATTCACCGTTTCATTTTTTATTGCATTCTCTTTTTCAAAATATTTCGCGCACCCATTCAGTTCTTCGATAACGACGACGCTGTCGCAATCACCGATGTAGAAGAAGACTATCTTGAAGATACAGATTATTCATCGCAACAAAGATGACTTCACGTACGCGATATCACCGGTGCACTGCCGATTTGATGTACAAAAACATATTCAGTATGAGCACTCAATTCGTACGAACAGTACTCGTACGTTTACGTACGAACAAATTCGTATCCAAGTGAGCGGGGCCTTAGGGTACAACTTGTCCGAATTTAAAGTCTTAAAGTCACTTGGGTTTTCCTTTGCACACTCTGAAAACTCATAAATATTATCCTTCTACTGTATCATACAGACTGATCATGTTCAGCTTTAACAAGCAGTTACTAAAGTAGTTCCAAAGAAGACGTTCCCCTCGTCTGCAGCTAGCCGCGCCACTGTCCGTTTCCGAAGGAAGCAGACCTTAAATGAGTTATATCGCTCAATAAACGTAAAGTTTTCGCGTTAGCCGAGATTTTCCGCAGGAAGGCTGTACATTCGTTAAGTTGCACTTACCTCGCGATTGGATTGCTGCCAGCCCCTCGCAGGCTCCGAACCAAACCAATAAAACCTTTCAAACTGAGCGTAAGCTTTTATTTAAATCCTGTCGCTGCTGCGAGTTCTTCAATTGATAAAAAGCCGTGCTCTCGGTAAAGGCTTACGGGTTTTTAAAAAGGCTGAGCATTAATGTTTGATGTTGTGTCTGTTAAATAATATTCTCCATTTGCGAAGGTTTGTACACTTCTGTGTTTTTATAAAACAAAGCAAAGTTTAAAATTGTATAAAACAAAGTTTAAAAAAAGAGAAAAGTTCTGTAAGCCGGCGGGTGCGGTTCGGTTCAAGAAAAGTTTTATCAAAGCTTCGCATTCAAGAAGGCAAAGATGAGTCGAGAGTGAAGTTCTTCAAAGCCGTGGTCCGATGCTGCATCAGACGCAGCCGCGCAAAGTGAGCTACGAGTGGCTTTGTTCTGAACTTGCTGAGGAGACTGCGGTTTGTTTTGAGTGCGAATGTGTTGAACTTGTGTGTAAAAGATAAATAATAATTCTGAAACAGTAAGAAAAAGAAATAGTTTGAATAAATCGTGTTAACTCTAAACTTTGTACAAGACAAAAACTAAGCTGAAATATTTCTCTATATTTATACTTTTCCGCTTACAGTACACAGACAGACACAAACACAGGTAAAAATAGTTGGAAACTACGAAGATAGATTAAACAAGTTGGAGAGGTTGTTCGAGTAATCAAATTGTTTGTTAGAAATAACGTGTTTGTTACTTCTACCGGTACTCGGCACCATGTTTGTTACTTCTATCGGTACTCGGCAGGATATTTGCTGCATGGAATCGAACACTCGACGTTTATTAACCAGAGGCGCTCATTACGTACATATCGGGATACATTTTACCGACGTTAATTATTTGAGTGCACAGTGAATTTATTTTATTTTCGTATAATACAGAGCCAAATAATAACACTACTGTAGACGTTAAACATTAATACTCGAGTAATATTTTACTGAAATGGAACAGAAGTTTATATATTATCTCAGAATGCAAGGGTCTTTGTAATCATTCAAATAACATCAAGAAACGGACCATTGTCTACCAAGTGGACAGCAGACAGTGGTTAAAATCACTACAGCTTAAAAAATCATAGGTGGCACCGTATTTATAAATATCGTCGCACCAAATAGTCACCGACACTGTAGCCTGTAATATTATGCATTTATTGGAGTGCTTCTACTTGCTACAAATATGATGCACCTCTAGTAGATAATAACCGTTTGCGCCGAAGCAAGCCATTACGGACACATTACCCGGCGCGGCAGTGCAAGCAGCGGGGCCGATAAATGGCCGCATAAGAGCCTTAAGCGGTGTAACATTGAAAACAAAGACTCCGCGTCGGACGAAATGCGCCATAAAGTTTCATAGTAGGGACGAACAGCCGAATGGGACTCTTGCACTTTGAATTTATAGAGTACCATGTAAATACCTCATGTTATTCAGATGACATTGTATCTGTAAATCTTGTGATTATTGTCTATGTGAGTTTTCTTTCGCATCCGCTACGTAGAGGGTCTACGTCGTAGAGCCTCTACGCCGTAGACATTCTACAATGTTTGAATACGAGAAAACAAGTAAAGATTCGCAATTATTCCAGCGATTCCCATTATTTTCCCTCGTCATCAATGGCAATTTCATTTTCCGGTACCTACATTTTGTTCGATGGCTTTCGTTCCTTTTATAAAAAGCCGGGCAATTCCCACTAGGGCCGTATAAAGGCTGTGTACACTCATCTACATAAATACACAATGGCGGAGATTGTTCGTAAGTCACGTCCACGCCGAGCGGTGTTTATCGCGCCTGCGCCAATTACCGCTTCACTGTTGACCGACTAAATATGCGCTTATAACTGCTCTCACACAATATTGACTCGCGATTGTTCCTCTTCATGAACGGATTCCCCGCTCGGCCTGCGCTCGGCCTGTCCACAAGCACCCAGTACACGCGGCACGCACGTTCAAATATGGGAATGACAAGTTATACATACAAATGGAACAAGTATAATATAAAACCCGTTTAATAGCTACGTGGCTCTTTTACTATTTTAGATGCGTGATCTGAATAAAACATTTCCTGAATAGATATTTCTACAAGAGATTTGCTTAGAAATAAGTTTGTTTAGTTACAGCATGGTTGTTCGAACTTGAGGAGAGGGAAGTGGGTGTAAATATCTGTGAATATTAAGTATTGTATAATTGTTTGAGTTGCGGAGTTGAGCCGGCGCGGCGTCGCGCGTCGGCAGACGCAGCTTGTTGTTTGTTACCGACAGTTAAAACAATCTGCCTCGGCTCGCTGCGGAACTGAATGTTATAGTTTCAATTTCTCATCAGCAAATTAATTATGTTGGTGAATGGTTGTGAGTCAGCAGTGAGTCAGCGGTTACTTTTTTGTGATTTCAGTTGAAGCTGATTTAATTTTTATTTCTGCATGTGTTTGCAATGTTTGCATAGAGGAGTGTTGCAGTTGGGTTGAACTACCCACAGACGCTTCATACTCGTAACTCAATAAGAACGTAGAGACTTTATTGTAGGTACTACTAGGTAAACATTCTGAACTAAATCTAAAATGCAGTAGATCCAACTATCGCTCTCTGCCGAACTGTACCGACTCTTCTATTTTGTGGTTTATAGTTTATTAGTTTCTTCATCATCACAAAGTAATAAGTACAACTTATATAACAATAACTTAAGACATCCATAATTCATTTACTTGATGGTTCTAATTAAGTACGCACTCTATTAATAACCATAAATCTTTTGGACCTATTAATGTAATAATTTTCATGAATTTGCAGCGTTAATAGAAAAGGTTTTCTTGTTGCGATAAAATGGAGCATAATTACAAGTTACCACCCGAACTAAGTAAATTACTTGAGCATCTGAGAAACTCGAAATAAGGTGCTAAAATGAAAACAGAGTTATGAAGACGGCGCACAAAGCCTTGTTCGCAGCGAGCAGAGTCCTAGTCATTATGGGAACTCCTACAAATGTTTTACAGAATTCCGTTTTAATGAGTTTCAGCTATTTTTGTCTTCAAACTGATTATACAGTGAATATTCGGAGTAATTAGAGACAGGATTGAACAAACCCGTTTTATATTTGAAACATCTCAAGTCACTCGTTTGTGGCGTTAGTGTTATGCACCGGCGTTGGGCAACGTTGGTTGGCGTGGCGCTGGTGGCGTTAGCAAAGAAAGAAACATACTTCTTAGAGTAGATATACATACAATATAAAGCGCGCTTACTCTTACTTGAGTCGACAAAAGAGTGGGCATAGTCGTTAGATGGTCGTGCTCGGCCCGAGTACTAGAACCGTTTAGTTAGAAGAGTTACTTCGTTAATAGCCGCTTCCCAGGGGCAAGAGGGGCAAGTGGGGGCGGGTGAGGGGGACAGAAGACCAATTACATTTTTGTGCGGCGTCGCTTGCGGTGGATTAGGAAAAACGGCGAAAACGACTCCAAATTAAAATGGAAATGTGTTAAACGGTCGCATTTGGGAGACCGAAAATATATTGTACGGCTGATTTTAACTTACTTTGCTAAAACTTGCTTTCATTCCATTAATCAAGAAGAGAATTGTCCACGGGTAGTCACAACAATATTATAAATGCGAAAGTTTGGATGTTTGTTCGGTACCTCTTCACGCCACAACTACTGAACGGATCGGGCGGAAACTTTGCATAGTTAGCCTAGAATCAACGATCAAAAACTTTTGTTAAAAAACAATAAATGTACACTTAAAAAAGGTAAAATTCTTTAATCACACTCAATAATGCTGAGCCGGCAATAAAGTGATAATGTTTTTTTTTCTGTCGCTTCGGTAAGTAAATTTTAATAAAGAAGCGACAAAGAAGCCTGTTAGTTGTTATTTTTCGACTTGGAGAAAACTCCGCCGCAAGCTTTTTTATCCTTTAGATAATTTGATATTTTATAGTCAGCCGTTTTGCTTTGACAATTTGATTGAACTTACTCACTGACAATTTTTGTAACTCACTAGGAGTTTTGTTGTAAAAGCGTATACATTAATTTTGTGTAGCCTAGTTGTGGGCACAGCGCTTTTTGTTTATTTCTAGTATTTAAATTATGTATATCGCTATTTTTAGGGAACCGATTCATATTTATATGAGTGTACAACAAGTTTTCATAAATGATACTGTCATTATGTTTACCTATTTCTTTGAATTTATCACGTTCTCTAGGACTCATATTACAGTTTGCACAAACAGCCCTCTTCTGCAGCACAAATACGGTGTTAGCATATGCTTACTTTAATCAAATATAGGATTACTTTTTATCCCATTAACCAGTTCCCATGGGATAAAATGAATGAGTGAATCAATACATTAATTGCATTTAAATCTTAACAAAACATATTATCTTTATATATTATAAACTTAAAACATTATCTGTACACTAGGGTTCCCCCCAAATCCCATCAGGTACATTGTTTTCATTGTTTTTATAGGTAAACTTAAATTTTTTCTCCTTACCATTTTCTAACTTAACTTGTTTTTCCAAATTATTTTATATGATTGCATAGCGTATTTTATATCCACACTGTCATTTAGCCGTGAAGGCCATTAATTAGCTTTTATGTTGATAATTCTTGTTACTTATTTTGTTATTACCTAAGCTGTAGACCTTCCTAAATAAATAAATAAATCCCAGGCTACCTAGTTATAAATAACCTTTAAACGATTCTACAGAAACAACTGTAACTGATAAATTGTAAAGATGGAAAAAAAAGTAACAAAACTGCTTGCTAACAAAAGGACGCAGGGAGATACATAAATTTCTTCATCCCTCGTTTAGTGTTTTACGCATATGCTTAGTCACTATCCTTTTTCGAGTCACCAAAAACACTTTCCGTCACCTCTAGTATTCAGTAAAAAGCATTTAGTGGCCATTTCCATATTATTCGTGGCATCCAGTGCCGGAGGGGACCACGGGGCCAGGTTGATCCTCATCACCATTATAAAATAACTTTTGCGAGTTATTTTGTAATAACGCGATCAAACTTGAAGGGTTGGCGGGTGCTAGTACCCACGTGGAAATACCTCCACGCTGGAAAATGGATTATGAAACTTGAAGGGAACTTCCACGTTACTCTTGAGAATTGAGTGCTCACAGCAAATTAAATTATCAGAAAGTGTTGGCAGTTTCACCAGTGATTCTATAATTGTGTCAGTCCGCTTTAATGTACATTTGAATGGAGCAGTTTTGAATGAGTTTCTAAAAATATTATCATCAAAATGTTACATCAAAGAGTCTCACAAAATCACGGCAAAATCAAGTTTATTTAGAAACGCCATCCGATGCCTGTTGTTTATTCCGAGCCCTCGGAAATGGAACTGTCATTTTTGTGGGACACGTAGTTTTTAGGCACATTGTAGTGTAGGAGCATGTTGTAGTGAGCCTGGTCGGGCACACAGCAGGGCACAGCCTCACAGTCGTTGGCCGGCGGCCAGGCGCGCGCGGCGGCCAGGAGCGCGCAGCCGGACATGACGCATGTTGTTGCAAATTAAACTCCGCTTCCGCACAGATGGAATCGCTAATTGCTCGCTTCCAAGAATATAAACAAGGTATTTTTTTTCGTCAGCTGTTCAGATTGTGTTGGATTGTCTGGAAAATTAAAAACTTGAAATGTTAGTGCAGCAAGATTTTTCTGTACCTACCTACAGTAGTTATCGTGTATATACCTGTGATTACTCATATGTGTAAGCACGGGTATTTATCACGTTTGTCTACGTTAGTAAACTATGAATGATTGTGTATGTTTGTACCTAGTTGCTCTCAGGTTCGTAGTAAACCGGCTTACATTCATAAATAATTCGTACGATAGTTTTACAGTAGGTACAGTTACACAAACTGGAAAGCTGTATTCCTGTCCTGTTTTCGGAAAACATCAGTGCCTCGGGCTTTTTTAGGTCCGCTTGATCTGTTTTCACGAAATATATCAAAAACAAATTCCATCAAAACATTTGAGTCGCTGGATAAAGATAAACCTGCAAATGAAAATGTGAAGATCAACAAAATGGAGTTGTGCTAACAAATTGCAGCATTCCCCGAGTTCGCAAGTTTGTTCGCAAGTAATTGCGGTCCGACAAATATTAGTGGCGCAGTTATGAATAAAACCGCCGGACGGTTTAATCTCGCCGAGACACGATGCTCAACAATAAAGGTACACTGGATTTCATTTCTGTCTAAGAGGATTAGTACTTGAGAATTTAAAAAGATCTTCGTATTTTAATATTTCTTTTGGGGATTGAAAGGGTTTAAGAGGTTCTTTGTCTGGTATATTTTCTAATAACTAATTTATTATTTCGTTCGGTAGGTGGGTCGACACTCGGAGGCCAGCTGTGGGCGATGTCAGGATGCAAACGACGATGAGGCAGAAGGCGAGCCGTTGGTGCTTACCTAACCTCCTAACTCCCATACATTTTGCTGAAACAACGTTGGCTGTGATTGGCATGTGCAAGTGCCAGATTGCGTGAGAATGACGTAATAATCGATGCATTGTGTGCTAGCAACATGCCCTGGCTAAAGCTCCCAGGTTGTGATACCTACGATACCATTCATTCTCTCCCACACATTTATTGGAAATGGGTTCTGGGAAACCGTTATAATAAAAAACCAAACATGATTTTTTATGTTTGGAAAAAAAGAGTGTTTGCATAAACTTCAATTCCATACCTTTACAAAAACCTTTTTATATACCCTGAAATGGATGTCCATTTTATCATTCGATAGTTTTGTATGGTTACTCAGTGATACATTACGTAACTTTATCTGAACGGAGTGGGTAATTATTGAAAGTAATAGATATTCCGAAACGTGGACATTTTGCGGTCATTACCCGACTGCGCAAGAAGGTTATTTACAACTAGCTGGTGCCCGCGACTTTGTCTGAGCAGGATTAGTATTTCTAGTAGCTTATATTATCTACTTTAAATACCAGAAGCGATAAAAGTATCTATTTTCATTTAGGAACCAATTTATTACCACCAAATGTGCATTTGAAATAAATTATCATTTTTAGGGTTTTGATGATCGAAGATCGGTTTCAAAACCCTTATGGTCTCGCTTTGTCTGTCCTTTTTTCCCGCGTTAATAACTCAAAAACTACTGCAGCTATCAACTTGAAATTTAAAATAATAATACATTTCGTGCGCCTGTACAGATTTAGAGAAAAATAAATGAGAATAAATGAAAAATGAAAATGAATATTTTCCATACAAATTGTGATGCCGAAATTTTAAAAGATACCTACAGAGTCACATGGGGTATCAAATGAAAGGTATCATTTTGTACATTTCAAAATATTTTTTGAAATTTTTGTAGGTTTCATACTTTTTAAAATATTTCGAAAAAAGTCGAAAAAATACCCATCCCCCCCCCCCTATCTCCGAAGATTGCAGAGCGATCCATGTTAAATGTATGGAGCGTTTATAGACATGGATCTATATTTTACAGGAAAAATATAGAGAAGTTTGAAAAAAGAACACATTTTGAAAAATGGTCAAAAAGGGGGGGAATAATTTTCAAAAGGGGGAGCTACCTCACCGAGTGGGGTATCAAATAAAAGGTATCGGTTTGGACATTTCAAACCAGTTTTTCAAATTTCTGTAGGTTTCATACTTTTTGAAATATTTTGAAAAAAGTCGAGAAAATACCCATTCCCCCCCCCCTATCTCCGAAGTTTGCCGAGCGATCCATTTAAAATGTATGAAGCGTTTGTAGATATAGATCTATATTTTACAGGAAAAATATAGAGAAGTCTGTAAAAAGAACACTTTTTGAAATATGGTCAAAAAGGAATAATTTTCAAAAGGGGGGCTACCCCACCGAGTGGGGTATCAAATGAAAGGTATCGGTTTGGACATTTCAAACCAGTTTTTCAAATTTCTGTAACTTTCATACTTTTTGAAATATTTCGAAAAAAGTCGAAAAAATTACCATTACCCATTACCTTTAACCGAACCACCCATTTAACCGAAGCATGCAGAGAGATCCATCTGAAATGTAGGTTGGTAACTACTATTCTTAGGTATTCGTTAAACTGCTAAGTCTCTAACTGTTACTTTTGGTACATATTTGTTGACAAACGTTCAAAACCCTCGGCGCGCGAGTTACACTCGCACTTGACGGATCTTGTTTGTTGTAGTTATGGTTCACTATTTTGGCTATAATGACTTACACATAAGATATATACTGTGGCGGGCTTTCTTGTAGGACTATTTAAGATAAATATTTCCATCACACATTACATATGTGTAACTCTAGCGGTTTTGGCAGCGCACGCCAGAACAGCTCGCAGATGGTAGATTCTTTCCTACTTGACACTTATCGTCATATTTTGGACAATTCACACAATATCTATAAATTGTAGCCCTTCTGTTATTTTGCTGTATAAGCTATATTATTGTAAAGTTTCATTAAAATCCATTTAGTAGTTTTTACGTGAAAGAGTAACAAACATCCATCCATCCATACTTACAAACTTTCGCGTTTATAATATTAGTAGGATTGTGGTCCTCAACCGCCGGAACCAGTATTCCGAGGGCGCGTAGCAAACAAATGAAGTCCAAGTTATTAGTGAGGTTTGCAATGTGTGTGACAGCGTTGCCGGCCGCTGGGGTGCGGGGGTGCTGGGGGTGCAGGGGGTGCACAAAAAGCCAGTGTGAATGTATTTAAAGTGAGTCGCGATTGTTTATTCAGCGCGCGGCGCCGCGTCTTAATTAAGCAGCACACGTGAGATGTTTTAATCAGACGCGCGTCACAGCGCCCGCGCACCAGAACAACTGGACAATGAGATCTTATACTAAAAACTATAGACACTCGAGAAGGTACCGAACTACTATGTCGTCTCATCACTGTTTTAAGAGGTAAAGGAGAATTGCTTAAACTTGAAGATTTGAATGAATATTTCAACTCACGACATTCTAATACAATCCCTTTGCTTAGTACACTCATCTTGCTAGCCAATCATGGCGAGCCTAGGTTTGCTGACTGTCAAATGCTTTTATCAGAAAGGACTTTTGTGGTGATGTGGTCAACATAGGGATGACGCCTTCCTTGGTAGTGGGATAGTGTAGCCAGGTGAACAAGGTTATTCCTGGCGTTTGCAGACATGCCCTTTTGCTGTTTATAGCAGGTTCTACCTACTGAGCCCTTTGGCGTACCCTGTGGCAGGGCATGGAGAGTGCTCGGGGTAAACGCGCCGTAAGCAAAGATTAGATCGCCGGTGAAAGCGGCCTCCTCGCAGGCTAACAAGATGCCGGGTCACATCCACCGGGTGACGACGAACATTTTTTAATGTTCTTAAATATTGTCGGAGATAAAATGCTGAGCAGCTTAGCGGATTTTTGAAGCGGATTAGCGGTTTTTGTTTAGCGCCTGGGGAATAAAAGCAAGACCACTTTTGTAGAGTTAGTGGAAGTATTATACTCATCAGCTTTGTGGCATTGCTAATATGAGCATGTGTACTGAAAAAAGAGCAAGTTATAATGTTCGGCTGTATTTATGTTTTTATGGATGTTTACGGATTTCTCTGTCAACTGTAGATCAATTTTGATGATTCTAGTTATTCCCGAGGAATTACGACGTATCCCACACAACTTTAGAGATAGTCCGTTTTAGGTTTATGTATACAATCGCTTGATAATGTGGTCTCACAAAATATTTTTGCTTTTAAATGGGCCGGCGGCGGCACAACTCGGCACTTGGAACTTAGGGCGCCTTCAAATTAGCCGCAAATTGTCGCGCGGAGGCAGCGCTTCTGCAGCGCTGCGGCCGCGCTGCTGTCTAAATCCATATAATTTAAAAACGCGCTACTGCAACGCTGCAGCCGCGCTGCGGCCGCGCATCAGTTCATCGATCGACTAGTGACGGTGCGCACCAGAGGGTTTTCAGAGAGTAATGGCAATTAAAAATAGTAAGAAGAAAAATGTGTTACGTTATTTACTTAAAAAAATAAAACAATTTATTATGTATTTTTTGGCAATTTTTACTCACCTGAGGGTTTTATATTGTCTTTCTTCAGCACAAATAGTATTTTTGAAGGTTGTATTTTATTTTCCAATATAACGTTCCAAACGGGGAAGTAATTTGTAGAATTGTTTTCTTGATAATCTTAAGTAATTCTGAAATTTTTCGTCACTGTAATCTTTCACTTTATAAAATTCAGTTTGTTGAGTTATACAAAATAACGGTAACGTTTTCTTAGGCTTCTTTTTTTGTTTTTTGTTCAAAATCCTTTTTCTTTTTAATAGTAACACAGCAGCGTTTCTTTGTCAGAGTCCATCGTGAAACTAAATATACAACACTATGATTCTCGAACCAAGCTACAGCAGCGCGGCCGCAGCGCTGCAGCCGCGCTGCCTACGCGCGACAATTTGCGGCTAATTTGAAGGCGCCCTTAGCTGGGGGTTTTGCTCTCGTGTGGCTTTAAAGTAACTTGTAGGTATCTCTGGCGGTTGGCGCATGGCTCTGATCACCACTATTATGGTCCGTAGTTTAGAATAGACTTATACTAATCACTTGACTTGCGTAAGTACGGCCCGTGCGGTCTCACTATGGGTCCGTCACCGCGTGCGCCGGAGAGCTCGGAACGTAAAGAGCGAAGGCAGAGGCTAAAAATTTGAATCATTTTATATCCTTTGTGAAATTTAATTAATATACCAAAAACCCAAAAACATTATAGTTTTCCTAAGTATTTAAGTTACTCGTCTTGGATATATTGTTCTGTGCTAGTCTTTACATACATCGATGGAAAAGGTATGTTTTGTCCACGGTGAGTTATGTCTTGATCTCCACTTAGGTTATTAAACTCCGTTTCCGGTTCCCTGCTACAAGCCCCGTACCCTCCGTAATGCAAGTATTTCCTCCGTCAGCAAGCACTTGCCACAGGCTCCTCATTTGTATGCATAGCTTGCGAGCATCACCCGGTATCAGGTATTCAATAGCGAGACTATTACCCATGCCCATAGCTCTGTCCCTATCCATACCCATAGCCATAGCCACAGGCAGTGCGGCCGATTGATTCCCGCAAACGCACAGACACACAGGAAGCCTTAGGTACTATTCATTCAGCTGACTCCTTTCACATCAGGGCTATTATTTAGGATACTGAATCACATATTATGTGTGTTAGATTTTGGCTGGTATTTTTTGCAGATGTAGGTACATCAGTTACATTATATTCGGCAACTTTTTATCCCAAAAAATTCTGGGAGAACCCGCGGCCGAGGCGACCGAAGACAAATGGCTGGTGGACCACAAGTTATTACAGATATGAATAATTCCTCAAAGTCATTTGGACTACGCCCAACGCAATAAACTCGACCATATCGGTTAGTCAAAGCGCAGTTATAAAGTCGTATAAAGCTAAATAAGTCATTGGTTTATGTATATGTATATATACAACAGTAGAGAATAAATAAAAATGCACCTCGGAGTAGGTACCTCTTTCCCACATCTACATAGAAGTCAGAACGAGCTCCACCAAAAAGTCAAGGCAATAATGCACCGAGGCTTTGCGAAACGAAATTAACTTGCCTGGCAGGGTGCGCTGGAATATGAACTCTATGCGTATTGCAATAGAGTGCACGGTGCGTGCGGTCGATCGCGCTACATGTAGCGCAGGTGGATTACACCGGCCACAGGGTGAGTGCGCCTGCAGAGCACAGTAAGCCATGTCACACAAACACCGCGTATTGAGTTCTTTTTAACATCTGTTAGGTAAATATTTAATAAGAACAATAGCAATCTATTTAAAAAGTTCTAATCTTTGAAAGAATGCAAATCTAAAAAGCGATAGGAATCTATTATTACTCATACATACACTACCCAGTAGGTAAGCATTGTTTAGTAAGATTGGTGGTTGTGTCCAATATGCAGTATAAGTCATAAATATTTATGTACTTTTGATATATTATTAGGTATACAAAACACATGATAAGATTATTACTTACCTTATTTTTTGTGCACATCTTGCCTGGGAGGAATAATGACCAAGGCAGGTTATAAGCCCCCGTCGCTGTGTGTATTCATCAACACAAAAATAGACTGTTTTTTATCCAAGCCTCCTCCTCGTCCTTTCCACTGTTATGGCTTTGGCGATGCCCGCCTGAGTCCTCTGCCCACCTAAACTCACCCTTACTTGCTACCCCTTTTGTGTGCGGATTTATTGTTATTATATATCTAATTATTATTACTTATTTATCGTTCCACCAACCACAATTTGTTGTAACCAAATAAAATCTTGTAATTTATTTATTTTAGATCCTATGTTTATACTTCTTCTTCTTTATTTTACCCATCCACAGCCCACGCAGTCAGCCATAGATGATAAAAAATGTTTAATCTTTAATAAATTAGGCCGGCTACAGACGCTGAGACACGCTCTAGCCGACCAAGAAGAAATAAAAAAATCTATAGTTTGCCTAATCTTAGAACATTACTTTATACGTCTCTTTTTCTGTTTTCTTTTCTTTTTTCTCTCATTGTTTCCTGTGTTGTATGTAACCTCTCTATCTACTCTTGTCTGTTTGTGTTTTAATTGTATTGTTGTATATTTTACCATCTTTGTGCCACCACACTAGGCCCTGTCTGAAAATCAGCGCCGCTACTCGCTGTGGCTTGTAGCGGCAAAATGCTGAGACAGGGACCTTTTTGGCCCCTTTTATGTATTTTTTTTTTATTTCATTCCTTTTAATATGTGTATTGGGTCAAATAAATGGATTTTCTTTCTTTCTTTCTTTCTTATTATAATAGAATAGCAAAAATAGAAAAATATGATCTCTCTGCTAATCGAAGTTACTTTGACATCGATTAGAAAAACATAGTTGAAATTGTAAAGCTTCATTCAAAAATCACAGGTTTACTAAAAGTACACCTGCTGCTCTGTGATCTGCTGCTCTGTGATGTGATGTGATCAGACTGACCGAGTACGAGCAAATTCCACCGATGCACATGCCTGCGTCCCGGGGCGCGAGGCGTGCCGGCCTCCGCACCGCGGCGCCGCGCCTCGACCCACTGCGGCGCTCGCAGCTACGCTGTGGCCTGCGAGCGCCGCTTTATCTCACAATTAAGCAAATCAACGCGAATTTCGAGCTTTTTCAACATTTATTTTGCGCGAGTCCACCCTCGGCCTCATCTGGGGGTCACTTACCCGGGCCATCTTTGGTGGCCACGTTTCTTTCTGCTAGAAGTATAAGTTATAATTATATGCACAAATACTCTGCCTGTCTTTACTGACATCTCCCATTCGAGAAGTCAGTGCAGACCCATTCAGTTTCCAAGTTTATAGGAAATTGAGTGCATGTCGTAGTCCCCCCTCCACCCTGCCCCCTAGTTAGAATCAGTAGTTTACGTTAAAAATGTTCTTTTCAGCGGAGTTCAGATCGCAGCAGATAGAATGAGTAGGTATAATCTAGTTTCCCCTTCGTACGAGGCTGCAGGTAATCAACTAATGAAACCGGTCAGAATCTTGCCATCGTTGATTAGTGATTACCCAGCGAGGGTTTCCTTTCCTATTTAGAGCATCGGAACAGTAAGCTAGGTTCGTACTTAACTTTAATGTAGAACAGACTACAAAATGAAATTCATTCGAATGTTAGATTAAATGCGAGAAAACACAACTACCAAATACAAAATACAAGCCTTTACAAACCCTCCAAACGGAATCAATTACTCATTTCGTCTTAAATTGTTTATTCCCCAAAACACAGAGAACCAAGAGGCTTTGACTAATTCACTTGAATACTTCATCATTACACTCTATTGACCCCAAATTGTAAATCAATAGCAAGAAATAAAGGGGCTATTTAGGGACCCTTCGCCACAAAGGGGTACAAAGGGGATTCGGGAGATCTGCCGCAATCAGACAATATGTCAGGCGGCTCCGCTGGAGTGGACGCCCGACGCCAGTCGCCAGACGCCAGTCGCCGCGCACAATACATTGTCCCATTGATTTGGGTTTCAGGTAGATACAATCTAATTGTATGATTGAGGAGTTTCACTTTACCGTCGTTATTTGAAGCTTTTGTCTGCGAAGAAGTAAAGGAATATGAATTTAAACGCCATTTTAATTACTGCAGGGAAACAAAACGTAATTCAGGGCTTTGCTTATTAGAATCCTATTTAAAACTTTGAGTAGGTGTTTTATGTTACGAATTAATTAAGCAACACTTTTAAAAATAGCTTTAGTTCGTAGTTTGAGTTGAAAAAGTTATATTCCTGTTGTAGTTACTTCTTATAGAGTCCACAGGTAATCGGAATGCTGTCTTCTGTTTCGGTCAACGAAGTAGCATTGCCATTCAACGTGGCATTGCTGCCAGCATACTGGGCACTCTCCCTTCTGGTGATGACCTAGATTTTTAAGAAAAAGATATGTGTAAATACTAGTTGTGATTGTTTTATTCTCTTATTGTAATTTTCTATCTGCTAAATAAATTAATACGTTATTCCTGAATGACTTTAAAATTACGTTTGCCTGTAACACAGCTACATTGTAGCTACCACAGGAGGCAGTGATCTAACTCAATTGTGTCACACATTTCTGAAATAAACGTTTTTGTATTTTTTGGATATATTTACTTATTGCATAAAAAGCAACCGCACTGTTATATAGTTACCAACGAACTTTCATCGCGAAATACATAGTTAATGAATGGCGTGTAGTCCTATTTTTATAGTAGGTTAATATTTGCATTTCTATAAAAGTAGTATTCTTTTTTCTTTTCATTGTGTACTAAGTACTTAGTTTTAATATAGTATTCTTTATGTTAGTAGGCGTAGGTCCGTTCGTGACGACATCTGTACGGGTCCTAACGGAAGACCAGCGCTGGCTAGGCCTCTTACGGGAGCTTAGCCAGCATTATGCTGAGTTAGGGCCTTTTTATAACAACTTTATGTACCTATATCCCATAAGTGTGTTTTCTTATTTTTTTACTTACTGTGTTGTTATAAATCTTGTCTTTCTTTCTTCTTTCTTTCTTCTTTCTATGAAACGGTGTTTGTGCTGGGATGGCGTCCCTCGACATAGCTGACTATGTCGAGGGACGCCATCCCAGCTACTTATACGATGAAACTATGACACACTCGCTATTTTATCAAACTATGCACATTAACAGAGACTACCCTGGTGACTAGTCTCTGTTATTACCTAATAACCAGGGAATAGATAGAGGAATATTGCAAATACTGAGCAACAAAACAGGTCGTTTCGCGTATAATAGCGAATCGGCCGCCGCCGGCGGCGCGTTGTTTTACTTCAAATGTACCAATTTGCGAATCAATTACCTCCTCCGATCGCTGAGATCGGGACAGCTGAGCAAATCAAGAAGCTGGAACACTAATATAAAGATTTTTATTAAAATAAGGAATGCTCAATTAGACCGGGAGTGCGGAGGGAGAGATTCTGATATTAACGCAGACTTGTGTCTTATGAACTTTATGCCGTTAAATTATATTTGAATTTTCTTTTCTCTTAATCATTGTTATTTAAATCAATAAATGAATTTAATCAAATGAATCCACAATTTTTTGTAGATCAGTGCATCGAAACCTAAACTTTTTACACTTTAATAAATACGATTTTAGAAAAATATACGTAAAAATAAGAAACTATACGCAGTGTTCCAGCTACATGACCTCGGATGTTGCTGTGTTATTTGTTTGCTCTCAATTAGAGATAACAAGTAACAGTGTGTAAATATTGAACACCCTGTACCGTCCGGGGCCGTGAGTCAGTGAGTCGATGAGTCGTGGGTCGGTGAGTCGTGAGTCGTGAGCAAACCGCTAATTGTGCTTCATTTCGAGGGTTCTGGGAAAGTCCTTACGGCCAGCTATTTATACGCTGTAATAATTGCTCGATGAATTTACGTCTCTGGCATTTTAAATCCACAATTCTACAAATATTGGCTCTTAGCACGTCTGAGAATCAAAGGTTTTATTTATAATGAGCATCTGCTCGCCGTTTTTAATGATTTGGCAGCCCTTAGTCCATAACGCAATTCGTCCAAATTGAGTTTCACGCCCTGTATCCCTAATAACATTCAATAGAACTGTTTTTTCCATTTTAAAGCAAAATAACCTTATTAACTGACTTTTTCTAACTTTTTGTTTATTTCATATTTTAAGACAATATTTTAAGGGAAATATAAATAATGCTGGACAATTCACACAGCATTATCTAGCCTCAAGTTAAGCAGAGCTTGTGTTAAGGGTACTAGATAACCGATATACTTAATACTATACACTACTAGATAGTTTTTTTTTTATTATACATAGAAAACATCCAAAACGCCCTGAACAAATATCTGCAGATCGTACAAACATTTGTCCCGAGGCGGGAATCGAACCCGCAACCTCCTGCGTCGCAGGCGGACCTTCGCCCGCTGCGACACATAGGTCGTCAGTAGGAAAAATCGCGAACTTATGATACAGAGCTAGTATATAACGAACAAATTAAATATACTTCATAAAATAAAATTGAGATAATTTTGTTATATGTAAAGTAGTATTCGCGTAAAACGCTCGTTCTCCTGTCGCATGTGCTCAGTAAGTTTAATTGGAGCCGCGCGAGCAGGCCGCCGCCGCACCGCCGCCGCCGCCGCACCGCGTCGCCGCGCCGCCGCCGCGCCACGCCGGGCACGACATCTAGCGCTGTATTTACGTTATTCATATGTTTCTATTATTTACTGGCAAGAACTGGAATCGCATGCATTACGGGAATTAGCGACACGAATGCAGCGTGTGCAGTTTATACATGACGAAATGATTATAGTAATGTGTAACACATCAGAAGTTCACGCTTATATACCCGTTCTATAATAATTATGGTTTAAAACACGCCAGCTTATTTATTGTTCCCACTACGGAATTCTAAGAAAACAAGGGTAAGAATGAATGAATGAATGAATGAATGAACACTTTATTGTACTCGTAAATAACATTAATAAAAATCTTCTATCTAAATAAAAAATAGACACAGTACAAAAGGCGGCCTTATCGCTGAGAGCGATTTCTCCCAGGCAACCTTGGGAAGGAGAAAAAGATAAAAATATAAAAAAGGGGTGAAAGTGCACAGAAAGTAAATAACAGAACTTATATATCTAGTACATAAATATTTACATTACAAAATAATCTATACTATCTACTTACAAAGGGGAAAAAATAATAATAAACTAATACATTAGGTTCAAAGGAAACAATTATAATAAAAATCCAATTAAGTTGCAATAACATCTTAAGTTACAGAAGAAGTAGAGAATGAAATGAGTCTAGACTGTTGTATAAAGGAAATGAGACTTCAGTTTGGTTTTGAAGGAGGTGATGGAAGGAGCAAGCCTGATATCGACAGGCAGTTTGTTCCAAAGACGACGGTAAGTTTCCTCTTCACATCAACATCTCGGGAATGTTTTGTGGAAACTGTACGCGACAAGTGATCAACTTTAAACAAGTAAATCTTTTTCATTTTGCACATCTTCGAGTTGTGTACGAATAGATATTTAAATATATAGGTAACGGTTCAATTATTTCCCCATTATTTTCTCCTCTGTACTATCGCAGAGTCATTTGTAAGTGATTTGCGTTTGAATGTTGATAGGGACCGTGTCTAATGTCCTTGTTCAGACTTTCTTACGGGCTCGTCTAGTTGGTGCATGTTAGACACAACTCTAGTTCTCGATTACTCGAATCAACCTATAATGGTCATCTCTAGTAAAAGATGGCGGGAAGCGGGAACAGGATCTGTCAAATGTAGGAAGTAGCCATCTCACGTTTCCATGTGTTTTACACACATTATTTGTAATGCTCAGTGAAATAAAACAAGTACCTAATTAAATAGTCTGACTTTATTATTATGAGAAAACAAACATAACAGTGCACTATAATGTCCTCCTAACCGAATTTCGACCACAGCGGCCAGTCTCATCAGAGACTAGCCAGATGCGCAGGACATATTATAGTGCACAAGTGTATGCGCAAACATAGGTGCACTTTCTATTTCCTCACTCTCATAATCCGATGGGACGACAGATCGACACGACCGGTGAGAGATCAGGGTCAGGACCAACGGCTTAACGTGCTTTCCTAGGCAGGGGGTGTAACACCGCCAACTTCCTGACTCCGGGCTGCTACTGTGAATTTTTCTTGCAAGAAAAATCCCAGCAACAAAGTAACTATTGGCCCGACCCGGGATTCGAACCCAGGACCTCATAATCAGCGGTTGAACAAGCTGATCGCTAGACCAACGAGGCAGTTGGTGCACTACTACAGTACTAGTCTGATGTTACGTGTATGTCTATTTGTGCACATCTTTAGCTAGGTCGTGGATAGATAGTTTCAAGTGGGTTAGTATTAATGATGTGTATAAACAATGTCTCTAAAAATAGCTTTTATTATATTAAATTATGACAGCCTTTTTATGACCCATTCTTCATTAATAAACATTCTTCTTGATTTTTGAAAATGATCGCTACAAGGAATTGTGCTGATGTGAGCGTTGATACCTAAAAATAATAGCAACCTCTTCGATACCTGAAAACAAAACTCTTTGACCTGTAACTCATCACATCACCATCAGCAACTAAGCGCTCCGCTTTAAAGACGTCATCAACGCGAGAGAGTTAAATGTTCGTGAAAAGCGCTGAGAACAACACACACCCACTGTGTGCTAAAGTACACAAAAGTACACTGCAGTAAAGTACACTGTGTGTGCGAGCTGCATCACAATGTGGGCTGAGGGCCGAGGACTCAGTATAATATGACTCTTTGAACTCGTTTAAGCCTGGTTTACATTGAACGGGTTTTTCAGAACAGTCTTAGAGGAAGATGAAACCTTATGTGATGAATAGCTGCTTTTTGAGTGGTAACGATTACGCCAACTTAAAGCACACACAACACACACTGTGATTAGTCTTACAAGACTCTTATTTCACTAGCAAACATACTCTTAAAATCTATAACCAATGATGTAAGTATGGCGTTAAAATGAGAATGATAATTCCCGAACGAGACCTATCACAATGAACTCTATTACTTTTTGCAGCTATGTTGAGTTGCAAAACGTCGTTTGCATTATTTTGTAACACAGGACGTTGCAAAATAATGTTATGCTGCTATGAAAAATGTACACGTGCTACGAACTGCTACGGCGTAGCACTTCGTAGCACGTAGCGGGTGCTACGAGCGATGTGGCTACGAAAAGGAAGTAAATGGGCGGTCAAGTCGGTCACGGTAGATTTATTTTTACAAAGTAAATGTATAATATCATTTTTAACATAAAATATTTTATCATATTAAGGTCATAATCTAAATGAAAGTTTAAATAAGCTCTGCCATGTTTGGTTGGCTATTGGCATGACTAAGATATATTTTTTTTTAAACAATACTTATAGGTAAGAAAATTACATGTATTGAGTAACTTGTAGTGCTTTAAGAGATACAATATGTTGTACCTTCTTAAAAATTATATGATTCGCTGTCATTATTCATCCAAAAACGTGACTTAAACTCCTCGTATATATTTAAGTAAGTACCTATATTTTGCAAGTTAAAATTATATCTTTTCGCGAAGATCCGCCCCCGCTCCCCTCCCGGGGGACATCCCGAGCTAAGGAGTTATTTAGACTGCAAAGTGCATTTTGTAGCGAGTGCGGTGTTGGCTTTGCTTTTAGCGCAGGAATAAGCACAATGCCTGCAGCCGGAGATTTACACAAAAACCAAAGTAAATCGTGACTGTGAGCTGTTATTCTACTGAGAGAGCTTGTTTTGGTGGTTTCCTTTAGCAAACATAATGGTCGGTCCACAAGATGCCGGCTCACAGAGTCTCTTGCTAAATCAATCAACTGTCAAAATACTTATGTGTTATCAAATTGTACTGGCCGCGTCCGTCTGGAAGACCCTTTGGGCTTTGACAGGCTGTCAAATCACACAAAACACATTGTAATGCCGCGCCCAACGTGGGGGACTAGACATTATTACATCCCGTGGCTTCGCACGCGTTTTGCGGATACAAATATCATGTTATTCCGGATCTAGAAATACAACAATGCAAAATTTCAACTAAATTTATGCAGCAGTTTGTTTGTTGTTATTGTCTTCGCCCAAACATCTCACAAGTTAAAACTTGTCATCTCAAGAAGGTGTTTATCCACTTGTGTTCAAGTATCAGGGACCGACATCCGCGCCGCTGCCTGCACCCTCCAGCTGATTACGACTCCGATATCAGCTTACAATTAATTCTGATATCATCCCGCAAATCCAACCCTTCTCAGGCAAATTACATTAAGCACACACTCACACACTCACACACTTACGGGCGCAGGCGGCTCCTCCACCTACTGGCCGCACTTTTTACACAAATCCGTGGTTTTACCAAAGCAGCACGATCACCCTGCACACTACACATTTAGCACTATATCTCTACGGCGTAAGGTCCACAGTCCCCTGGCAAAAGGGCCCGCAAAGTAGAAAATTCCCCAAATGAGTTGGGTGGGCACGTTACGGGATCAAATTAAAATTTCCGCTTCTCATGTGTGCGGTGTTTTATCTATTTAATAAAATGTTTGGAGTGCTTGAATTAAGGGACTTTTTGTTATTTTTATGAAATTACGACGTTTAATCCGTGTCGGGATAAGCAGGTAAACATTTTACAGCTATTAAAAAATTTGCACCTTCATTGAAGGTAAATTATCGTTATGTTTAATCGGGGATGTTTAATGAAAGGTCAACCGACGAGCCTCTCTACGCTGGCAGCTACTCGTCATATGTATCGACCTGGACAGTCTATATTGGTCCACTGCTGGACGCAGGCCTCCCCCTGATAAGCGCCTTATTGACTTTTATCTCATGGAGGGTAGTGCCCATAATCCCCATGCAGGGCATGCGGGTTGGGGATCGCAGTTCGCAGTGATAGAATTGTTCTGCAGGGGGGCGCTGCTGCCCACTTCCGGTTGATATCCCATAGTCGCCCCTTACGACACCCGCGGGAAGAATTAGGGTGGTGTAAATGCTAAACCAGAACCACACAACTGTAACATGTATTCGTGTTTAAAATTCTAACTTCGGGCTACGTCTCCTAATTTCGAATCAAGAATTTGCATCATGGCCGCCTACAAAAAAGTCCAAATAGAATAATAGTCAAACGATCAATCAAGATTTTCGCTGGGGAGGCCGCGGAATACCTGAATGAAGATTGACTCTAAGCCAAATAAAGTAACTTCGAAAGCAATGGGAAATTTCTATGTTTGAAAAACAAGTGACAGCTATGAGCCCCCATCTTCTATTGTAGAGCCCGGGACGCGGCGGACTGCCGACATTCTGCTGTGCACCAGGGAATTGTAAAAACCTTGCGATACAGTTTCCATATACTCACTAGAACGACTACCAAACGATGCGAATGTACACTCTACTCTAGTTTTATAGTAAACGCCACGAATAGTGAGTTTACGCTTGTTTTGTGCGCTTACTTTGGCAGATTTACGAAGTAAAATCCACAAATACGAATATACGAACTGTACTAACGAAGAAGATCTTGTATTCAGTTGCGTGCCTCACGTCTTATTTCGACTAAATCTAATTTTAGTTCCCAATGCTGTGCAATTTTAGACTGGAATAACTTTACACCTGTGTCGTGCTCGTGTGCCTATCTCCACTTATGTATGAAAACCGTTCTCAAGTATGAAACCCGTCTCATTATAAGAGTATTTCAGGTTTTGCTGCATTGTCTAAAAGCAGCTTTCCGTCTGTACCTTTGAATAAATCATCAGAAATGGATGCAAACTGCAGTTGTTAGTAAGATCCCCGCCTCGGGCGCGGAGCCCGTAGCGACTTGTAAAAGCAATCCGCTTATCGCGCGATGTATGCAAACGCGCTGCACTCCACTTAGCGATAGGAAAGAAGGAACACCGGCCCGCGCCCGGCCCGGCACCGTAGTCGCTAACTTATCGTCAACGTCTCTGTCAAGCGAAACACTGAGGGAAACACTTCGTTTCTGACTTCCTAGACACATTACATTTATATAAATTATTCTCAACTTTGCGGTTCACGTCAGGTACGTGAACACGCTTGCGCCGCGTACTATACCATAAACTGTATCACCATTATGAGTACCCATTCTGTTATTTTGCAGGTTAGTTCAGGAGTTTAGTACATATAATTTTTCAGTATAAAAGCTAAGACACTAGCAAAAAGTTATCAAGCAGCGCGTGGAAATAAAAACATCTTGTGATTATTGCAATATACAATGAAAAACATCATCCAGAATGAATGTCAATACTCGTTATAGAAAGAAAGAAAGAAGAAAGAAAATATTTTTTATTTACCTTAAAAACTACTACACAGAACAAGAATATATGCTAAAAAATAAAACTATATAAAAAAAGGTAATCTGTGCGCAGCAGGGTTTGAGGCAAATATGGCCTCCACTCAGCGTTATGCTGGATGAACACTGGTGTGTCCACCAGCGCTGGTTTTCAGTGAGGGCCATAGGGGTTACATCACGACCGTCTGGAGTGGTGCGTTTAAGACGACAAAATATACAATAAAATAAATGGAAACAGGAAAATGAAAGAAAAAGAAGAAAACAATACAAAAGCAAAATTACATATTTTAACATTAAAGGCAAGCAATCAATAAATAAAAGTGTCACATCTTAAATCATTTAGTTATAAAAAGTACATTATAGTGATATAAAGTACATTATAGTTCATGATGTAGTAGGCGGCGCAAGCGTGTTTTGGTGATATACCTTGTGATCTATTGCTATGATATAGTATAGGTAGAGTATAGTTTAGTTTGAGACCACGGCATCGCCCCGTGTGGCTGGTTCCTGCTAAACACCCTATTTTTCTCGTCTATCGCCGACGCCCCGCCCGCCCCGCCCGCCGCTGGATTTGGCGCAATTCTGCTAAATCTGCGGCGCTCCACGGAGAAAAACTGAAGTCGCTAACCACCGCTTTAACTTGCTCACGCCATCACATCCTGCCATCACATCATGGCTGTATTGTACTTGCACCTGACGTACTCTCGCTCCTGGTCATATTGTACTTGCACTTGACGTACTCTCGCTCCTGGTCATATTGTACTTGCACCTGACGTAGTACTCCCGCTCCTGGTCATATTGTACTTGCACCTGACGTAGTACTCTCGCTCCTGGTCATATTGTACTTGCACCTGATGACGTACTCTCGCTCCTGGTCATATTGTACTTGCACCTGATGACGTACTCTCGCTCCTGGTCATATTTTACTTGCACCTGACGTACTCTCGCTCCTGGTCATATTGTTTCCTCTCATGAAGTTAATCCTTTCTTGCTTTTCCTTCCACTTTATTTAACTTCGTTGCACGATTACTTAGGTATGAATATCTGTCAAATGCTCTTTATAACCTTCAAACAAATGTTGAACATAATCCACAATGTTCAGCTAATTCTGTGTGAGCTGTATAAAAGTTGTAAAAGTGTTTAAAGCGTGAAGCAGTGTAGGGCGTAAAGCGGCGCCGCGCCGCACGTGATCTGATTAGCAGAGATCGTGCTGCGATACTAATGACAGCGCGCCAAATGTACCCGTTGTCGCCGCGGCGGCGTGGCGTGGCGTGGCGTGGCGTGGCGTAGCTACGCGCCAACCAAGGTCAAGCGGGCTAGACTAGGTTGTCCAATACCGTTGTATGGTATCAAATTATCCGGCCAATATTGTCTTATTCAGAAAAGAATAGTCATTAATTTGAGTTTTAAAATGCAAAAACTACACCAATTGTGCGACGCAGTGTACCTCGTGTGCGAATGGCGTTGCGTTACTGACGAGCCTATTCCATAAAACAATAAATGATTCCATTATTCTTGTAGATAAATTACAGCTGTTACGAGCGCGGCTTGCCGCTGTCGCGATAAAAGTGAATAGTGAGTCTTCCGAACGAAAAACTTATTTCCGTTCCCTCAATTCTCTTCACTCACAGCAAACTCAGGGCCTTGCCTTTGCGCACCGTAGCTGAGATTTATCAATACTCTCTGTGATAAATAAACTTGCGATGCAGAACACAATAGCCCCTTTATCCGATCCGGTTTAGAATTTGCCTTCATTCAGGTTATCCGATCTATGTAGTTGGAACTCTGGTTGCTCTGCAGGGCCCCGTATTCAAATGAGAGCCATGTGACTCTGCCTTCGAAATTCGAGAGCCGAGTGCACCCGAGTGCAGCCGAGCGCTGGCCGATTACAGGCCGACTGCCGACGAAGATAGCGATTATGAAAATGCAAGCAAGCATAAAAATAACTAACTTTAGAAAACAGATGCCTTGCATATCTAAAGTGCTTCGTTATTATTATTAGCCTTGTTGCTTGTAAAATTTCGGAAAGTTGTCTGGATGTTGCAAATTTTTGGTCGTAGGTACATGTTGATGAAGATGAAAATCTTTTTTATGAACTTTAACAGAATAATTTTGCTCAGTAAGCACCCTATTAGTTTGAGAACAATGACAACAATAAGAAATTATGAGCTCCGTATCCATATTTTACGAGGTCAAGGCTCATAAAGTCAAGTCCAATAGCACCAGGCGCGTGATAAAACAGAACATGAAACTACAAATTAGTTTCGCCGGTTCCTTTAGTGTTACAGTTATTGGCCGTTATTTATCAAATCAATTTGTCGTCGACCCGGCGACACGGGCGGGCGCTACAGCGCGCCACGACGCGGCGGCCGCGGCGTGGGAGACCCTTGCCTAGATTTACGACACACTACAAGCTCTGCCCACCTACTTGCCCCGAAAGAAAACATCTTTCAGAACTGTTATAACTCTAGTTTATTCCAAGAAAGGTTTTATTTCGTTTACATAAGGCTTACATTAGGGATCTAAAAGTGATGCTTATTGAAGCGTGGTTGAAGCCGCCTCCGCGAATGTAACCTCTCGACAAGGCTTTACGAGTTGTCAGGAATAAAGTCCAGTTTATGATGGCTTTTATGACGTCACGAGTTGCAGGACATCATGAGCGCTGGTTTATGAGGTGAAGGGTTCACAGGCCCAGCGGGGCGGAGCGGGGCGGCGCGGCGGGCCCGGAGTTTTACATTATGTCGCGGGAAATAAAAGGTAATAAAGCGAAATAGGGGTTTGTTCTCGTTAAAAAGTATATGTTTAATGCTGATGTTACATCAGCAGATCACCAGGACAGGACATTTTATACGAGGTGGTCTGAAATTTGAAATATGGCAGATAGTTACATTTTCGAGTAGGTAGTTGCTAGATATTAAGTATTTACTTGAACTCGTAATCATTTGCTGACCTGTTTCGAAGGCGGCGCGGCGCGGCGCGGCGCGGCGCGGAGCGGGAAATCCAAGCTTGATAGTTTACAAGACCAACACACCCTCGTCACGTCTGTACAAACACACGCCGATTGAGATCCTATTATTAGACACTTGTCGAACGAATGAGGAATCTGATTAAATACTGCCTACACACACACCATACAGACAGCTTCACAATTAAGTACCCCCCTCTCTCTATGTATGTGATTGGGAGATTAAAACTACATGTTATTAATAATTTTCCATTATCTTTTGATATTTTTTGACGATTCCAACAAAATTGTATGTTTTGTATCTCTTATAAGCAAAGTTCTTATAATTGCTAATTTTATTCCATTTTCGTTTTGGTAACCTCAATCATAATTTCGAGAATGTCCATAGGTAACATCTTGGCTCAGCGGCAGTAACAGTCAAATTAATACGCGAAATGTGTGACAGGGTTCAATTCTCGTCACCGCCCAACAAACATTTCATAAGTCGCCACAACGTGCCGATTCTAACTTTTGGTTTCAAGTCTGGTAGTAAAGACGTCGCTATCACGTTAAAACAACCCAGAAAAGGCCCATTTTATACGAATTAAAGTCGTAATAGAGTTGTGTAGCAGTCGTATTAATCACTAACATGGTCGTGTAGTGGCCATATAGACGTCGAGTTATTCCCTTTTAATCGAGTTATGGTGTTTATTACCGCTGCTTTACGACATTTTGTCGATTATGTAGTGTTAATGACGACTTTTTCACGGGATTTTATTCTGAAGTGATCTCAAAGATATCGTGTAAAATTAAATCAGACAGTTTATTTTTAATGTGATATCATTTTTATCTTGTAAGGTAAGTACAGCCATTTTATTTTATAATTATTACATAAGTACATCATTGAAATTCGTTTTCAAATAAATAATTCAGTTGGGAAATTAATGTTATCGTGTAATATGCGCTAGTAATCTCAATATAATTAACGCGCCTTACAAATTATTTAATTTTAAACAATTATTTTACTTTATTTTGACGAATGTCATAAAGGCTACCTTAATACGACTTAGAGTTTTAGACACGACCGTAATACAATTTCTTAACGACTTTTTACTATGTGCGCTTCTTTTGTTGTCTGCCATATTAATGAAATTAGGGTTCAGTCAAATAAATCCTATGAGAAAAACCATTTTCGTGTTTATGAAACTAGGTATAATTATAACAGGAAATATTTACCGGTAAGCTATTTTCGTAATTTGATCAGAGAATCTAAACTTTCTCCTACCTACTTATTTATGTATGGTTCTTAATTTTTAGGAATATCTATGGTTCTTAATTTTTAGGAATATTCTAGTTTTAAAGGTGAGCTCGTTGTGTGAAGAGAACAATAAATGGTTATTATTATTATTATTATTATTGTTCCAGACTTAGAACTACGTCTATGCAAATTTTCAGCTCGATCCGTTCAGTAGTTTTGGTGTGAAGGGGGTAACATACATCCACACTTTCGCATTTATAATGTTAGTGAGATATGCTTCGACTTATACTTAAATGTAATATATTACTTATACTACACTTAGATCAGTAATATGACTTAGAATTTACTGTTTCTAAGGTTTCAATGTCAAAAGCGGGCAACACATTCTTTGGTAGACATTGTATCTTCTTTTTTTTATCTGCACAATAGTCTTCATTTATACATAATGTATTCATAATATTATCACTGCTACATGGCACATGGCATTGCGTTGGTTTGTATAGCTTTGATCTTACCTAATTTTTTTTCTTTCAGGATTTGGATCAACAGTATGATCTACAATTTCCAGATCCCCAAACTGCCACCACTACCGAATCTATACAGGTCCCTCAACAAATTGGATATTTAATAGAAATAATGTCAAATATTTAAGAAAACCACCCGCTACATCGCTACCGAGATAATGTATTTAAATAGGTAAATATAGGTACATTTCAGATAAAAATTTGGTTAACTAATAATAAATAATAAAACCAATCATAATGATTTTTTTTTATTTCAAAGTATGAATGAGTGGTACAAAATAAATATTTGAACCGTATTCTGTAGTTACTAACTTACATTTTATGCCACTAATATTAACTGACGACGATTCCAGTCTTCTAATATTATTACAATTCATCTTAAAAATATTTTAAATTGACGACCTAATCGGCGTATCAGAAACATCCTTAACATTTTGAATAATATTCCCAATTAAACTTATACACGTTTCATTATCTTCAATAGATATTAGTTCGAAAACATCACAATTGTTAGTCAAAACCCACTTATTTTGGTTAGCTGTGGAGAGAATAAATGATTCCAGACGAATCACTTTTATAGCAGTTTTTTTATACATATATAATATGTTTTAACGACAGGCTTCATCTACTATATCTTTTTCTGACTCTACTATTATAGAACCACTGGAACTCATTTCTGTGCTTTGAACAACATCACAACTTTTAGACCCACTTTGCACCGAAGTCAAATCTCCTGAGTTCAAAATTAAACTTTGTACGGAACCCATTGCAGTCTCTTTACTGGTTCACTTGTCGTGTAGAAATATTCGGTGCATTATAGTTGGAACTAAGAAGCGCAATATAGTTTTTTTTTTACTTTTCTTTTAAAAGCACCACTTTTTTTACCTTTGACCAGCTTTGTCTGTTCATTTTAATGACTTACAACTGTTTTTCTGTATTACAAAAATATGGTAGTAGGTACAGCTAGTCGTTAAATAGTAGGATAAAAGGGTTCAAAGTTACTTAAAATAGTATAAGAGTGAAAATTACCACTCTTATATACAATCGTCACGTAAAAGTGGATCTTGCGACTCTAACACGATTAATCTAACATGATATAAAGTCGTATAAGAGTACAATTTATCACTTTTACACGAACGTCACGTAAAAGTAGTTCTCGCAACTCTAACACGATTATTGCCGATGTAAAAGTCGTATAGACGTTACTAATATTTCAGCAGTGGTTTTACTACTGAAAGTTGTATAATTGTCGTATAAACAGTCGTATAGAAGTTTATAATGATGTATTTAAACGACTCGAAGTTGTATAAAGATAAGAGGCACTTAGTTATATAACACGCAAAAATAACTTCAATGCGATGTTTATACCATTTTGAGTCGCGTATCTTGTACTTATATGACTGAAATGTTTGTTGGGCGGTGTTTCGTTTTGTTTTTTTTACCAAATATTCTCGAAATATAGGTACACAAAAAATCTATACAACTAATTTTTTTTAATATCGCCTACATTTTACAATAAACTACCTAAACGAGAAATAAGAAAGCAAATGATAAAAACATTCCACCTTCGCAAACTTAGCTTGTCGCGGATCTTCAAATTCAAATCAAACCATTCTCGTCGGTAGGTATACTTCTTGCAACTTATATGTAGGTAAGTCTTTCACTGTTTGTAATGCAGTCCAGCAGAACGAACTGGTACTTACTATAAAGAATCTCCCACTTAAGTTTAGTACGTGTAACAATACAGATGGTTTAGGAGAGGCATGGACTGCGTGCTTCACGACGGACGCCGCGGACGGACGCCGCGGGTTTACGACTTGGCTTTACAGTCGGACAAACTAGCGTAAGAGGGGTGAGAATTAACAACGCAGACATATTTTAAATCATTATATATCTTCTTTTGACTACAATCTCACCTAATGGTAAGTGACGATGTGGCCGATGAGGTATCTGGAACATCCAGAAACTACCGATGTAGGAACTCATCCTATTTATTTATAAGTACTTACTAAAATCTACTAAGATAAGGGTTAAGAAATGAAACGTTGGTGTTCTTCCAACATAAATAAGGTTCGTAGTTGACCCGCTTAGATCCGTAATAAATCCGCTAGAATGTTGATGTTGGCGTTATGTACCATACAAACATCTGTTACCACAAGCAATTACAAATAGTCACCAGTGAAGTAATAAACACACATGAGAGGACCTCAAATAATGTGGCAGGAAAATTCAACGTTGATTTAAAAAGTAGGGCGCATTCAGATCGGTCAGTCACGAAACCAAACAGGCTTTAATTCTAAATATTATTAAGGTATGCAGGCTAGGAATGGCCGAAGGCTACAGCTTCTGAAATCTGCTTTGAAATTAGTTTAGTAAATTGAACAACTAACGCGGCTGTTCAAAAGCAGCCCAAGTTCCGTCGTAAACTAGCCGCTGCCGCCGGCGCGTGCACTGTACTTGCACCTCATTCATAACGGCACAACTTTGTTCCGCTGCCCTACGCTGAATACTTTATGTAATGCCCAAACGAACAGATAACTTGCCTGATGGATGTGCCGGGGGGAGGCGGGGGCGGCAGAGGGTCAGGTCAGAGGCTGCGGTTCCTTCCGGCCGTAAAGTGTTCCGCCGCAGGTCCGCGGAGGTTTACGGGAAAACTAATAGGTAAGGCTATTATTGGACGGGTATTTTTAAAGGATCTCTTGTTTTGTGATGACCTGCAGAAGTGGCTTGTAGCAGACCGTCGGGACCACTCGTCCTTGCTCTGCGTGCTCGGACGCATGACCAATATTATCCGGGCAACCGGACACTCAATGACATAATTCTCTACATTTCCGCAGCAGCAGTAAACGCGTGACGCGTCACAAATTGCTGACGAATTCCACGCAGAGCCGCGCGGGATATTTTTATCCCAATATTTCAGTGTGCATTCAATTTTATTTGCACCGCGTATCGTGCTAAGCCTAAAATTTTACAGCTATTGTTATGAGGGTCGTTCATCCAATCTGTGTCGTTAACTTTGCCCCGGGGAGGGACGGGCGGAGGGGGTGGAGGTAATCGCGGTTTCCACGGAATGTTTGAAACCAGTTGGAAGGTGAAAAGAACATGAACAACAAAGTTTATCTGCGGATTTAGGCGTGATTTATCGGTTTTACACAAGTCACCGATTGGAGTGAGTTTCACCTTTATTACGTTAGAGGTGAAAATTAGAATATAAGTAATTAGCTTTTCTGAATGACATTATTTTAAACACTATTTGTGATTTAGATTCAATCTGTGATGGTTACAAAAAAAAGAACTGATTAAGTTTTTCTATTAAACCTGCTGGAGAAGGCGCAAGTTTTTCCGAAAATAAATATATGGTCAACAACAAGGGTTTAATTCAGAGCATGTTTCTTAAAAGAACCTATTTTTGTAGGTTTTTCTCACAAAACCCTATTGGAGCCGATCGGGGCGATGGATCGTAAAAAGGCGGTCAGTCCGATCGAGTCATCGAATATAGCTTTATACCTACTTGTACCAGTCTCTACTTCACACCAGTACTGTCACAAGCAAAAGGATAAACATAACAACAACTGTTTTACCCGCGATGACGCTCGGGGGATGTTTTTCGAGTATTTCTACGTGGTTGGTGGACACTCTGGATAGACTTCCATGTACCAAAATGGCTTAAGCGATTTTTATAAATGAGGTAATAAAACACGCGTTTATAGTTCTTAGCTGAAAGTTGTAGGCCTTTGCCTTCTCATTTGGCGAAAAAAAGTGTAAAAGCGAGGAACGAACCAGGCTTTATTACAATTAATCTCAAAACTCAGTGCTTTATTTCCTTTACTCCTTACGGACTCTTGGGCACGTCAGAAATTTGTTATCTTAACCTTTAAATAATGGTTTACCTACTCCGTGATGTAAGAATCCCTAACCACCGGTGTTTACTGTTTATTGTAACAGACACGCAATTCGATTCATGAAATTTGCAATCACAACATTTGATCTGGGCTAATGTGTTAGTTTTGGGAATTTGTATTTATTTAAGACGACACACAATACAATAATAATACAAATACCCTGAAATGAAAATTGACTTGTCTCTGGCCAGAATGAAACCTACGATCTTCGTTTAGGTAGTTCGTTGGGACACACATGTCATAGCTTCGAGTTCTGCCGCTGACTGTACGCACTAGTGGCGCACTCTTCAATTCCCTGAGTGGGGCGGAGATGTTTTACGGCGCTTATTTGATGCTTTTTGCCGGCGGTACGTACTTTATTCGATTCCGGAGAAGCCAACTCTACGGTTTATGCGTCTGTATTTGAAGGGAACCCAATAGAGAGCCAAAGAAGTGGGTAATGTTGTCGTTCCGATCCGACGGAGGCCTCGCGTCGCCCATGACCTCATAACCAGAACACTCCTCGAGCTTGTAACATATGTCGTCATATAAACCTTATTTTGCTAAAGTTTATCTTGAGTAAGAGATGAATATACGAACCTAATCTATATCCTTCTCACCTGGTCCTCCTCTCATAACGACATAGAATTTGTCCTCATCACGTGCCAATGCCACACATAAAAGAGAAAAATCCTCGTTATTAAACGTTATACAGTTTTTTACCGTGTTGAACTTGTGCCTGGCGAAAAGTCAGCCTTTATCTCGGCTGGAGCCCGCCGAAGGCCCCTACAATCACAACATTTGCCGAACAAACAGCGTCGCTGGTGGCTGCGCACACATCCAACTGTTTCTGCACAAATCTCGCTCTTCCGATTGCGAGTCGCGAGTCGTGAGAGACTTCTTATTTACCTCATCCAGTCTTGCTGGGGCTTGCTTGTGTACTCACTTTAAATTGTCTCGATACAGGGCTACAGTTAGATTGACCTCGTCGTCAAACCTGTGACCTCTGCGATAAACATTTAACTCAAGCCCAAAGACCGCAGGCCGTATATGGCCAGCTGATTTAGTGTATTTTGTGCTGTGTTGTGTGTAGCGCTTGAAACAATGCCTTTTCAAACTCAACTGTTCCCCAACCAGTGGCAGTGGCTCTGATTGCAACAAGCTCCATTTTCGAAAACAGGAACTAAATGCCTTATTGAGTATGTTTAACAAAACAAAGTTAATAAAATACAGCAGGTAACATCTCAAAGCGGCGCGGAAACAAACGTGCGAGAGTCGCAGCGTAAAGGTAACAGCACAGTATCGCATCCGGACGCGGCGTGCACGGCACACCGCGGCGTACTAAAACGTGTCTAATTGAAAACACGTTGTTTCAAACTTCACGTGACCACCGCGAGGACGGAGACCCACCAAGATCACAAATTAAGCTATTTTAGTAAAAGCAAAAATGAAAGACAGAACCACTCTAAAAGTTTGAAAGAGAATATTCAGAACCTGTTCCGAATTCTGAAAAAGTGTGACATTCAGTAAGTACTTTATTTGTGATGACTTTTCTGAGTATGTATGTGAAGGAGGCCGCAGCGGGCGCCCAGCGCACCCGGTGTCCGCGCGACTGTACCCGCGCCGGATATTTCACAACGTTCGGACACAAAAAGCTTTTGCGCGGATTTATGCACATACAAGTTTAACTACGCCCTGTTTAATCTAGATTTTCGCAATTCCATGAATACGTTACATTGTAACTGAATGTTTGTCGGCGAACGAAATGGACGGTTAAAAATTCAAATGGAAGTTTCACTCGCGAGATACCATTGTGCAGGGAATAATGTTTTCATTGTGATCTGGCATTGTTCTCGGACCGCGGCGGGAGAAATGAGCGCCCGTTTTGAGGGAAATTCCAATCGTTACGAAAACAATGACTTTAAAAATACCAATATTTATGAAGAAAGAAAGTAATTTCTGTAGCTCAAGCGACTTGTGTTAATTGTGACAGGCACTTCCACAAATGCTAACGCTAATGCAAAACGATATATTTAAAACGCCATTGAACCAACAAACAGTTGCAAACTGTTTAGAACACGACCTGCAGAAGGCTCGTAAAAGAGTCGTAGAGCGCTCATTCCAGCGCGCAGGCAGTGGTCCTGTTAACAAGCAACTTTTAGCGAAACAAAGTCGAATATGTTTAAATTTTACGTAAATCAACCGCACGCTTGCAACGCGAGGGGTCATGCCGATGATAAGAAGGTATATCGACTATAATGATACTTTTGAACTGGATTTTAATGACTGATGCTAAATCGAGCTTGTGGTAAAAGAATGGGGTTCGATCTGTTGTGAATGTATGATTTAGTTGAAGTATAGACTGCCCGTGGCTGTTTCAGTTTGCGTGATGTGGTTGTAAGCCGGCGATTGCTAGATCAACCTCTACCTCCTTAACAAATACAACTGTATTCATTATACGAGTAAGTACCTCCCCTCATATCACAGCACATGGCGTGCGTGCGTCGTAATCAGATCTCCGGCTACATTAGCTGTAACGCACGCATTACTTGGAGATATCTCTACGATTCCAGTTAACTTGATTAGCTCACCATTTGTTCATGTTTCCGTAAAGCGTACCTATCTAAAAAGTGGTTTGGATTGGAATCAAATTGTCGAACAAAAGAGAAGTTGAATAAAGTCACAGTTTCTGAATGTATTCACAGCGAATTCAACTCGAATGTATGCATGTATACAGAGTATTTTTTTTTACTGGGACAGTAGGGCAGCACATGGGTGCTGCCGTACTGTAACTGCACCTGCATCTCCTATGGTTATGGAACCACAGGAGATGCAGGTGCAGTTTCTCCTTTTTGGAGAAAAATTATTTTGGTCAAGCGTGAATAGCGCCTTAAAAAGAATCAAGTTGGTATATAAATTTTTGAAGCAGATCGACTCAGTCCTTTGTAAGGATCATTTTATTGTATCAAATTAAATAAATCTGTGCAACGGATGTTAGTCAAATTTAATAAAATATTTTCACATACGATTTCTTAGTAGTTTGGTACAAAACGGTACTTAAACTATCACAATAGATGTTCGATATGGTCCCCATGTTGCTGTATGCAGGTACGGGCACGTTTCAAAACACTTTTAGTGGCCTTGCACAACCATGAGTGGTGAATCTTGTTTAAGGCCAGGTATTCCTGCAGCAGTAAGGGAAAACGCGCGCTTGCCAAGCAGCCGCGCTCGTGTTTTTTGCAGTTATTTAAACATGGTGATCAAGAAAATCTTTTTATCAAGTCAAATCCTGCGAATTTGTTTAGAAATATTAAGTGTCCTTAGTTGAATACAAAAAAAGTTGTGATATCAGTAGTTCACCTAGTTTTAGTATTGAAAAAACGTTAGAAATAGGGGCAACTTTGGGATTTTTTTCTGTCGAGTGAAGTTCATTAGATCTTGTAACTGAATGCGACTGTGACTAGACTAGATCCTAAAGTAATACATATCTTTTTTTCAGAATCTTAAACACTATTTTCTGTCTCAGATGATTTTTAAAATCACAAAAATGCGGCCTCTGCTGGCCTACCATGCCTTAAGTGAAAGTGGACTGCGTCTTTTAATTCTTGAACGGTATTGTACCTAGTTTCGAAAATAAGACCCTTTAGGTAGCCCCATAAAAAAGTCCATCGGCGTCATGTCGGATGAACGTGGTGGCCATTTAATTGGACTATATGTACCCATCCAACGGTCAGGAAAATGCTCATCTAAAAACCGTTTACTCGCTGTACTATTATGAGGAGGTGCACCATCCTGTGGTAGATGAGATTATGCAAATCGCTTAATGGAATGGTATTATCCACTTCTTCCACAACCAGATTCAATATCTCTTGATACTTTTCACAATTTAATGTTACATGGTAGATCTTAACAGCTATGATTTTATTTTCTAGTATTGCACACCAAAAGTTAAAAGAAAACCGAATTTGGGTATGGGTCTGTGTAGTTCTTAGAGGATTTGATCGTGACCAGTAATGGCTATTCTTTCTATTGTACATGCCGTTGTTTGAAAAATTGCATTCGTCTGTCCAAATAATCGTGTTCGGGAAATAATCGTTTCCAACAGACCGTGATACGAACCATTGATAAAATGATAATCTTCGGTCTGTATCTCCTAGAAGCAGTGCTGGCGCTGGCCGTCCCTCCTTGTAACACGTAAAGTACTGAAAACCTACCATTACAAATGGTAGGTTTTCAGTACTTTACGTATACTTGATTTGTGCACTCCGATATTTTCAGCTGCTTCTCGTAATGAAGCTTTTGGATAGGCCTCGAAAAACCCCATAATGGCAATGGTGGTGAACTCATCTATCTTTGTTGTTCTTTTTCTTTTAGGCTGAAAACAAACTTCTTGCCTTGAATGTTTATAAATTTTTCAATAATCTTGCGATTCGGTACATTGCGGTTTGGGTAGCGTTCCTGATACCACTTCAACGCGTTAGTTGGGCTTCGTCGGTTGAGGAAGTATGCTTCAATTAAGTCTACCTTTTGCGTAATTAACAATGCCATGATAGGACGAAAATATGTTGATGCAATGACTGATATAAAAGTCCGACGGATGCAAGAACCATGTCCGAAATTCAAAATTGTTCTGGAATACCAAATGTTTTTGAATTGCTCGTGAGAGCATGGAGTTCCTAAACTTCTTAATCGCTACAGTATTAATACTTCTTTGATCTGCAATTAGAATTTAATGAAATGGTGTTGTTGGAGGAATTTTGATTTGTCCTGTTGTATGAGAATACATTTTATCAAATTTGACTAACTTCCGCTGCTCAGATTGTTTTCATTTGATACAATAAAATGATCCTTACAAAGAACTGAGTCGTGACATGATTTTTTTTACCAACTTGATTAATTTGAAGGCATTACTCACACTTGACCAAAAAATAAATAAATGCCTTAATATTTTTTCTCCAAAAAGGAGCTGATTTTTCAAAAGAAACTGTACCTGTATCTCCTCTGGTTATAGGTGCCCCCGTACTGTCCCAGTTAAAAAACTCACTCTATGTATATCGCAAAGAACGCACACGTGAATAAAATAACTCCTTTTAACCCTTCTACCTCAGTGACTTCTCTAATAACCGGCTTCTACGCAGTACCTACGCGTATAATCATACCGAGGCCCGATAACACAAAAAGGACTGTACAAGGGATGTATTGTAGCAGAATGTGTAATTAACTTTCGAAATGTATTAAATTTATTCATTCGTAATCAGAGCTCGCATAAATCCAGTTATTATAAAGCGATTGTGCACAAATTGGCGACTGCATCGGCAGATACGAGCCGTAAATCAATCGAGAGGTACACGTGAGTGCACGTACAGGGTGCTCCGCCCGCCCCGGCCCGCCCGCCGAGGTAACTTTATATTGTGAAGCGATTGTGCACAAATTGGCGGGCTGCAGCTCCAGACGGGTCATAAATCAACCGGAGATGTTCTATCCGGGACAGGGTGCTTTGCTCCTCCCTAACATTATATAATCCAATATCGACGCGTATCTTGGAGCGCGCATAAAGTGAATTTGAACCTTATCCCGAGACAATATACCTATCTACACTTGCAATATAAAATTTTAAAAGGATGAGAGTAGAATTCAGTTTTAGTTTGATAAGCCTTCGAGTCAATTTCATAAAATTAGCTTTAAGTCATAAAAAATAAAATAAAACCGATGACGTTTTTTTCTTTAGCCTTTCAAAATAGGCTCATAAATAAGCTCAAACTCACATAATCAAACGCCATTTGCATGATTTTAAAAAGCAGTGTGAATGTTGGCCCTCGTGAAAGGAATCACGCTGTAAGTAGCCCCGCCTCACTGTAAATACTGCCGCCGGTGTATCACCTGCTTTGTTAAACACCGGATCCCGATGATTAATGCGCCTGAACTTGTTTTTCACTATCCAGCTCATTTAAAAATCTTTTCAGTATTACGTATTTCTGGAAAAAAGCTGCTGTGGAGCGGAATGTAGACAAGATATTACATCTCTGTGTACCGCTATCTGCCGAAGCACAGGCTTATACGAATGCCATTTAAAAATAAAAATTCATGCTCTTCATCGCAGCGCCTCGCTGCGACGCCGCGTTGCCGCGACGTAGACTTAATTCAAGAATTTAATCTCGCTGCAATTTGGGTACAATAGGCTACCACAAATTAGTTTTATAATCTACGTGCCTGAATATTCTGTCCATAAAAACCTACATGCTATTTTATTTACAGCGGCCTCCGGCTACTTTTATCAAATAGTTGTCAGCGTGCGATTCACTCCGCGCCATGTGCTGGTAATATTATCCGAGCGGAGGGGACGGGACCCGCGCCATTGTGCCGCGACAAATACGCTACGCAAATAATGACCCACTGCTGGATTTAGGTTATTCTATTTTGGAGCGAAATATTAGTTTCAGGTTAAAAAAATTCGCTAAGTGATTTTTGATTTTATGAAAAAGAATTTAAGTAGGTAGAGATCATGTAAAAGTATAGTTTGAGAGTAACCCTGCGAGTGGTAGTTATTACTTTCGGAAATTAATACGATTCGCGGACTCCTTATTAGAATATAAAAATCTGTATGTAAATGTTCCCTCGATTCAGTAAATATGCTAAAGGCACCATCTAGAATCTGTGAACCCTCGTTCTGTGATCATTCCTCAAATAGCGAAGCGAGGCAATCAAATCACTCGGCCGATAGATCACTCTCGTACCTATTAATAAATCACCCGAATAGCTCCACTCCAGCCAGGATCTAGGTCACACGCTGCAGGAAGCACCTACAGTGTGCACCGCTACCTTCTGTGGTGCAGTGGGCAAATGCCTGAGACGCAGGAGGTCGTGAGTTCGGTTCGCTGCTGTGAGTTGTGTGTAATCTACAAATCCCACCAAAATTGTAAATGGGAAAATTAGCCCAGTTCGTTTAGATAGTACTTTCACCGATGAAAGAGCTGAGATCGTTCAGATCGAACTTTTCTGTCCATCGAAGTTTGTCTTGTTTGTTGTTTGTTTAAATATGCAAAACTAAGCTCGTTATGTTACGAGTAGGCCCCGGCTGTTGATCCGAGCGCTCTCGACGGGCGGCGAGCGCGGGCGCTGCACTCCTTCGAGCGAGATCTTATGCAATAGGTAACCAGCAAGTTAATTCGTATGCTTGGAAATCCGTTAAAAGTAACAGAATCAAATAATTACTTTGTTCCTTCCTAAAATGGATGGATGTTATGATGCGATTAAAAATTAATTTTTTTATGGTCGTCAATTTTACAGAGCACTTACCCCAAACATAAGTTTAAAAAGCTTGAATAAATCTCTCAGTAGCAGACCGCAGTAAACAATAAACACCCCTTGCACGAAAACAAAGCAAATTAATTATGCAGCTAAAATTAGAGCCCCTATTTAAGTTGGAGGTTATAACTCAAAGTTGAAAAGTTATCAGATAGCCCTGACTCCAAGTGGGGTACGAATGAAAGGAAATTAATTGCGGCGCCGCTAACGGCTGGTTAATCCCGCGGTGGTACTAACTTCACTGGTTTAAGATAACCTGAACTGAACTCATGTAGACTCTCTCTACCATCTACCTCATCTTAATTAATTTCAAATTAAAACGAAGAATTTGATTATTTTGGGGCTGAAATTCAGGTGTAATTGATATTTCCGTAGAGCTATCGCTTATCGCAATAGCTATTTCAACTTTTTGGTGAATGGCTCAGCGCCTGGTTCAGCACAATTTAGCTCAGAGGGAGGCTGAGAAAAGTTATTTTTGACATTAGCTGTCAGTTCTGATATGAGCTGTCATTTCGAATAATGCTTTTTTCCTCCATGAGGGTCCGCTCTTACAATTTGTTATTGAAGCTTTTTCCGTATGAACAGTCGAATTACAAGAATTTGCCGCGTGGTGTACGGGAATGTTTATAGCCAGTGTTTGATTTGATAGATAGAATATACAGTTTAAGTATTAGTCAAAAAACAGTTACTGTTAAGTATAAATTGCAAAAACAATATAAACTAAATAGATAATGCAGAACAATTCACACACCTAGCCCTAAACGAAGCAGAGCTTGTGTAGTGCCAGAACACCCGCAACAAATAATTATACTGATTGCCTCTAGGTATTCTTTGATAGTGTGCAATTACAATACTTACCTATAATAATTTTTTCATGAAACCGCGATTCAAACAGCAGGTACTGTTATTAAAACTCCAATAAACTCCAATAGGTACAGTATTTATTTTATCACCAGATATCTATCAAACAATTCCAGTCCAGCCACTTCTTTTTCCTGCCGCCATTAGCATAATCCTTCTGTTCTATTTATCACCAACCAAATCAGTCTTTTTAGCGCCATTCGATTAATCCACCAATCTTGTCAAGCCTACATGCCGCCAACCTAGCCAAAAGTCTCCGTGATTGGTAAACTAATCCATACCGCTTTATTACCAACAGATCTGATGACTGAACCTCAGTGTTGACAGCTGACACCTTTTATTTCCAACTATATGTATTAGGAACACTAGATTATAACTACACTACTAACAGGCTAAAGATTTCTTCGTCGCTTCTTTACTTTAGTCTACATACCGAAGCGACAGAAATCAAAAATATCACTTTATTTCCGTGTCAGTGTTTAGTTTTATGATTTGACCTTTTCTAAGTGTACATTTATTGTATTTATGGAAATAAAGAGTTTTTGATTTGATTTGATTTGATTTGATTTATAAATGGTTTTTAAAACTTTGAAATCATGACAGTACCTATCTACCTACTTATAGTTTCCGATAACAGCAAATCACCAGTTAATACATTCGCGGCCGGCGGGCGCCACTAGATCAGGAGCTTCGCGGTTTTTGTAATTAGGGTTATAAAACGCATTGTGATTGTGATTCCGCTAGTTTAATGTGGCTGATATGGTTTGTTCCGAACCATTTCAATGTTTTATCTTTTATCGGCTCTCTACTGTCATTATTGATGAGATGGCGTGCTATTGCGCAGTTAAATATGTTAAACATTAATAAATGAAATAGTCTTTTCAAAAATGCAGCTGTTTGTTTTGAACGAGCGATATCTCCGTCTGCCACGTTACTAAATATTTAAGATATTAGATCAGTAGCTCTCCTTGCATAACGCCATCCATGCTAATGCATTAGATGACATTCGAGTGCGGTTCAATAGCGCCTGACCTAACTCCGCGAAATAGTCTACCAACAAGCAGGTGCCGTACCTCCAGGTGATATCACAGACGTCTTGGCTTTGAGGTGAGGAATGCAGTGTAGTTATAAACTACGAGTGTGGTATTATAAGTTCCAAAACGATTAATGTTAAAGAACTTGAAACTCTGTTCAACTAACCTCGTTTATCTTCACCGTCATCCCATTTTTCTCAAGTAGACCTAGTACCTGAGTAGCTACTTAAACCCAGGGTAAAGTGCATCCATAAAAATATTCCCCAGTGCTTGCAGCAAGATACCCGACAGTAATGCAACCGCCGCGAGCACATTTTCCTCTACGTCTGAGATCAAGTCCGGCTGCGTCCGAGATATTTCCCCGCGGACTCGCCTAACTTCCCGCTATCGCACTGTTCCCATCTTCCCTAACTCTGTCCGTTGTGAGGAGCACTGCCGGACTACTTGCTCACTTCTTGGACAGGTAATACCTATAAGATGACAGCACTGGATGGTAGAGTACAGTGCAGGAGAATACTTAATGCAAATTCGAGTAATACGACCCTCGTTGCGGGTCTTTTGGTTTTACTTACGTATTGCGATGCGATGCTTCTTGAACCGGACACTGGCTGAACTGTGTGAAACGAGAAGTAACAGTGAATTACATGTATTACCTGCTCACTGACGCGTTTAGATAAAGTAGCGCATACATGCATTCCGGTACAAATCTAACAATGAGCAACTGCAAAAGAAACGAGAAGTAACAGTGAATTACATGTATTACCTGCTCACTGACGCGTTTAGATAAAGTAGCGCATACATGCATTCCGCTACAAATCTAACAATGAGCAACTGCAAAATAACAGCATACAAGTTCAAACGCTTCTGACTTAGAAGAGCAGAGTATTGTATTGGAAAGTTTGTTTCCGCTTAAATCCGAGGAATTTTATTCACAAATGGAAATAGCGAAGTTAGAAAATGACCTGGTCGCTTCACTGCACGGGCTGGTTTAGCGCACGCGCCGGCTCGGGTGCTGAAAGCAAACAGAACTTTTACTATAAATTGAATGCAAAGTTGCTGATAGCTAATCCGGCGGTTGCCGCTCGCTGTTCTATCCCAACAATAACTTATGACTCTAACATTGATTTATTGCAACAGAAATGGCTATTTCCAACGCTACAGTATTGCTGTGAGCTGGTTTAGCTTGAGGCGTACGGTTTCCGGTGAAATTTCAGACACACTGCGACAGCGATGCCCTGTTTTGCCCGTTGACTACTAATATTATTTTCGGGTAGGCCCGTACAAAAAGCACTCTCTTTTTTCAGTATTTCAGGTATAAACCAATTTTTTCACATTTCATAGCGCTGTATATCACGGGCACGGTTGCGCGTGAAAGCAGCAGCAATAAGTTACCCGCGTGGCATGCGTCGACGCGATCGAGGGCCTCACCGAGCCCAGGGTTCCACTTCCACTCTACTGTATAGTTTTAAGCACATCATATTGTAAAAATATTACAGTAGAAACCACTACCTTTGCTCAGAGCCGAAACAGATCCAGTATCCACATCAACAAAATAAAACATCAACGTAAAATAGGTTATCTTTTAAAGAATAACGTGCGAAAATTGTATTATACATATCATAATTGTAAGAGCATTTTATATGTATAGGGGCTAGGCTGTCAAAATGATAGATAAGTGTTAGGGCCAATGCGAGCTTATCCCGACTACACAGGCCCCAGACATTGATTAAATTATCTCCACAGCTATGTTACAGCTGTAAGAGAGGCCCGTCTCAGTATTGAACCGTTTAACAACTGTGCCTCCAGCACTCGTCGCTCGGTCCCGTCGGCTCGGAGCTCGTCGACAACCCATCGACGAACTTAAACAATCACGTTATCAACTCATACTAAGCTCAGTCTGGGTAGACGAGGGTCAGCGCTCGTCTGTGCCCACAATCAGCACTAGCTATTGATTAATGTTTATCTGTTCGCCTTCTTCGTGAGGAGCCTTTTTGACCTGTTTTAAAATTGTTTCTACACTGATTTTCAGTATCATAATTTTAGCACCCATTTTCGGGTTCTTCCAGTTTCCCCCCTGAAATCCCTTCCACGTGAATTTGACTTTCCAATTGTTTTTGTTCTAGCAAACTAATTAAAGACATTTTGATATTTGATACTCCAGTATCCTCATCCAGCTGGGTGGTTTTGTTGTACATTTACCACAAAGTAAATTCGTCACGAAAAAAAGCATGTGTAAATTCGCCACAGTTCTATTTTTCAGAAAAAATCCTTTGTTTATTAATTTCGATTATTGTAAGTTCGTCACATTGCTTTCCGCATAGATAGCCTCCGCTAAACTTTAAGGGACGTCCTAAACAATCCTTTTACAGCTATTTTAAAACTACATAGCGCTACCATTCGATTGGAGCACAGTTTTCGTTACTTTAGTTCCACCCCACGCTAGGCTAGTGTCACGGTGTAGTGGGCTGTGAACCCTGAAAGCGGTGTCCATTCCGAGCAGGTGGCACCACTGACAGTCCGCGGACGAGATAATCACAAATCTCCGCCGCAGGCCAGTGTGCTGTTATATTGTTGCATATTTATTGTCGGCTCCGCTCTTCCATGCACACTTTTGTAAACAAAGGTAGCATTTTAAAAGGATAGGTTTAATTTACGATACAATTTAGGTGTGCTTTTTATGAGGAGAATTTAGAGCGCGCGGTCGGTAAAGTGGTCGCTTTATAGACATAAAGCGACTCTCTAGCTGCTCTTTAGCCAACGGTTAGTAAACCGCAAGCCAAAGGTATAGTTTGTGCGCTTTATGCTTAGGATACCTAACTTATGTTTTCCTTTGCGGAAAGCTAGCTACATAATAACTCCAGCGTCACTTGACCTCGTGGTGAAGTTGGTTAGCACATTCCGGTACTGACGGAAGGATGCGGGTTCAAGTCCCGCCGAAGTCGTAAATTTTTGCGATGTTATTTAATTTCTTAGCTAGCTAATAAGTTTAGCTATCTAATTGAAAAAAATCATTCCAAACTAGCGCGCGGCGGGAAAAAATTCCATTGAAGCCTGTCAAAAATACGCTCCCGCTCCCGGAACTATCCACCGAAAACGCAGCCTTGGCGAGTTAATATCGAAAAAAGGTTATAGTTAACCTTATGCAGAAGGCAATTTAGTCTGTCGATCGATACTAGCTCACGCGGAAGTAAGGGTAGCTACAGACGAGAGCCCGCCGGACTCCGGCCCGGCGTGATCTCGCGTCGGATGAGGCAACGTCTCGTTGGTTTAACTCCGACTTTAGCATAAGTTATTGTAATGCTTCGAGAAACAAAGGTTAACATCAAATTCAAAGATGCCTTTATTAAGTCGTTTAGGGTAGATAGTAGGGATATAACGAATACATATATAACAAAAAACCGATAAAACATTTGCACAGCTTTTTCGATGATGGTCCGAGTTTTTAATTATACGCGAATGTAATTTTTTTACATAATTATGTGATTTACAACTTTTTTGTTTACGTAATGGTTTCAATTCTGTTGACACAAAATCTAAACTTAATAGCCTAAAAAAGTTGCATTCCGCGGTCGGAAACATTCTAATGCTAGTAAATTCAGGTTTTGGTCCCATCAGAATGGACACCTATATCAGTGTTTGTTTATAGTGTTTTTTTTTTCTTGATGGAAAACGTAACGTTGTTGACTTTTTTGATATAGGGGTAAGAGGGGTAGGTAGAACCAATTGCAATTAGTATGGCTTTTTAACCCTCAACAGCATATTTTTTTTGTAATTTTTTAGTATGTTGGCTTTTTCCAGTATTTACATAACTTTTTCGATGTTTTTCCAATGTTTTAATTATCTGGTGGTGTAATTTTACCAACACAAATTTACGAAAAAAGTGATATATTCCCATCCACCCCATTGACTGCCCAATTGAATGGGGCGGATGGAAAAAAAAAATCCCATCCGCCCCATTACTCAAGTCAATGGGGTGGGTCAACTGAGTGTTCATCTCAGTTTAAAATTTTAACTTTTTAACACTTTGCATGCTTTATTTACCTAGATCTCACGTAAATATTTTTTTATTTATAAGGGCTAACATGCCAGACATAATTGAAAAAAATTGTAAGCCATATTATTTTTAAAAATAAAGCTACAGTACTAGATAGTTCAAATTTCGGAAAAAACTAAAAATCACTAAAATTCTTAAAATATCCGAGAGGCATTTGAGGGCTAATAAATCCGTCAAGCACTTGGTTCCACCTACCCCCAGTTTGTATAAAACAACGTTGTACCGAACACCCTGTACCGAACACTCGAACTGTGTCGCAGATCATAACATTTCGAAATTCAAACTCTGTGCAGAATTTCGAAATAGCTGTTTAAAAGATTAAATTAATCAGTCCATTTAATTCAGTCAGGAATGATTCCATAATACAAAAAAAAATATGTTAAGTGACGACGGTGACAAAAGTTTGACAACGGAGGCTATTACACTACACCAGACGAACATCGGCACCAATATTCCATGAAAGAAGTTTATGAGAGGTCAGGCTTGTCTCGCAGAGAGTGTCGAAACACTTGGCTTGTGAAGAATGTCTTGGGCGTGATTAAATAAATCCCTCTCGCGCTCAGGATACTAGAAACTCACTCAACTCACATTACGTGGGTACCAAATCATTAAAAAAAATCTAATCATTTTGCGCTATTTAAATTCAAGGTGCTTCCAAAATTAAGTTCCTACAAAATTCCCATTTAGAGTGAAGTCTTTGTGAGGTTGTTCATTGCTAAGGCAGCTCAGTGGTTTAATGCACGATTACCTCTAGTGTGCGGTAGGAGTGCTCCGGGAAACCTTTTACGAATTCCCGGCGAGTCCCGGCGATTCCCAACGAGTCCCGGCGTGCTGGGCTGAAGCCTCCTCGTGCCGCGAGCTCGCCCTCGAGCGCCGACTGTACAGGGTGCTGCATTTATACGGGCTGCTCAGGATAATCTAATCACCTTAATTACCTGACCTGAAGAAAAGTTAGGACTTATTTTAGAAACATTTTGCTCTTTAAGATTACCAAAAACGAGGAATAATAATATAATTATGAGGAAATACACAGTTTATACTGTACACGTTTTTTAAACAAAGAAAATTACATTCAAGGAATATAAATCAACTAGCTGACCCGCCACGATTTCATTTGAGTGGACTTTAGTAATACTGATACCCCAAGTATTGTTGGTTTCCATGTAAACTATCAACGCCAAAGTTTTATAACCAATCAATACGCAACTTTTTGGTCTTTTAAATTTTATTTTCATCTTTGGTTTTATTGAAAAGGGATAATCAAACCGTTGTAGGATACTCACATAATATACTATTCTCATTTATACATTTGCACATGTTTCGTACGGAGAGGAGAATTTATTTTGAAAGAAATATTTTATTTACCTTACGAACTACTACACAATAAATAGAAATATAATAATGGTTCTTGCTACGTGATTTAATTTTTGGGATGATTTATGCACCCAGACTTCTATTTGAATGCAACTATGTCTGCCGTCATGTAGGAATGCCATCAGAAGGGAGTGCGCCCCCCGCCCCCTCCGGTGTTGCGGCGCTAAGGCGCTCATTCCGGTTTCTTTCATCGCCCATTCAAGAATTAATGAATAACGCGAGTTTGGGCGCCGCCCGCCCGCTGGGGCGGATTTAACAGAGCCGGTGTAATTACACCCGGATACCGGATTCATTAACGGTATTTAATGAGCTTTTACGGAAGGACAGGTACCCACCCGTTGTATGGAAGATATTGGGACTGGAAAATTAATAAAACAAAAATTTAGATTATGTTTAAAGATCTAGAGTCTGATGAATGATGCTTGTTAATGAATATTTTTAGAGGCACTCAGTGGACACTATGGTTATATCACGTTCATTCAAATGACAGTCAATAAAATAGACAGAAACAGCCACAAAAGACGAATTCACCTCTGAGATTATTAATTGTCAAGAATGGTCGATCGATTTTTGGTTTTGATTCACAAAAATTGATAAATCTCGGGATGCGGGCCCGTCTCCGTTACAATACGGAGCCGCCGAGCTAGCGCGCGCCCGCGACCCGGGCCCGCCTCCGTTACAATACGGAGCTGCTGAGCTAGCGCGCGCCCGCGACCCGGGCCCGATTTTGCCGTGGGGCTCGTGCTACTACGCGCTTGCCATCGTATTAATATATTAAAATGTGGAATTCGTTTGTTAGTAAATTTGTTTCAGTAGGCTATTCGTGTGGTCCAAGTAATCACTTCTTTCCCCAAGTTTCATAATTCATTCAGTGTTTTTGAATGAGGTATTATTACAGTCAGTTCATGAGAATTATTTTACATCGCTGGATTTTGCCACTTGCGCGTACAACCATTTCAATATATAGACATATATGTATTATATACTAGCGGCCCGTCCCGGCTTCGCACGGGTGGACATTTATTTCTAAACATTTTGGGATAAGCGTAGGGTAAATGTAAGTATTTGTGTCAAATTTCTAAAAATAATATAATTTTTACTAAGCTTATGTACTGATATTGAGTCTTTTTATTAATTTTTTAGCTTGGTAGAATATCGAGCTTTCAAATGAGACAACTTTGAATAAAATACATCGTTTACACAAAAACAAACGAAGAAAAAACCAGATGAAGTAGTTTTCATTAAAAAATTAATTAAATCGGCTTTGTTTTTGAGATAGCTAATATTTTTTTTTATGATTTTTATCGATAAATATACAAATCTTTCGTGTCCATTTCCGTCAAAAGTAAAAGCTTTAAAAAAAAACTAAATATATGTATAAATTTTTTCCTTATAAATCGAGGGCATGCGACATTTCTCTAACTCTCGTGGTTTTTTTTTGGACTTGGCCATCACCGCCCTTCTCAAAAAACCACCCTGTATATGAAATATATGTCGTGTATCCGCACATTTCGTTTGATCAAGGTTCGACAATACACATTGTAGATTTTTGGTCCCATACAAAATACATTTGAACGCAACAACTTTGTTCTGTGGCACATTGCGTACTCTGCCCTCAGACCGGTTTCCAATTATTATTGCAAATTTTTCAAAAGGTGGGGATTGTTTGTTACAAAAATTGCAACTTCGTAAATGCATTGACGGAATTGTAAGTAGTTTTAGTTCATTAAAAAAAACAATTCAAACGTTAACATTAATTAAATATTGGGTTTGTGAATATAATGTTTGTTGCCGTATACCACAGAATGCAGCGAACACTGCTTTGCGCCACTCACAGTTTTTAATACAAATGCTAACCGAAATGTAAAATTAATAATTCAACAAAATTGCTAACGAGATAATGTTTTTGTTCAATAAAATGTGGCGGGAACCAGATAGGTACCTACGCTGAATTTAAACTCAATTTTGTGAATTAATTGCCGATTGCGAACGAAGTGAGCGAAAGTCTCTGCTTCAAGTCTAGCAAAATAGGCGTTTCTGTCAGTATGTCCGTACTCTTCTACAGGTCACATTTTACAACCGATTGGTACGAAACTTCGTGTAGAGATAGGCATACGTAGTCCAAAAAAAGACAAGAAGGGGGTTTTTGAATATCTCCGCTTTAAGACGTCTGATTTCGATGATTACATTTTTAATTGAAAAGTTTTAAATGGTTCTCATAAAAATTTGCTAAACATCTGATGGAGATTTTCGGCTAGAGGCAGAATATTGAGCGAGCCGTCAAGTCCTCAACAGCGAGCAAGGAACATTATTTCTACCCACGTAAGGCTCAAAGTTGATTGGTGAAAACGAGTAAGGTATATTTTAGGAATTCACATTTCCTGTGCCATAATGTCAAGTTCTAATTATATACCTACCTACCTACAAACAGGAATCAGGAGTTACAAAAAACATGGTACCTACCTAAATATCCCGTTTTAAATGACTTTAGTAATAAGTAAATTCACAGAAATATATCTATGTTTCTGTGAGTAAATGAATTGTTGAATAAAGTTACTATTCGCGAGGTCTACTGTTCGTAAAATACTAGTTAATAATCTCAACTATTATGTTTACAGCTATAACTGACTATTTTGACAATACCTTTTTTTCATCATCATCATCATCATCAGCCTATATTAGTCCACTGTTGGACATAGGCCTCCCCTAATGAGCGCCATAGCGCCCTGTCTTCAGCTTGCCGCATCCAGCATCTGGCTGCAGTCTTTCGCAGATCGTAATCCCACCTGGCCGGAGGGCGTCCTACACTACGTTTGCCGAGTCGTGGTCTCCACTCAAGAACACGTTTACCCCAGCGGTTGTCGGTGCTTCGCGAGATATGGCCGGCCCACTGCCACTTCAGCTTGCTAATTCTTTGAGCTATGTCGATAACTTTGGTTCTCTGTCGGATGTTCTTGTCGGATGATGATCGTTACGAATTTTATCCTTCAGAGAGACTCCGAGCATAGCTCTTTCCATAGCTCGCAGAGCGAGTTTGAACTGGTGGACCAGCCCTACGGTGAGTGTCCACGTCTCAGCTCCGTAGGTCATGACGGGTAGGACGCACTGATTGAAAACTTATCATAACATATCTTTTTTTAGTGAGTGTCATTTTTACCTGGATCGTGTAAAATGGGCCAGCGTTAAAAAATAGTTGTGAGTCATAGAACCGAATATTCTATGACTTTTAAACTAAACTCTTATAAATACGACCCTAAGATCTTTGGGTTTTAGTTCTCTTTCCAGAGTTGCCATAAATTCACAAACCTCCGACGGGCCCGAATTGATTTCAAATTTATCTGCGTGACTCGTCGTACATCACCACTCCGTGCTCTGATGCGCGCCACACGTTCCATAGGTACATTACCTACTAACACTGGAACATTATCTCTTCCGCTTTTCCCGATATAAAGTTTTTTCACAGATTCCTTGTTTTTAGGGTTTTGATGATCGAAGATCGGTTTCAAAACCCTTATGGTCTCGCTTTGTCTGTCCTTTTTTCCCTCCTTAATAACTCAAAAACTACTGCAGCTATCAACTTGAAATTTAAAATAATAATACATTTCGTACGCCTGTACAGATTTAGAGAAAAATAAATGAAAATAAATGAAAAATGAAAATGAATATTGTCCATACAAATTGTGATGCCGAAATTTTAAAAGATACCTACAGAGTCATATGGGGTATCAAATGAAAGGTATCATTTTGTACATTTCAAAATATTTTTTAATATTTTTGTAGGTTTCATACTTTTTAAAATATTTCGAAAAAAGTCAAAAAAATACCCATTCCCCCCCCCCCCTATCTCCGAAGTTTGCAGAGCGATCCATTTAAAATGTATGAAGCATTTGTAGATATGGTATGATATCTATATTTTACAGGAAAAAATATAGAGAAGTCTGTAAAAAGAACACTTTTTGAAAAATGGTCAAAAAGGAATAATTTTCAAAAGGGGGGCTACCCCACCGAGTGGGGTATCAAATGAAAGGTATCGATTTGGACATTTCAAACAAGTTTTTCAAATTTCTGTAACTTTCATACTTTTTGAAATATTTCAAAAAAAGTCGAAAAATTTACCATTACCCACCTTAACCGAACCACCCATTTAACCGAAGCATGCAGAGAGATCCTTCTGAAATGTAGGTTGATACCTACTATTCTTAGGTATTCGTTAAACTGTGAAGTCTCTAACCGGTACTTTTGGTACATATTTGTTGACAAACGTTCAAAACCCTCGGCGCGCGAGTTACACTCGCACTTGACGGATCTTGTTTAACAGTAGGTAATTAGTTACACGGCTAAAGTTGTGACCCACACGCACGACTGTATGAGTGTATGAGCTATGACCTTTTTTTAGGGTTTCGAAACCCTTATGGTCTCGCTTTGTCTGTCCTTTTTTCCATCCTAAATAACTCAGCAACTACTGCAGCTATTAACTTGAAATTTAAATAATAATATATTTCGTGCGCCTGTACAGATTTAAAGAAAAAATAAATGAAAATGAATATTTTCCATACAAATCGTGATGCCGAAATTTTAAAAGATACCTACAGGGTCATGTGGGGTATCAAAAGAAAGGTATCAGTTGGTCCATTTCAAAATAGTTTACACCGTAGGTAAGTAGTTGTTCTTTTTTGAAATAATCAAATGCAAACAACTAAGTAGATATATAAATGTCCTTCTCCCCCCGACCCCTGCACAGTGCAGACATGTCAACACAAAACCTGTATTAAATAATTTTAAATTTACCTATGTAATATCAAAAATTGAATAGCTCTAAGTACTAGGAGCTCATAAAGTGACAAGTTGTACCCGAAGCACCCGTTACGTATATCTGCCCCACCGCACCGCTCGCTGCGACCACGCTACTCCTACTTGCCTGTGTGTATCGGTGAGTGCTAACCAAACCAGTTCACGAACACTAAGCTATTGCCTGCTCACTGCCTACACGCGCCTACTGGCCTTATCAACGCTTGTAAGCGACGCCTGAGTGCAAGGAGCTGAGCACGCTGTCGCTGCGCTAAAGCTGCTTGACGCGACAACGCGCAGCGCTTACTCACTGCCTGCCGTGTTCTGCGACCCTGGTACTCATTGCCATACTACAGTATGCTGCTGCAACGCTCTCCTCCTCGCGAACTGCTCCCGCCCATCATACTAACTCATTCAACTTCCGAGACGGACATAACCAGCCCGCATGCATCAAAATCGCAAGCAGTACTACTCTTCATCATCGTTTATTGCGTGAGCATCCGACGACTGAGCCTAATATAAACCTGCCAATGAAGCGCCCCTTGGACGTTATTAGTAAAACGGAGGTTAGTGATATAATAATAATGATATGCTGGACAATTTAAACAGCATTGGTAGTTAACCCGCTTACATCTGTAATGAACTTTATTATCGGTTTTGAATATTGATTAAGATGACAAGGCATGGTCGCAAGCCTCCCTGCCTGTCAAATTGAGAGCTCTAGGTATACGCAAAATTTCAAGTGTAGCCCTGCCAGCGTTCTTGTATTCTGTCTACAGCACTAGTTCTTTAGTTGAAAAGTTTTTAAGGCTTTACATTTTTTTCAACTAAAGAACTCGTTTGGTCAAACCTGGAATGTCATTAAAAATTTAATTTCTAGACGAAGCTCGAACGGCTTGGAATAGTGCTTGCCCCGATGCTGCTCCCCCAAAATCACTTTCATCTCAATGGCCTCTGTGTGAGTTGACATGGAATCGTTTGTTACAAACGTGCTCCAGCTCTGCAGATCCTGCCCGCCTCCTGGCCGTTTCTAAATGGGAGTCAGTATATTGGTTGCAAGCATTTCCTTCATATAACACAGGTACTTTCTTGGATCCCGTAACTTTCCGTATCGCAACATGTCTTCGGTTGGTTGCAAGGTGTTGCGCGCTTCATCAATGCCAGTGCGGTACTGCTGTCGAACAGCTAGGTCATTTTTTTTACTTCTTCTGGAAAAGCTAACGGCTACAAAATGTATAGTTATTTATCTAGATTAGGTATACATAATAATATAACAATCTTAGATAATAATGCAGCCCACGACGCAATTCACAGATTGCTGTATGAGGTAGTTACTATAAAGTTCCGCTAAAGTTTATAAACAAAGAGAACAACAACGAAATGTTAGGATGTTTGATAATATAATAAAGTTTGAAAAATAAATTACTTGGTTGAAAATATAAAAAATAAAAAGATTTAAGTACAAAAACATTAAATTAAAACAAATTTAAATTGCTACAATATAGTTTGTGTAAGATAAGCTTTTTAAATTGACTCTCACTGCATAAAAATATATCAATGTCTAGGAAATATTTGTTAGAATGACTCTACCATTCTTCTAATTGGTGTACGCAATCCTGAGTTAGTGCGGTAAGTATTGAGTGCAAATAAGCAACCGGCACGCACTTTTCTAGTATGTTCTGTTCTGGGGTCAGCGTAACAAATACTCTGCACTAGTTCAATGCTGTTGAATTTGTTACGGACGATCTTATAAAGTGTAGTAGCTTCCAGATATAGCCATCTGGACTCTAGAGTGAGCATATTGTCGCCTTACTGGTAAAACCGATTGTCTGCACTTTTTTTACAAATTGATTTAAAATGCTGTTCTATATAATGTTTTCCGCTCTCTCATCTGGTAAAACATAATAAACGCTGCGACCTACCGTTGCTGAGATAGCCAGATTAAATACGTTATAAGTACACTATTAATATTACAATTAAACTAGTAAAACAGCATAACTTGTACTCACTTCCAACAGTTTGGAAATTGTTTACTACAGCTCCTTATATCTGAATAAATGCGTTCTTCTGATTAAATGTAAAACTGTTTTATTTATTTCATAGTACAATGGAAAAAACATAAGTTAACTCTATCTTAATTCATTCATAATTTCGAAGATATTTAATGTGATAAATAACACTGATTGAAAAAAAAAATCAGGTAAAACCAGTTAAATGTCACAAAATAGTGTTTTTTGAAGTAGTAATTGCGAGTTTTAATTTTAAAATCAAATTATGACTGAAATTTACTGGACAGTTGTCACAATGCTGAAATTGACTATCTATATATTCATTAAAGCAGAAGTTAGAGCACAATTTGTAATTACAGGTAAAAACAATTAACTGCACTCCCCTCAGAATATAATGGTAATTTTATAGAGTTTTTACTTAAAAGAGAAATAAAATTATGTTGCATATTTAAAAATAGATAAATATTACGTAATTTTGCATAAGAACTTTCCAAGCTCTCGAGTTTTAAACAGGTCAAATCTTAGCATAACTTTCAAATGTGAATTACTCGAAACGACTACCGATGCTGACAATTGGTTTTACCAGTAAGGCGACGATTATTATTATTATTGCTGATAATTTGGAAAGATGACTAATATCTTTTGTGACACTTATAGTGCATTACACGCAAGAATTTACGCTGAACTCTCTAGACAACCTCAATATACGTCTTATAATAAGGGTTCCAAATAGGAACTGCATATTCAAGTTGAGAACGAACAAGTGTTTTATATAAATGTATATGTGTATACATGTTTGAAACCAGTAGAAGGCCTCATAATGAATCCATACATCTTAAAGGCCTTATTAACAATTTTTTCTATGTGCAGATTTAGACATGCCTTAGTGTCAAGCTGTATACCCAAGTCCCTTAGTGAAGTTACTTTGGTGAGACGTGTGTTGCAGAGATTGTATGTGAATTGAGTAATATTTTTCTTTTTTGTGAAGTTTATGTAGTTGCTCTTGGGAATACTTAATTGAAGGTTGTTGTGAGTACAGTAAGACGTAAGCCTATCGAGATCCTCTTGGAGAACGATGCAGTCGCTGATATTTGAAATGGTTCTATATCAAGAGTCAACTTCTAAAAGTTTAATATGAACGTCTCCACATCCCATGGATAGTTATAATTGGTTTAATTTCGATAATAGAAATAAAATATCCTTCATAACATTTTAAAAGAAGCTGATGGTATGACTGGCTCTGGCGATCATCGGTGTCATATAAATACAGCATGTTTTGAATTTTTTGATTTTAGTGGGTTTGACTGCCGCATGAGGCCAGTAACTTTTCAAAATCATGTGAAAGCAGTTTTACTTATATTAAAATATAAAGGAAAGTTTTGGTTCAGTAGAAGTTCTTATCTGGGACGTTTCGGGACGTGCTCCAGGAAGACTAGACCGACTCTCTGCCACCCAATGTTAAGGTTCTACTGGCGAGTTTCGTCTGTTGCACCCTGCGTAGTGTTTTTTGAATAAATAAGTAATATGTGTAGGTATTCAATTTCCACGGAGCGTTATATGCTTGATAACTGAATAATTTAATGATTTTTATTTTGATTTATGATAATCGTATCTGCTTGTAAAACCAATTTGTTCTGGTTGTTTCTTTAATATACAATTTGTTTAATATACAACCAGAACAAATCGAAGCAGTGGAAATACTTAAAAATACATTAAATTGTTGATAATCGTACTTGTGTGGGACAACCGTCAACGGCTTATTCCAATAATCCCCTGCCATTACACCTGCCAGCTCAAAGAGAAGACGCGCAGGGGATTTGTGGACAAGAGTACCAGAAATCCCCCTGATCCACTTATTTAAACCGTAAGTAGTTGTTCGTTTTTTAATAATCAATAATGTTAAAGTCATTGAACTGTGACTTTGAGGTCAGTCACCCTAAGATCAGTGACCTTGACCTCAAGATCACTGGGTTTTTTTTGGGAAAACATTGGTTTTCGCCAGGGTCGGCGACTATGGTGTATGGAGACCAAGGTTAATGACCTTTTACTTCAAGGTCACTGACCTTTTTTGTGTGAACGTATGGCTCTGGGTGCAATTATACATATACACCCTTTCAGTCACAGCGTCGCCACGTTAGGAGTATGTTAATGTTGACCCCTCATTAATATCTCCAGTAAATATTACGTTATTCGTAGGTACTAATATTTTCCAATATGCGTTAACGGATTCTAAATATTTATCAGCATTGCGAAAACTAGATGGTCGATATGTACAGACAGCTTCACAGTTAAGTACCCCCCTCTCTCTATGTATGTGGGTTCTAATCCTGCCGCCGAACGTTGGACATTGAGAGATTAAAACTTAATAATTTTTCATTTTCTTTTGATATTTTTTGACGATTCCAACAAAATTGTTTGTTTTGTTTCTCTAAAATGCAATGTTTTCATAATTGCTAATTTTATTTCATTTTTGTTTTGGTAACAGCACTCATAATTTCGAGAAGGTCTATAGGTAACATATTGGCTTAGCGGCAGTAACAGGCAAATTAATACAAGATTAGAGTGACAGGGTTCGAATCTCTTGAGCGATGTTTCGTTTTGATTTTTTATTTTATCAAATGCTATCTATTCTCGTTGCATTATGCGTAAGAGTAAGAGTTTTAATTAATATTATTCTTTATGGGCTTAATGTCAAGTTAATGAAAAAAACACAAATTATTAAAAATATTTTTATTATATAAACGCCTACAACATTATACAATAAATACTAAGTATATAGGAGATTAAGTAACGAAATAATAGTTTTAATAACAAAATGATTATTGTAAGTAGTGAAAGGTTTACCATAATAGATACCTAGTTATGTATAAAGAAATAATTTGTTTACTCGAAAGAACAGACATGTTAACTAGTATTACAATTTCGATCTTTCGTTGGTAAACTAAAATTTTTAAGGAGAATGTGGGGCCAAATGTTCGTAAATATTTTTTTAATCAAAATGCTGTGTGTTTACGCTTCTTTGTTGGTGAAAACAAAATGCTTTAATAACGGATCGGATGACCTTCGTTTAAAATAATTTGCGGCAATCTACTTTTCGTATGGTTGACCATATTCTAGCTTGCCTCACTACCACGCATTATTTCCCAGGTCCTCAGAACTTCTTCTTGTAAGTTAGACTTTGATCTTACTTCACTAGAGTCCCAATTGAGAACCATTTGACCCCACATATTTTCTATTGGATTCAAGTCCGGACTTTTAGATGGCCATGCAATGACAGTTATGTCAGATTGTGAAGATAACCACTCCTTTACCATTCTTGAGCGATGCACGGCACAGTTATCGTGGACAAAGTAAATTTGTCCCTCCGGATAGGCGACACGGACAGACGGCAACATTATGTCTTGCAACACTTCTAAATATTGCTGTCCGTTCATGCGGCCAGCTACTTCCACCAATTCACCTGGACCCATTGACGACATCCATCCCCAATAACCTAAAAAAAGATTATATATTTATTTATTGATTTACTACGATAGAGTAATCGTTTAGTTTTAATATTATGAAGATGAAAAAGACAAACTGTTACTAATATAATAGCTCACCTAAAGTTAATCTACCACTTGCCCTTACAGGCTGAATGTTTTGTGGTAAGTATCGCTCATTTGGTTTCCTCCAGAGTATTTTTCAATTATCTGTGTCCGATCTGAATGTTTTTTCGTCACTGAATATGACTATATTGTTCTCCCAATCAAAGTTAAGGTATTCATTTGCAAAATTAATTCTTTCCCTCCGGTGATCTTCCGAGAGCTCAATTTTTCTTGCTGGCCGATAATTGTGTATATTCTCCGCATGCAAGTGTCGCCTCACAGTTGACAGAGATATGCCGTACTGCTGAGCAGTGATGCCAGTTGATGCAAAAGGTTCAATGGCATTATGATTCACAATATCTCGGTGGCGTTGTGAGGTATAAACCGTTGAGATGGGGCCGGGTTTATTAGGTTTCACATCACCAGTAGACAGATATCGGTTCACCCATAGTCTTACTGTTCTCACCTAAAAATAGCGTATACTTAATAAAAAATCTGTCACTGAACTGTTCAAACAAATAATAATCTTGATTAGAAAATTACACTTACAGTAATGCCAAGTTGTCGTGCAATTTCTTTCTTGCTGACTCTCTGCTCATAAAGAACAGCAATTTTTGTTCTTATGAAGATACTCAATTGATGCATCGTTAAAAACACTCAAAACTCTCGGAATACGCACAAAGCAAACCACACGAAATTAGACGAGTGACAATTACTTTGTTCGCTACAAACGATATCAAATCAAACCCTACCCGCATTCATAAAATAAATAAAATGTTGGTAAGACTTGGCATTGAAACTGGGGACTAATTAGACCTGTAGACAAAATTGAACACTTTGTTAACAGCCAAATAGCTCAGTTGGTTTACTGTTGAGGATTCGAGTCTATGTATACAGGTGGGTGGTTCGAGCCTGAACGGCGTATTAGTTTTTGCATGTGAAAATTGGTTACAATCTAATAGAAGTTATAGAAAATATTTTGTAGACAAGGGGGATACTTAATTCTGATGCCCACTGTACATATAATAGTATAGTGTGGTACAATAATTAAAACATGACAGTTTCCGTCAGAAAAGATGGCTCAGTACATGAAGAATTAATTTCTCGCCGTACATAGGCTACCACTCCATCATTTTGGTTTAGTTTATGTTTTTTCCAATATATATAATCGATTTCCAAAGTAGGAGGGGGTTTAAGGCTATTGTCTAACATTCGGTTAAAAAACAAAACAATCTACAGGTAGCTCTACTGATCCATATCAATACCAGTCGGAAGCGTCTCCAAGACGCTGGCTGCATTGCCCCGCTGTATGGCAATGCTGATGCGCTGCGTCAGATACTGACCAGTTCTCGGGTCACGCGTCGTTTCGACCTTGTTTTGAGTTGACTATCTAGATTGACTTATTTCTTAAATTCTTATAATCTAAGGCCACTTTTTATGAAACCTACTAAAATCACTAAAACCTGAGCAAAATTTATGAGTAATATTTAGGTCCTTACATATGAAATTGGCGTTTTGTAAGGGAGGAACATAAAGTCGATTTTTTTTAATACATATAATATATTTGTCGAATCGAGATGTGTGGTGCCGCCAGTCGTAGATTAATTTAATTTAAAACCAATAACGGTTTAGTGGTCATTTAAATTAGCAAACGTTACCAAGAGATGGCGCCGTACGTGGTCAGTTATTCTTCATTCCCTTTGATATCATAGATACAACTATGATGATATTATTTTATGCTAGCAATAATCTTACCTTCTAGCATTATGTTTTGTTATATTGGCTATACTAATCAAACTAATGTTAACCAATGACATTGCAAAGATTAGTTCCGACATGTTGGCAGCCTTCAGTATGGATCAGTTTGGGGGGTATTTTTTCGACTTAAATTTAATGTTTCATTTGATACCCCACATGATCCTGTAGGTATCTTTTACAATATCTTTTTAAAATTTCGACTTCACGATTTGTATGGAAAATGTTCATTTTAATTTTTCATTTCTTTTAATATTTTTTTCTTTAAATTTGTACAGGCGCACGAATTATATTATTATTTAAAATTTCAAGTTGATAGCTGCTGTAGTTGCTGAGTTATTCATGTGGGAAAAAAGGACAGACAAAGCGAGCCCATAAGTTTCTAAACCGATCTTTGATCTCTAAAAAGATATACCTAGCCTAAGTCGAAGTGAATCGTCGTATTACTGACACATGACTTTTTTTCTCGATTACAGAAATTCTGATTCAAATTTACAAACAGTAAATACATTGCAGTAATAAAACGTAATCGAGCAAAACAAGGTCTAGGGTGAGTCACATAAATATGTATTTTAGCGATGAGTAACACAAGTAGGTACCTATAAAAATGTAATGTAATGTATGCATGTATGTATATACCTACTAACAAATAAATAAAATATAGAACATAACGATTTAGTTTGACATTTGTGATATAATGAAGTTCACAGCTTCGTCATCGGTCGGCTTAGTCCAGCCAGAAAACTATATACCTATGTGTTTGTTTTTGTACCATGTGATGGATACCGAGATTGTTTATACCCAATCTCCCCGGATGGCGTTCCATTGAATGGAATATTTTACCGTAAATGCACAGCAAGTCAGCGATTGACTCGGCGTGGCTGGTGGCGAAATCCGTAAGTACAGTTATTGGATGTCATGAAAACTTCAGTCACTCGTCTTCTTCGGCTGTACAAGGATAGGTTTGTGAATGCTTTTGAACTGCAACAGTAGCTCGGTTTTTAATTATTGTTTACTCGGAGAACCTCGGTTTTGTACATGGAACCACAATTCCTTTGAACAAAACCGAGTAATGTAAGAATATTTACATCCTCATAAAAAACTGGAAATGTAATCAGTAATGTGCAAAGAGCAAATATTTCTTAATACATAGGTAATGTGTTCTGTACGAAAAGTTTTTTTTCTTTGTATATTGTTGGTAATGTACGAGTAAAAATAAGGGCTTTATTTGTCTGTCTTTTTAAATATTAAGAATTTGACCTTTTCTAAGTGTAAAGTGATTGTAAATTAGGAAGTACCTAAAGAAGGAAATAAATAATGTTTTATTTGATTTGATCAGTCAAATAAACATTGTTTAAATCTGCTTTAAACTGGGACGATATGGAGCACGTTATTTCGTCTTTGAGGAGCATCGATATCGGTGACTGATGATGACCACCACTCAATGAGGTATCTAGTTCTAATAAAACGTCATATTTCAGTGCACATCAGCTTTATTATGTAGCTGTAGATTAATATAAATTCCAATGGAGCTGGTGGTAACGGTCTCCGGGCACCGCTGCACCGAACGGCACCGCTTCGCGGACCGGCATCATTCCCGCACCGGGTGTTGCTTCCACCCAGGGCACCGCTGCACCGAACGGCACCGCTTCGCGGACCGGCATCATTCCCGCACCGGGTGTTGCTTCCACCCAGGGCACCGCTGCGTTGGGACGCTTCCATCCACGATTCAACCCAAGCAAAGCTCCACCAATTAGCGGCAAATTATTATATTCAGAATCTGAAATTATTATAAAATTGAGTAATCCAGTGTTTCGATGGATGGATATGCCGACTATTATACTCCTCACTAACATAAATGTTATTTTCAGAAATATGCGCGAAAACTGTTTTACTATAAATACCGAATAAGTAGCCATGTACTATATTATGCTCTATATACCTAACAAACAAGTGTTACTTTGGAGAAGGTGTATCAATGTATAGTATGCTATACACTCACAGAAAACACAATAATTCAGGAAAAATTACAAACCTAGAAACATTATTTTATCATATTTTATGTGACCAATACCCATACTTTACGGAAAAAATATAAAATACAGTAATTGACCTAGCTAGTGCATCCAGAAGCCGAAACCGCTCGCCTACTTTGAGAATTGTTACGAATCGGTGAATGCCTAGGTCATCTTATTTTATTCTCAGTGAAGAGTTGAGTTCATAAACAAGTTTTAAAAATCGGAAATAATGCATCAAACCTCGATTGCACGTCAGATTTTTTTGAATGTTATGTATAGAATACTCAACAAAGGGAGTGCACGGTGTGGGAGGTGGATAGTCTTATTCGTCTTCGAGTGTGGAGTTGCGCGGATTTGGCGATCCCGATACCGCATGGGTTAGTTGCGGAAACGAGTCCAGAAACAAGTAAGTAACCGCATGGGTTGCCAGAATATCGCACTCATACGTGCGCGATGTTGAGTTTAGGCGCGGGCTATGCTTGCTGCTATGCGTCCTTTATACAAATACCTACCTTCGAAACACTCAAGTAATAATAATAACATATTAGGCGTAGTGACACATTACAAACAACTACGATGAACGGAAAACTTGCCAAAATAAAACTCATATTAACTTGTTGTGAGAAAGCGGATATTGTGTGTACCTAAATTTTGTATGTACACATAATTAATAAAGAAGAACCTATCATAAGAAAGTGTCTACTTAATCATGACCTAGCAGACAAATATCTCTCAGTTGACCATCTAATAAATAAGTTCTTACGTCATGTAGCATATTATTGGAAAGGAAAATAAATGATAAAGTAAAAAACTAAATTATATTCTTTTAGTTCTTTTCTAAATGAATTTAAAGATTTTTGATTTTGAATGCTCCTAACAATTGTTTGAAGTAAATTGTGTCAAGTATACAATTAATTTAAAACTAGCTTCTGCCTGCGGTTTCTCACGCGTATTTTCGGTATAATAAGTTGCCTATTATCTAAGTTAGGCTATGTTCCAAACGTACGCCAAATTTCATCTTGATCTGTTAAGTAGTTTTGGAGATCCTAGGTAACAAAAATTCAGATTTCACAAACTTTCGGCTTTATAATATTAGTAGGATAAGCGTACATTGAAAAATAGAGCACAAGTTACTTTTTAGCGTAGCATTACAAAAAGAAATAGCAATTTAACGGCGAGATTTTAGGTGATTTTCAAAAAACTTAAAATCATATCTCAGCAACCGTGATACTTAGGACATTGAGTCTACCGAGGAAATGTAGCCCATGACCCCCCAACTCTCCAAAAAATTATGCCGTTTGCCATGACAAACACCCTGTATAATATACGAGTATATTTTGGTAAATATTATGGGGAACAATTACAAATTCAATTTAAATTACAATGAATGATAAAATATAATTTATAATTTAAATAATTCGTAAGTAAGAAATTAAATAACATCGCAAAAATTAACGACTTCGGCGGGACTTGAACCCGCATCCTTCCTTCCGCTTTCTATAGGTACATACAGCTTTGATAAGAGTGCAGTAAAGAATTTACTATCAATAACTAGTGAGTTGCTAATGTTAGTAATTAACTTTATGTTCAAGTAGCTACTGCCCGCGACTTCGCACGACCGGCGTGCGATACCATCACCTCCCTGACTCATTTCATTAAGATCCGTTTAGACCTTTAGGCTTGAAAAGGTAATAAACGGACAGAGAGAGTTACTTTAGAATATTATGAATTAAATGAATTTACTGAAACAAATGGATTTTGTGGTTGAAATTCCGGACAGAAACTAGGTTCTGCTTGAAACCACTGTCCCCTTGTAAACCGCGTCAGGCATCGGGTGCGTGCGGGCGTGGCGTGGTGGCATGCTTACGTGCTGCGTTCCTGTAGTGGCTGCAGTATGCAGTGCCGTATATCGTCGCCGTATAGGCGGTGGAGACGTCGGCTATGTCCATGTTGCGCAGCTTCACCTTGGGCGGCGGCGGTCCGTACGAGCACGCAGAAACGAACATCCCTACCTTCCCGCCGGGACAATGCTGTCGACAACGAAGCACGACCCCTTCAATATACAGGTCGTCCCACGGATATGCCACATGGAGGGAAAATACCTTGAATATTGTAGATGGAACATTTTACTGGAAGAAGTCATTATTTGAATTAGAAAAACAATTTAAACTGCATTCATACATATTTAAATAATTACATGGTTGAACCGGGAATCGAACCCGTTACACGAGAAAAATAATAATTCTGTAGCGTTACACGAGAAAAATAATAATTCTGTAATCCTTATAATGCTTCATTATAAGGATTATTTTTCGCTTAATAACTTAGTGTCAGAAATAAAAGGAAGACCATGAATTTTATCATTTTTAATACAAAATTAATCAATTTAACAAATGCTCAAAATGAGTAATTTCTTGTTGAATACAAAGTCGCACTCTTTTAATTATTTCGCTCCCTGTCGATTTTTCGATCTTGTTGTGGTGGAGATTAAGAATAGGTAATACGTCTAAGTTCTGCTTGTAGCTCGTGGACACTTTCATACTCGGTTCTTGTAAACTAAATTTTTTACAAAACCCCATAAATGGTAATAGGTACTTATGATAATGTCAGTTGTATGTCCTTACGGCAATGCCAGCTATTCATTTTTCTGAACAAAATTTCACATCTAATGTTAAAATTCATGGTCTTCCTTTTATTTCTGACACTATGTATTTAGCAAAAAATAATCCTTATGATGAAGCCTTTCGATCGGTATGATAAAGCTACAGGTGATTGTTTTTCTCGTGTAACAGGTTCGATTCCCGGTTCAACCATGTAATTATTTAAATATCTATGAATGCAGTTTACATTGTTTTTTAAATTCAAATAAAGTCTTCTTGCAGTAAAATGTTCCATCTACAATAGTCAAGGTACTTGCCCTCCAAGTGGCATATCCGTGGGACGCCCTGTATATGTACACATATGTACACGCACACTACACAATATATTATTTATTTTTAGACACTTTGTACTGTGCAGCGTGCATAAGAAGGAATGCATAAGAAGGCGTGCGAAGAGCATACAATCGCATGAACGATACCTTCGATCATGCGATTGTATGCTCTTCTCATGTCAATCTCAATGCTCAAAAGAAGCATCTTGTTTAGCCAAATTTTTGGCTGTAATATTAAAGTAATAGGATAGCGAAACAGCTATTTGTTTTTTGCAATAATTTTAAAGGTAAAGGTAACCTTTTCTAGTCAAGCAATATTAAAAAAAATATATATTATGCAATGTGTGCATGCTGCGGCCGGCAACAGAAACATGGCCCGATGGTAAGTTAGCCGATACCAGCTCATCGAATAAAGTTTGAGTTTTCGGGGTGGCAGAGTTCTGGGCCGCTTTTTCTAGCTGGGTGATGTGGTGGTGTGCATCACATAGTTCCTTCTGCAGGATTGAGGTTCTGTGCAGGGCCGTTTCAAACTCAATACACATTGTTCATCGAATCTGTCTATTATGGTCTGAAGCATATCCCGTTCCTCAATTATAGAATTGTTCTCGCAAAATAACGTGGACATCTCATTTTTCTATTTTTTGTTATTGTCTAGAGCCTTTAGGAGAATATTGTGCAGTCTCTTTGCTGACTTCAGTTCTAGTAAAGCCTGGTTTAATTTGGTTTCTGCCTGGCGCAACAAGGTGCTTCTTGTATACATATTCTTGTATTTTTACCGTAACGAGCTCATGAAATAAAATACAATTTCTATAGTTTAAGTGTCCGAAAATGCTGCACCATTGACATACCGCGTTCACATCTACTTGAAGCGGCTCACAATCTGCCGTGGAACGTATGACAGTGTAGAGCTTCAAGTCGCCGGCGTACAACAGACACTCGGCGTGCTTTACAATATGCGGTAAGTCATTAATCATTAAATTTAAAAGCAAGATAGAGCCAAAATAGAGCTCTGACTTACCCCAGACCGCGTGTGCTATGGTGCAAATAAATGTAATCTAAAATATTTCACATTCATAATCTGAGCGAACTTACGTTTGGAAACTCAACGTTTCCAGAGGGATAGATAGATACTGGGTTATATTTCACTGGATAGTTAGTAATATTACCTGAAAACAGAACCGTACATTTTAAAGCTAATTCAAAATGTGAAATAGCCCTAATAACTTTTTTTCTGTTTCATTGAATTCTCATAATGTAGGTAGATACAACAAAATTACTAGAAGCAAGAAAGCTAATTGAGTAAATTTACGAGCTACTAGCAATAACGTACCGAAAGCTCCTATTAAAATAGTTTCAGGAGCTCCTACAATTCTGCAAACAATACAAGAGGTGTGCATTCTCACCCATAGTGTCGTTGACGCAGTAGGTGTTGTCGGCGGCGGCGGCGGCCAGCAGCGACAGACTGATGAGCAGGGCGGAGGGATGCATGGTAGCGAATGGCTCCCTCGGCGCACGCGCTTCGATATGTATGCCTCGGCTAATGCACCGTGCCCGAGCGACACTCGATAACACTATGCATAGCAAACGTATAAAAACAAATTGAATTTAATTGAGCTGTTTGTTATGGCGTAATATCAGCTGTTTACGTATATTCGGTACATTTAACAAAACACACACAACTTTTTAAAAGTTCAGTTTGCTCTGTTTGCTTAGCCTATTTCCTGAAAAGGCTGGACCGGTTTGGTCGAAACTGATGTTATAGCGGGTCCCTTAGGCTACTTATCTTTAAGGAAAAAACTGAAAACCATTTTCAAAATTCAATTTTTCTCCTAAGTGAGAAAATCAGGGGAAAAACTGGAATAACCCATATTTTTGAATATTGTTAGAAAAAGATTGAAAAATGAGTTCCGCGCAAAAAAACATTTTCAATCGTTGATGTAGGTTAGTATGTAAAAGGTACTTCCACCACGGAAGGTACGAAATAACAAGTAGGTATCTACATTAGTAGATACTTGTTATTTCGTACCTTACGTATATTTTTAATAGCGATGCGTACGAAATCCATTAGGATTTCGTACGCATCGCTATTAAAAATAAATAAATAATAAATAAATACCAAAGCTGTGAATAATCGTTAGATTAGGTCATTCAGCACGGTGCCTCGTTACCGGCGCTCACGTCCATACTCCTACAAATGCCTATACTCGGACCTACCTACCAATGGCACGCACTGGGCCTTTGGCTGTTAGTACGGTTGAATTGAGACGCGCGCTAGAGCGTCCACGTAAGTCCAAGTGCGGGAGGAAACGAGCGACGCAATAGAAGTGACTAGGTCTCTTTACACAAACCATTGGGCACGCTTTTGGTCCCTTCTGTATTTCAGATAGTTGTTGTTTCTAGTCGCCCGGTGACTACGATCGCTGTAACGCGGTAGAAACGTAGGGGAAACAATTAAGAACACAAATACAGTACGTACATTTAACGAATATCATTGCGGATATTAATTTTCGTGGTTATATTGTACATAATAATACGTTATTGGATTATATTTATAAACTAATTGTTTTAAAATTACACACGTAGATGTTTTATAAAATAATATGAAATAAATAATCCACGAAACAAGGGAATAAATTCATTTTTTTTTTCACTGTTCAATTTGTGTCTTGGTAAGTCCAACAACATGCGGTGAATATTATGTAAGCTTGCCAAGACACAAATAAGTGAACCCAGATATTCCTGAAAACATTTTTCATTTTCGATCATAGTAATTTTTTAATATGTTGCTTAAAATGTCCTATTAGGGTTAGGGTAAGGCGTAAAAAAACTAACTTTTCTAGAAAAGTCGGAATATGCTGGCCTTTTAAAAGGCCTGCAGTAACATGGGGGGGGGGTCGATTGATACGCAATCTTAAAAGTCAAAATATCGAAAAATCAGTTTTTATTTATAAAATTAATAATGAAACAGTAACAAGTTCAGGGTGTAAATCTGTGTCACCTTTTTGCAAATATATTAGCTTTTTGTTTACTTGCGCCTTGGCTGGAGTGCTGTGTGTTCGACCAGATGATCTATTCCGTCATATCGAGTTGCTTCTCGATGTGATCTTGACGAACGAACAGGGCCTCTCCTATCTCCCTTTTTATAGGTTTCAAACAAACCCCTTGCTAAAGCTCTTACTAAAACTAAAGTGATCATATGCTCTTCAATCTCCTTTGTACAACTGCCATGCGTGTTGCCAAGTCAATGAAATGTGTCGCTAACGATGTGTCGCTAACTACAGAGAGAATTTCATAGAAATACATAGAAACCATTAGTGTCGCTGCGACACGTCGTCCGCTACCGTCTCATGTCGTCCGCTGCCAACTCATACCTGCGAAAAGTACCACTTTTCACCGCGAATAAATGTTCAATACAAACGAATATTTTAGTCAGATCTATCAACGCCTCCCATATTTTCCTTATAATGTTTGGCCAGAGCTGGTTGATCAATATGAATGTTTCATTTTTGTTCTTGCGAAAATCCATTAACTTTTTGCAAACGTTCCACGTTACCAGCATTTGAAACAACAATAACGGCACTGTAGTCATTCCATTTGCAAACTAGTACATGTTCAGTTAAATGTTCATGTTGTTAAATGTTTGTTTCATGTTCGCGTGGAAGGCCCAGGCGGAGATGGAAAGATGAACTGGACGCCTACAACCAAAAATGGTCACAATTGGCTGACAATAGAGAAGAATGGAAGATGGAAAGGGAGGCCTTTGCCCTGCAGTGAGATCATACGGGCTCTTAATAATAATAATAATAACATGTTCAATTATACTAAATTTGTACTGATATGTACCTCTGTCAGTATTTTTGAAGTCCTTGTTTGTTGGCTGAATGAAACTCGGACCTGAAGGCTCAACAGTTTCAGAAGAAGCAGCTGTTGATGTTACCACTTCTTCGCTATTAGGTATGGGTAATTGTATCAATCAGTAGACTTCTTTTAGCCAAGATTGATATATGCTCATCATCTTCCTCGGCCGAACTGTCTTCAAAATGTATCTCAGCCGGAGCTCTATCTTGCGATCCTAGCAAATTTTTAATAGTTAAAAATTCTTCATGACCTGAGCCTTCATCTACATCCGCTTTGACATTTTCAGGAGGAAAAATTATAATATAACTTGGAAATGAACTTTCTCCATCACCACGCTCTAACTTGTCGATAATCTTATTTAAATTAAATTTGACGACTGATGTGGCGCGGCGGGCGAAAGTCCGCCTGCGACGCAGGAGGTTGCGGGTTCGATTCCCGCCTCGGGCCAAATGTGTGTACGATCTGCAGATATTTGTTCAGGGTGTTCTGGATGTTTTCTGTGTATAGTAAAAAATATCTATCTATGTAGTGTATTGTATTAAGGGCCTCTTGCGTAAGGATATTTAAATGTACAGTGATTGTGTTTACGGAAACAAAGCATTTTTTATATTTAATTTAATTTTTTATCATCAAATTTGTCAAATAAATATTGTTTAAATCTGCTGGGAGGAGACGGAGCACGTGATTTGCTTTGTGTGGACCAACGATATCTGTAACTGATGACCGCCACTCAATCAGGTAGGTAATTCTAATAAAACGTCATATTTCAATGCACAATTGCTTTATTATATAGCTGTAGATTAAGATCAATTCCAATGGAGTTGGTGGTAACGGTCTCCGGGCACCGCTTCACGAACTGGCACCGCTTCACGAACTGGCACCGCTTCACGGACCGGCACCGCTTCACGGACCGGCACCGCTCCCGCACCGGGTGTTGCTTCCACCCAGGGCATCGCTGCGTTGGGACGCATCCATCCACCGGCAGACGAAGCTCCACCAATCACCGGCAAAATTTCCTTTTCAGAATCTGAAATCTTATAAATCTAGTAAACCAGTGCCTCGATGGATGGTTGTGCCGCCGTCAGAACAGTAGTTATAGAACAAAATATAAAAAAGTGTCTGCTTAATCATGACCCTAGCAGACTAGTATCTCCTAGTTTGACCACCAAAAACTATTTGTTTATCACATAGAAAATTAACAGGATAAAACAATTATAGCAACCTCGAGTATACAGGTAAGGTACAGGTCTAGTATACGATATACAGGGTGTCCCATGCAACCTGTACCAGCGAAGGTCTGTGGTCAGGGGAGACCAATACCTATCGATTGGACCCCCATGTATGTTCCGCGATGTTTTGTAGTTTTCGAGATATGAAGTTTTTTGTTTTATTTTCAGTTTTATTTTTATTTTGGACGTTTTAAACTATAGTTTTTTCTGTAAAGCGATTCTTTAATATTTTTTTTGTTAGTATCATGGCTAGCATACGTGTTCGTCTATAAAATTACTAAACACTAAAATTCTCACCACAAGTAGCTCAGATTTTAATCACGAAATAAGATTTTATGGTTGCGAGAAATTTTAATTTGACTTCAATTGAAAAAAAAAATACATAACCCTGACTGAATAAGTTCTTGGTAAATTTAAAAACTTTATGGGTTCTTTAGCTTTCAAAATAACACAAAAAAGTTGGTACTTTACTGGGCATTTTTATGCGAAAACTGAGTTTAAGGTGAAGTGAGTCCCAAAACCCACGTTTTGACTGCACGGAAAATCAATTTTAAGGCAATAAAACATCAATTTTCTTATTGGTTTTTGATGACAATCAAAAGTTTAGGATTCTAGTTAGTAAGTTATGGGAGCCGAAACATGATTGACTAAACTTGACTCGATAGAAAAAAATCGCAAAGTTTCCTCTAATTCGTCATTTTTACAGTGATACTGCTACGGAAAAATCAGTTTTATTTGCTGGTTATTTAACATACTTCAATGAAATTTCGTCTACGTATTCCCTAATAAATACTTTAGACAATTATGGTTTTAGTTTTTTGCGAAATAATATTATTTTGTAGCAAAAAATACATTTCTAAATAAAGAACAGTGAAACTGCGCGCGGGCCGGCCATTGCGCGGCTGTCGCCTTCCATCAGTCGGCCGCAGCGCCTCGTCGAGAGCACCCATGTACAACTTTTTCGCGCCCTCTCCGCTGCCGCGTACGTAAACGCATATTGAACGAGAAATTCATTACAAGCAAAAATGGTGAATAAATATAACAAAACAAAAAAATATTCGCGATTGAAGAATTGAATTGAAGAACGAAAAGTGATGAACTTGAACAGGTAAGGTTTTTATTGATTATTTTACCACCAATAGATACCTAGGTATATCTACCTATTGTGCTACCCATCGATCTAAATATTTACCTACGTAATCGTTTGAAACTTTGAACCAACCTTTTTCTCTCGATAGTTATCTACCTATACTCTCCTATAATAATATTACAGGTAACTTTAGGTAGGTAGCTATAATAATTAGGTGATACCTACCTATTGTAATGTAATCCACATTACTGCTATAACCTACCCCTATTAGATAGGTACCTACCTAAATATAAATGTCTGTTAGTCTGTTCCGAGTAAGATATCGACTGTCCCTAAGAAGGCCCGCTGTCTAAGATGGCCCGCTGCCTAAGATGGCCCACTTTCAAAAAACGTGTTTCCACTAGGGCTTGCAAATATTCGAAAGTTTTGATATTCGAATACTTTCTATTTTTTTTTTACTGTTTATACTATTATTTTGGTACTATTCGAATAATTTGAATATGATTCGAATTTATAGAAAAACCTATATGTTTATTAAAATCACATCTTTTTTTATTCTCATTATATGAGAATTAAAAAAGATGTGATTTTAACACACATGTGATAATAACACATATTATTTAATTATTCGTGTATGACTAGTGTGATTAGAATAGTAATTCTGTACTAAGTCAATAAATAAATAAATAAATAAATTAAATTTGTGTTATTTGCAGAAACCAATTTAAAATATCAACTTAGCAAAAGGTTATTACGAGACATTGGGAATTTACACGCACATTACCCACGAATTATTAGTAAAAACAGTCTTCTAAATCTAGGTGAGCGAATACACTTCGCAGTCGCACGCGGCAGTCCTGAGTGTTTCCGAACTCGGGAACCCTATAACTTTGTCATTTTGTTAACCCGAACGACGTAAGCTTTTATTGTCTTGTATGGACATGTCTCGCGAACTTGGCTTTTTATGCACGTCGGAGTTCTGTCTGAGATTAGTGATATTCATTTTAGTCGAATATTCGAATATTGCAATTTCAGTATTCGAATATTCGTATGCAAGCCCTAGTTTCCACTGATTCAAAATAATTAAAATTTCGCGGAAATGTGTGAACGCAACATCTTAGGTACCTTACTTCTTCAGTTAGTCTGGTACCCGGACATTGCACGCACACTTTATCACTACCTACATGCGTATTTGCTTTCAATATTACATGTGCTTCTTCTCTTGATTGTTTCAGTACCTCAGAAAACCTACTACATACTGAAGGAATTACTGAAAAAACATCACCACAAGTGCAAGAAATGTCTAAAGATGCACTAGAAAACCTTCAATTAGTGTCAGAAACACCTCAGCCTTGTGAATCTGAGTAAGTAAAATCATAGCACTTTACTACTATAATAAAAGAGTACCTATCCAAGTTTCAGTTTATCATTCTATGAATCCGCATATTCCTATCCAGGAAATGCAACATTTTAAGTATTTCATAATAGCTAAAAGTAGGTATTGTTTCTGTCGCAAAACCGTATTTAGTCATCAATATAACATCGTTTATCTCAATTGTTTCAGCGACTCAGAAGACCTGCCTTACATAGTGGAAGAAGAGTATGTGACAAACACGATCAAAGAAATCATCGGTCGCAGAATTGTTGACATAACATATTTTTTTAACCAATTGCAACAGCTAAATCACGACTCTCTTTTTCAGTGTGATTTTAGCTGCTTGGTTTTAGAAACGGAAAAGCGCTCTGGACTGGTTTCACATTTTAATTGAATTGATGATTTTAATGCCATTGAGAGGTTCCCCCGCTTAGAATTAGAATTAGAATGTACGTACTTATGTATAGTACGAAGGTAATAATAAATATAATCACATTTAAAATACCTATCTGTTTTCTTCAATTTAATCAAATCTTGGCCAGCTCTTTATATTTACCTACGCATAGAATATTTTTTTTTATAAAAACAACAATCTATGAAACAGAAATCACGGAAAAAGTTTTTTCTGAAAGCCATCTATGGCACCGGGCCATATTAGGGCCGGATAGGTACCTAATAGGTATACCTACCTAGGGATGACAAAAACCAACGTTTACATTAGGTATAATATGTCCAACCGTGTATCCGACTAACAAAAAGTGTAGGTAGGTACCTTACTTTTCAAATTCTCTATACGGACTTATCACTAAAAGCGTTTTCTTCCAAGCCACCTTTGAATATACCAGAGAACTGATCCAAATGGATATTGGGTTTTCTATAAAGGTAATACCTACCTACATAAATATATAAAATAAACCAATTATAAAAATACCTACTTAGGTAAAACCAGCGAACGGAGAAACTATTCCTTTCTTCAAATCCGTTTATAACTTTACGTACCTACCCATCTACGTTACTCACACATCTTACCTACCTAACCTACCTAGCTCTTTATATTTACCTACGCATAGAATTTTTTTTTATAAAAACAACAATTCATGAAACAGAAATCACGGAAAAAGTTTTTTCTGAAAGTGGGCCATCTATGGCACCGGGCCATATTAGGGCCGGGTAGGTACCTAATAGGTATACCTACCTAGGGATGACAAAAACCAACGTTTACATTAGGTATAATATGTCCGACCGTGTATCCGACTACCAAAAAGTGTAGGTAGGTACCTTACTTTTCAAATTCTCTATACCGACTTATCACTAAAAGCGTTTTCTTCCAAGCCACCTTTGAATATAGCAGAGAACTGATCCAAATGGATATTGGGTTTTCTATAAAGGTAATACCTACCTACATAAATATATAAAATAAACCAATTATAAAATAAATAAATAAATAAATAATACTGGACAATTCACACAGCATAATCTAGCCCCAAGCTAAGCAGAGCTTGTGTTATGGGTGCTAGATAACTGATATATTTAATACAATACACTACATAGATAGATATTTTTTTATTATACATAGAAAACACCCAGACCAACGGAACAAATTTCTGCAGATCGTACACAAATTTGTTCCGAGGCGGGATTCGAACCCGCAACCTCCTGCGTCGCAGGCGAAAAATACCTACTTAGGTAAAAACAGCGAACGGAGAAACTATTCCTTTCTTCAAATCCGTTTATAACTTTACGTACCTACCCATCTACGTTACTCACACATCTTACCTACCTAACCTACCTAGCTCTTTATATTTACCTACGCATAGAATTTTTTTTTTTTATAAAAACAACAATCCATGAAACAAAAATCACGGAAAAAGTTTTTTCTGAAAGTGGGCCATCTATGGCACCGGGCCATATTAGGGCCGGGTAGGTACCTAATAGGTATACCTACCTAGGGATGACAAAAACCAACGTTTACATTAGGTATAATATGTCCGACCGTGTATCCGACTAACAAAAAGTGTAGGTAGGTACCCTACTTTTCAAATTCTCTATACGGACTTATCACTAAAAGCGTTTTCTTCCAAGCCACCTTTGAATATACCTAGCAGAGAACTGATCCAAATGGATATTGGGTTTTCTATAAAGGTAATACCTACCTACATAAATGTATAAAATAAACCAATTATAAAAATACCTACTTAGGTAATACAAGCGAACGGAGAAACTATTCCTTTCTTCAAATCCGTTTATAACTTTACGTACCTATCCATCTACGTTACTCACACATCTTACCTACCTAACCTACCTACATTCTCAATAAAAAAACGGTATATATAACTACAAAATATTTGTATTAGGTAGGTATAGGTAAGCAGGCATAGGTATCTATAAATAAATACAATCAATAGAATAAATCCTCGTGCTATCGAATATACATTATAGATACCATAGAGATGCCTACCTGCCTATTTAGTTCGTAGTAGCTAGTTGGGAGTGCGCGGGGAAGGGCGGACCCCGCGCGGGGAAGGGCGGACCCCGCGCGGCGATCGCTCGTCAAATACCTACGCAACCACGATCCCACTTCGCCTTAAAGTTGATACAGTCGAAAAAAATGAAACTTATTTCATGTATTTGAAATGACTATTTTCACATTTTTCCGGTTGATATGGTGAATAATCATGAATATTAGTTAAAAAGATGTTGGGCGTTGATCAACGTGTCGCATATCAGGGGGCAATGACCTTAGGTAAAAAGATGAATTGATGATTTTCGACTATATCAACTTTAAACTCGGTTTTCGCGAATAAATGCCCAGTAAAGTACCAACTTTTATTTTGAGAGCTAAAGAACCCATAATGTTTTTAAAATTATCAAGAACTTATTCAGCCAGGGTATGTATTTTTTTTTAAAGTGGAAATCAAGTTAATATTTTTCTCAAACAGAATTTTTTATCAAGTGCTTAAAATCTGAGCTCACATAAAATTTTTTGGCTTGAGACGTCCAAAATGAAAAAATCTGAAAATAAAACAAACTTATTCATATCTCGAAAACTACAAAAAATCGCGGAAATACATAGGGGTCCAATCGATAGGTATCATGGGCCACTGGATGATGATGCTGAAACCAGTATCATCGCTGGTGGCTCAATGATGCCACATTGATATGCTTTATTTAATTTAATTTAATTTAATTTGATTGTGTACTTTTATTATTATTATCATTATTATTATATTATATTAAATTGAAATTTGTAATTGTGTGTATGGATCTATGTCTGAAATAAATGATTTTTATTTTATTTTATTTTATTAGTGACGCCTGACCACAGACCTTCGCTGGTACAGGTTGCATGGGACACCCTGTATATTTATATATAAAAGTCTAAGCCGTCACCAGAAGGCAGAGTGCCCGAAATGATGGATGCGGTTCAAATTCCGGACAAAAGCTCGGTTCTGCTTGAAACCCTTGTGCCTCCGCGTCAGGCATTGGGCGCGTGCGGCGGGGCGTGGTGGCATGCTTACGTGCTGCGTTCCAGTAGTCCCTGCAGTATACGGTGCCGTAGGCGGACGCCAAATGGTCGCTGTGGACGAAGACTTTGTCCAGGCTGAGCACCTTCACCGTGGGCGGCGGCGGTCCATCCGAGCACACAACGACGTACAACCCTACCTGCTCGGTGGAACAAGCCTGTTGACAACGAAGCACACTCACTTCAGTATACACATACACACACACACACTACACAATATGTAGGTATAACTAGTTTCTGCCCGCGGCTTCGCACGCGTATTTTCGATATAATAAGTAGCCTAGTAGTAGTCGATAATTACCTACATTTCATATGTAATTATCTGCACGATTCCAAACGAGTTTTTTTTAGTGTCAATCGATGTAAAATACTATTTCGCGTGTATTCAATATTAAAACCTCCCAACACGATATAACAATTTATACGATTTAACAATTTATCCCATTAAACACTAACAAATAATTTCTAAATTATGAGATGCTAATTTTGCTGCGTACCTTCTAACTTTAAGTAGAGTCATACGAAACAATCCAAGCGGATTACAGTTTTTCAAAAATATGAAAGCTCTGAGACATGGATTTACAAAAGCACCCGACCTGGCGATCCGCAAGTTGTCGACTAAAGAACTATTCTTTATAGCCCGAACATGACTTTAAAAGTCAATATAATGGAAAATGGACTGATCTCCCATAAAGATCAAAGCTACTTCGTACTTGGTTCAATAAGATTCCAATCTCTTCTACCAAGTTCAATCATCTGCAACAGTTAAAACCAGTTTTTCCCAGTCATTGCCACAATTTTTATGATTCCCTGCCATACTCTTTTCTACTTAAAAGTTATGACTGATTGTTTAAGATTTTAGTTTTCTTAGTACCCTTTATCCAATTTAACTAACTATCAAAAATAATGTAATTATTTAACTTCAGTTTAAATGTTTGAATGTCTATACACAGTAATTGTGATTGTTACAAAACTATGTAATGCTAAAAACTATTATTAAAAAATTTGTAAGTTCGTACTTTTATTTTGATTGATAAAAAACTAAGTAAGTTGTTGGTATATTATTTTTGTTTGAGAAGCTTTAAAAGTACCTCTTTATTCAGAAAGAAAATTACAATAATAATAACATAAAAGTTAGTTAGATCATTCTATGCGACTAAGGTTCCTTATGACAGTTCCTAATTGTAATAATTTTGCTGCCTTTTCAAGTTTTGCTTAGTGGTTTTTTGTTTTACAAATTAAAATAATCTAAATACTAAGCTACGGTATACTTCCAATTGCTTAGCTTTGGACAAAAACTATGTGATTATTTTCCTATTAAGATAAAAGTATTCTCTAAATTGATTAAAAATTATTTTAAGTTGTTAGAAGCGTTATTTTTGTTTGAAATTTTAAATTGAGACCTATGTACATTTCCCTGTAGATAATAATTTTTCTGTCTGAATGTCTGGGTGAGACTATGTTTCTTGTTAGTACTCACATAAGAGACGATACTAAGGTAACTAAATAAAACAAAAATTACGATGTTATTTTACTATTATGAATATCCTCCCATAAAATTTCTATTTTTAATTAAACTGAAACCAATACCTACTCTCTTCTTGTAATTAAAAAAAATGCACATCATATTACTATTCCGATTACCATATCGTTTTAATGGATAAAACCGGGACATTTAATAAAATAAAAAAATGAGACGTTTTTTCGTCTCCTGTAAAGTTCTGCTGCAAATTTTTGAGATAGAAGATATTGGTAGTTCTTTGTCGATATAATACTGATTACAAGTGTAGCACCACTATGGGTAGGCTGGTGCCTACCTGTAATAAGCTGGTGCTTAATCTGATAAGCACTTTTGCTCCGTGATAAGATGCTTTCACACTGGCGGCATGGCGATTTGCAAGCGAGTGCAAAGTGATACAAATACGCAGCGAACTCGCCGCGGAGCATGGGAAGAGGTTTGTCGCTGTCCTAACATACTTGCTGCATAACTTTACATAAAAGTAAATTAATTGTTCAAAAAAATAAGTGCTCGCGAAGTGTTGGTACTTACGGTTCATACAACTACTAGCTATGTTTAATGATGTTATAAAAAAAAATAATTGCCAACTACCTGTAACTACTAAACACAACCAAGTTAAGTGGCTAAAATAATCATCAAACATCCTCATTCAGATGCAGATACACGCTAAAATTAGCCTTTTTTTCTTAATTTTACGTTATTCAAAGTTATAATACTATTCGTTCAGGCTTACTTTAATGTTTATGTAAAGCTGTAAGGCACTGAACAACGTTATATTGTAACAAAATAAGTACGGATGATTTTTTATAAAACATTGTTAAATCGTGTAAAGTTGCTATTGTTGTTTGAGGGCGCACTAATTAATAATTAAACCAGGCCATAGTTTCCTTTCAAACGACAGGACTTTGGGAGAATAGAGTGTGATAGCATTTTAGGCTTTACCTACCTATAAAATGGTCTTATTTCGATAGAATCATAGAATTACCTACCTTACAATGCAACCTCACATTTTGGGAATTGGAATTAATGAAATCAGAAGTCAGAAGTCAATACCTTTATTTCTTTAGGCTCACAAGATAACACATAGACAAGTATACCCATCAATTACCATCAAATAAGAAATAAAGTGTTATTGAAATTCTATTCACTTCAATCTTTTGTCCACTGGTGGAAGAAGTGAAAAAGAAACCACCAGCACATTTATATAATCACTTAAGTGTCTAATACTCACAATGTTCCTTTTAAAATAGAAGCAATAAACCATACAAATAGAAACATTATAAAAGGATAGATAACCTTATAATTTAATCGTGACCTTCAATAATTTCAGTGCTAAAACAAACTAGGACACATCTAGAAAAAGGTTCTACAATGTAAAACATCTTACCATAATGGGAGATGCTTCCAGCTTACAGGTTCATCAAAGAGTGGCAGAGCCAGCCAGCTCACCGTCTATTACCACTAACAATTCCGCCATTACATTTCGAGTGATACCGCCAATAACTGGCTAGGGCGTAACGTCATAACATTTCACAACTAAATACATTAAAATATCTTCTAATATGATAAAATATCCATGACAAATGTTCTTAAATATAAATTAAGAATTAAGATACTTAGTACATCCAATATAATGCAATATGAAATAGCTTGATCATTAAATGAATCTGATTTGTACTAGAATTTGAATTTGAGCGGGGAAAACGAGTAGGAAGTCAGGCCTGTTACATTTTAGTATTGAATATCTTTGAAACCTTATTGTTTACCACTACATATACTTCTTATATCATATAATTCATTATTAAATAAATAACAATATCTCGCAAATAGCTTATTCATGTAATGAAACTGATTTGTCCTAATATTTGAATTTAAGCGGGGAAAGCAAGTCGGAAGTCAGGCCTTTTACATTTTAGTATTGAATATCTTTGAAACCTTATTGGTTACCACTATATATACTTGTTATATTTTATATTTATTATTAAATAATTTACAATATCTCGCACTGCCATTCTGACAAATGCTTCGTTCTCGGAGCATCTTATTTGCACGTTTTATTACACATTTTCTACAACTCTATATCATAGTAACATAACAATCGAGCACTTTTATATGTAGGTACCTTTATTGATTTTTTGTTTTCAAAGTTATTGAACAGTATTTTTCATTTATTTTATAGTCCAACGCCGGGACTCGCATTATTGTATCTGTACAGTTATATTCAAAGTTAGTCGTAGAAAGTTAAGTCACAAGTCTGTTTTCCTCTGACCGAGGGACCTCGACATGTATACTCGCTATACCCGCTGCAAATACCTAAAGTATACACCAAGTCCGTGGGCCGCCAGCGGAAGGACCTAATTCATTAAGCATTTTTAGTTTTCCTCTTACCGTATACCTCGGCCATATACTCGCTATACCCGCTACCAATATCCAAAGTATACGCTAAGTGTACGGTCGACTAGCGGGAGGACCTATTTCTTTTTTCATCTGACCAGAAGACCTCGGCCATAGGTATACCCGCTGCAAATATCTAAAGTATACGCTAAGTCTACGGTCGACAGCGGAAGGAACCATTTTCATTTAGAGTCAAGCAATTTTGTCTTTTTATTCCTCTGATCGATAGACCTCGACATGTATACTCACTGCAAATATCTAAAGTATACACCAAGTCAACGATCGCCAGCGGACGGAATGTATTTTTGTTTTCGTTTTATTAAAATTTTCTGTGTTTTATTTTCCTTTTATTCTCAAGTATTATTTTCAATTTTCAACATAGGTACCTACTTAAAACCAACCTTTTTGTCCTATGGACACATAAATGTTTAATAGTTAAAATAAACTAAAACGAATAACTTAGTCTAAGGTAATGGTAGATACTAGATAGGTGGGTACCATTTCATATCATTCGTAAGAAATCGAGCAGTCATCTGCGGTTCTAGGCGAGTATCACCAAGTACGTCATTTATTCTAGCCTGTATATTAACCTCAACTTCTATGTACAAAGTTATCGGAGTGGATAAATCCAGGTTAATTATTTAGCATGATGTAAATTTTGGTAATGTCACAATTTATCAGAAGTCATGGAAAATTACAGTAACAGAATAAACAATTACAACTAATAAATACAGTTATATCTAATGGTTGTATGGTTATATTTATTGATTGATTACCGAACCTTCCGAAAATCGCTCGGCCAAGCTGACTACATAAAAATAAAACTATTTCGATCAAATAAAAATATTCTCACTAATTCATTGAATTGGCCTTCAAATAGCATTTTTTTTGTGTAAATAAGTTTATTTTGATATTGGCCCCATAATGGAGCAGAGCATAGTACACAAATACATACATTAGCAATTAATTTAAGTTTCCTAATTTCCTTTTAAAGCACTTTTATAACCAACCCTATAAAATGTTTGTTTTGGTATTAGGTACGTGGTTAACAGCAATCTTATTTGGGTATAATCTCTTATTATGTTTAAAAGTAACAAATTGTGTATTTAAGTACCATTTATTTTTTAACAGATTCTGTATTTATTCCATTAATTTTATTTTTGTTTAAGTTTATTTGACAATGCCCATATACAGCAGCATACTTTGACATACCTTTTAGTTAATTACGTAATTAATTAATTATTTGAAACTGACTTATTATTTTTATTTAATATTTCAATTGTCTCTGTTTTTTTTTTCTTGTACCTTATTGTGTTTCCTATTACGAAGTTTGTGTGATATTGTTATAATAAAAATATAGTCTGTAACGACATCCATTGAAATTATTAAAGAATACAAAATAGCGGAGCTTACAGATGTAGTCCTGAAAAATCATCAAAACAGTCGAGCCATCTTTAGACTGGTGGCTTGGTGCTCTGGAATTATTGATCAATATTACCTAAAAGTAAATGAGATCTCAATGCTATCAAATTTATGAACATGTACCTTCCAATGCAATCTATCCATACACTGGAAATAAATGAAATATTAAGCGAATCATACAAGCTCTGCTTACTTTGGGGCTAGATGATGTGTGGATTGGCCAGTATAATGAAATTTATGAAGATTTAATTTAATTTCATTTCATTTAATTTCATTTAATTTCATTTAATTTCATTTAATTTCATTTAATTTCATTTAATTTCATTTAATTTCATTTAATTTCATTTAATTTCATTTAATTTCATTTCATTTAATTTTCATTTAATTTCATTTAATTTCATTTAATTTCATTTAATTTCATTTTATTCAATTTTATTTAATTTCATTTGTTTCATTTCATTTCATATTTAATTTCATATCATTTAATTGCATTTAATTTAATTTCGTTTCATATTATTTCATTTAATGTCATTTAATATAATTTTATTTCTTATAATTTCATTTCATTTCATATCATCTCATTTAACTTCATTTTAAATAGGTATAATTTAAATATATATGTTTCAGGCCCACTGAAATTCCTTTGTACAAAATTTTTCTTCTTTTGTTCTACTATTATTATTTACCCTACAATTATCAATAGTTAATATAAGTGACCAGTAAATACTAGTTCTAATTTATTTCTATTATTTGATTGTAATTTTCTTGTGACCATGTGAATATCAGGATATTCAAAAACTTTTACTTTAGTTACCTGTAGATTGTTTGCAACAATATGCAGTTAGCTCAACTGTTTCAATTGTATATATGCTAGTTCTAATGTTTTCCTATTATTTACTTTATAAACAAATTGAATAACCATTATGTGTATAGGTACGACACAATGACACATGTGAGCCAATCAGCCCACACAATATATACGGAGTGAGGGTAAATCTATTGTGTGTGTGTCGTTCATTATCTAACTACTTAAAATAAAAAAATTGATGCAAAAGTCATCAAATCGCACAGGGAGGGTAATTTTATTAACTATTTTAAACACCACTATAGTCGAGCTTAGAGTGAGCTGCAAACTATGTCAACAAATCCAAAATAAAATCCACTGAGGAATGGTCTCTAATCCATAGGTAACATCATGTATCCATAGGTAACTTTAAATTTGAACAAAATGATCAAAAGAGGGTTAAATTTAGGTTAAGCCTTAAAAATGCGGGATTGGTAATCTATTTTGTAAATAATCTTTTTTTAAATAAATCGAGTACCTACCTATAGGCTCCGATTCTACTGATGCTAAAATCACTGACATATAACCCAAGACTCGAGAATTTACTCTGATCTAATTGTTACTTGTCGGTTTCTCAGACACCTTATAAAAAAACTCGTTGGCTACAGAGGCTACCAACGTTTTATTAATATAACCAACAAGAATGAAATATCTACATTTTTATGACGCCAGGCCTGCACAGTAAAAATGGTGAATTTAACGTAAAAATTAAAACAAGTTACCATAGCGGGTTCTAGTACCTACAACCGGCTATCAGAAACGCTTTGATCCGCAGGTCTTTAAGGCTAGTATACACACTTATTAGTATACACACTTAGTATGTAGTATACACACTTGAGTTTTAGCAAAAAGTTAATATAAATTATAACGGAATAATCTTCTTTTTTTTTCGCTTACTTGTTATCTGCATATTTCTCTTAGGAATTAGGTAAATTCACTTACAAAGACAGTTATGACAATAAGTATTGAATATTTGTTGGGCTAATCGTACAGAAGCAGAAAAGCTTCAAAAATTATTAACTGCCGGTAGTTAGAAATAACGCCAACAACTCGAATTCCAAAACAATAGCGAGAAACATAGATCAAACGTTACTAGAAGTGGCAAATATTCTTTCGTGTTTCATTAGTGTTGTGTAGGTTTTTATGAATTTGAAAATAGAATATGCTACCAACTTATTGAACAGGTTTCTGTTCTGCAGGATACAATAAAGTTTGTTGCTATATGAAATACCGTTAGTATCGTCCAACGTCAGGATTATACGTGGTCGTACCAAGTTTACGAACACTTCAGAACCTTTGTGCCAACTGATACGCTGCTCCTTCGTCCAAATTTCGTTGATGAGCATCCCAATGTGGTCGCACCAAATGGCAGCAGCGCCGCCGTCGTGGGATCGGGTCATTGGCAGCGTCACGTCGTCACCATCTTGTCGCAGATTGGAAGACACAGCGTCAGTCAAAAATCGCCTTAGTAGACCTTCATCCTTGAAGGTCTGCTGCAGGATCCATCCTGAAACTTGTACAAGAATGTATTAGAATTTTGAAACAGTTCCAGGCTATCCCACTTCTGATGATAGCATTTTAGGCTTTACCTACCTATAAAATGGTCTTATTTCGATAGAATCATAGAATTACCTACCTTACAATGCAACCTCACATTTTGGGAATTGGAATTAATGAAATCAGAAGTCAGAAGTCAATACCTTTATTTCTTTAGGCTCACAAGATAACACATAGACAAGTATACCCATCAATTACCATCAAATAAGAAATAAAGTGTTATTGAAATTCTATTCACTTCAATCTTTTGTCCACTGGTGGAAGAAGTGAAAAAGAAACCACCAGCACATTTATATAATCACTTAAGTGTCTAATACTCACAATGTTCCTTTTAAAATAGAAGCAATAAACCATACAAATAGAAACATTATAAAAGGATAGATAACCTTATAATTTAATCGTGACCTTCAATAATTTCAGTGCTAAAACAAACTAGGACACATCTAGAAAAAGGTTCTACAATGTAAAACATCTTACCATAATGGGAGATGCTTCCAGCTTACAGGTTCATCAAAGAGTGGCAGAGCCAGCCAGCTCACCGTCTATTACCACTAACAATTCCGCCATTACATTTCGAGTGATACCGCCAATAACTGGCTAGGGCGTAACGTCATAACATTTCACAACTAAATACATTAAAATATCTTCTAATATGATAAAATATCCATGACAAATGTTCTTAAATATAAATTAAGAATTAAGATACTTAGTACATCCAATATAATGCAATATGAAATAGCTTGATCATTAAATGAATCTGATTTGTACTAGAATTTGAATTTGAGCGGGGAAAACGAGTAGGAAGTCAGGCCTGTTACATTTTAGTATTGAATATCTTTGAAACCTTATTGTTTACCACTACATATACTTCTTATATCATATAATTCATTATTAAATAAATAACAATATCTCGCAAATAGCTTATTCATGTAATGAAACTGATTTGTCCTAATATTTGAATTTAAGCGGGGAAAGCAAGTCGGAAGTCAGGCCTTTTACATTTTAGTATTGAATATCTTTGAAACCTTATTGGTTACCACTATATATACTTGTTATATTTTATATTTATTATTAAATAATTTACAATATCTCGCAAGTGCATCCTAAAACAAGAACATCGACTCTACGCAGAAGTAGATGACACGATTATTATGAAAACGTGTAAGAAAAATAAGCCTATGACATAGGCTTATTAAGACTTTTGGCATTGTGATTGTGAGTCCATAGAATGCAAAGAGAAGACTTTAATCATCAGCAAAAAATATTGTTAACAGAAAAAAACAGTGACTGGCGCAAAGGTGACTTGGCTCGATACAAAGGAATACCTAATGTTAAAAAAAGAAAATATGATATAAATTGTTTAACATTGTATATAATATAAATCAACACCATAAGTACACATTATTGCAACAGTGCGAAATAACAAACTCATAAAACAAATCATCCATACAGATCTTGCTTTACGAACAATGTTATACATAATTTAATGTAATGCCGTTCAGTACACGGCTTTCAAAATACATTCAAATAACCCTCAACGAATAGTACCTATTATAACATTTAATGAAGTAACCTTAAGAAGAAAACGCTTATTTTAGTTTGATTATGTATCTGAATGAGAATTTCTGATGATTGTTTGTGCGACATAACTTTACTTCGTAAGTTATTTTTTAAAATAAATCTACTAAACATAATAATTTACTTTAATCCTTAAACAATGCAAATGCACGAACCTTTTGTGACAGGGAACCAACCCACAAAAACTGTTTTTTGCATTAGAACCAACTAATATTTAACAAAAAATAAGGATCGTGCACAAAAATATAAACAATTTTAAAGTTGTATATAGCCTTAATACCCCACACAAGATTGTAAAATAATTGAACTCATAGGAGCTAACCTGATATTTCTACACAAGTTTATTCTTTAAACTCAAATATCTCAAAAGAAACATTTTGTGGGTTGGTCTCTGTTTGCATAACTACTTCCGATTGTCATAAAAAATTGGATCGCGAGCCAAGGAAAGTGAAGCGAAATGTAGCGAAGGATATGACAATTTAATTGTCACTTGAACTGTCAAAAAAGTAAATAGACGCGTGAACGGGTTATGTTTAGTACATGCCAGTCGCCGCGCCGCCCGCCGGCAAAATTATATGTCGACTGGAAGAGTTGCTGGCTTGCACCGCGTAATAATGTACATTTACGAGTACGGTACCTTCTCTGCTACACGTACGAAGCCAGGGCGGATTCTTGTAGCTTCAATAAATGAAATCTAAAATATTTCATATTTATAATCTGAGCGAACTTACGCCAACGTAAAGAAGTTTTGTTGAGCCATAGACACGTACTTCTGCGAATTTAACTGGATATTCAGTAATAATACCTGAAAAACAAAATTGTACATTTTAAAACCATCAAAATGTGAAACCGCCCATATAACTTTCAGTTCGTGTGCTTCATTGAATTCGCTTTAGGGAGTGTACCCACAGGAATTACGTGACCCACTCTTTACAATTACAATCCCCCCCCCCCCCGCCCTTGGCGACCACCCGTAGTACCTATACATATAAGGAGACCCCTGCCCCACTCTTGTTTTCGCGTACCTAGTCATACTCATATAATAATAATAATCGAACTAATAATAAATCACTCACACTATTAATATAAATGCGAAAGTTTGGATGGATGGATGGATGTTTGTTACCTTTTCAGGTCAAAACTACACAACGAATCGGGCTGAAATTTTGCATACAGGTAATTCTAATCCTGGAATCAAACATAGGCTACTTTTTATCCCATAAATCAGTTCCCATGGGATAGAAATCACCTGTAAACGATTCCACAGAAACAACGCGTGTGAAGCCACGGGCATAAACTAGTAATTCATAAAAACGGTTTACAATAATTTTTTGCAAACAGGAAAACAAAAACTAAATAAGCTTTATTATAAAACTAGTTTCTTCCTGCGGCTTCGCTCGCGTTGTTTCTATAGACACGTTTAAAGGTGATTTCTATCCCATGGAAACTGATTTATGGGATAAAAAGTAGCCCATGTTTGATTCCAGGATTAGAATTACCTGTATGCAAAATTTCAACCCAATCCGTTCAGTAGGTGTGAAGAGTTAACAAACATCCATCCATCCATCCATCCATCCAACCTTTCGCATTTATATTATTAGCGCTTGCCGCGTGATGCCAAGAGTGCATGAATGTGCATGTACTATTAGTTGCAAGGGAAATAATATTTTCAAGAAGAACAAGATCCGTCAAGTGCGAGTGTAACTCGCGCGCCGAGGGTTTTGAACGTTTGTCAACAAATATGTACCAAAAGTACCGGTTAGAGACTTCGCAATTTAACGAATACCTAAGAATAGTAGGTACCAACCTTTTTTACCAATTTTTCGACTTTTTTCGAAATATTTCAAAAAGTATGAAAGCTACAGAAATTTTAAAAACTGTTTTGTAATGCCCACAAACCAATGCCTTTCATTTGATACCCCATTCGGTGGGGTAGCCCCCCTTTTGAAAATTATTCCTTTTTGACCATTTTTCAAAAAGTGTTCTTTTTACTGACTTCTCTATATTTTTCCTGTAAAGTATAGATCTATATCTACAAACGCTTCATACATTTTAAATGGATCGCTCGGCAAACTTCGGAGATAGGGGGGGGAATGGGTATTTTTTCGACTTTTTTCAAAATATTTCAAAAACTATGAAACCTACAGAAATTTAAAAAACTGTTTTGAAATGTTCAAACCGATTCCCCACTCGGTGAGGTAGCCTCCCCTTTTGAAAATTATTTCCCCCCTTTTTGACCATTTTTCAAGAAGTGTTCTTTTTTCAAACTTCTCTATATTTTTCCTGTAAAATATAGATCCATGTCTATAAACGGTCCATACATTTTACATGGATCGCTCTTCAATCTTCGGAGATAAGGGGGGGGGAATGGGTATTTTTTCGACTTTTTTCGAAATATTTTAAAAAGTATGAAACCTACAAAAATTTCAAAAACTGTTCTGAAACGTACAAAATGATACCTTTCATTTGATACCCCATATGACTCTGTAGGTATCTTTTAAAATTTCGGCATCACAATTTGTATGGAAAATATTCATTGTTCAAACCATTGAACATGTTTTTATTATTGTATAATCCTAATTTATCTCAATGTTTTTAACTAAATTAATATTATATAATTATCAGTTACTTAGTTTATAACAAATACAATTGTAAATAAATTCATCAACGAACAAGCCAAGTCAACGGCAAAACTTATACTAGCCTAATTGCATTTACGCAGCCACAGTATTTCAGCATTTATCTTAAGTCCAAATATCAATAGAGCGACGACTCAGCAATAATGCTGCGCGTGCAGCCCTAGATCTTAGTATATAAACTGTTAAATTTTGTAAATAAATCACTTGGAACGAATCACTGAGTCGAGTTTTACTCCTCCTCCCTCTACGAAGACCCTACGGGCCCTGAAGTACCAGCAACCGCTGACGAGCTGCCCAGAAGTTCCCAGCAACCGCTGGAGGTGCCCCCTGAAGTACCAGCACCCGCTGACGAGCTGCCCAGAAGTTCCCAGCAACCGCTGGAGGTGCCCCCTGAAGTACCAGCACCCGCTGACGAGCTGCCCAGAAGTTCCCAGCAACCGCTGGAGGTGCCCCCTGACGTACCAGCATCCGCTGACGAGCTGCCCAGAAGTTCCCAGCAACCGCTGGAGGTGCCCCCTGACGTACCAGCATCCGCTGACGAGCTGCCCAGAAGTTCCCAGCATCCGCTGGAGGTGCCGCCCAGAAGTTCCCAGCATCCGCTGGAGGTGCCGCCCAGAAGTTCCCAGCATCCGCTGGAGGTGCCGCCCAGAAGTTCCCAGCATCCGCTGGAGGAGCCGATCAGACGTTCCCAGCACCCGCTGGATGAGCTGCCCGTCCATACTTCCAGCATCCTCTCACTGTGGCCAAGACTACCTTAGCCATTAGTATCTAATCGGTCTTGTGAGTCTGCTTGACCGGCAGTGAGAAAATCCTTCCCTGTGTACATTGCACGCCGTACACGCCCTTATTTCCTTCCCACCTTCCGTCTGTTACCTTAGGTCTCCTGGTAACAGATATCCCGTGTTATATCTATACATTTATATATCACACTTATATGGTTAGGGATAGGGTCGTAGGAACACACACATTGATAGGGTTGTAGGATCACACACATTGATAGGGCTACACTATTAGGGCTGCTAGGACAAAATACGTGGTTAGGGTCCAAATATAGGGTCCGTAAGTAGGGGTGAGGTAGGGTTAGGCTACGTAGAGTAGGCTACGTAGATTAGGTGTTAGTGAGTAGGAACGCTCTGTGCTTATAGTACACCCGTGTGTACCTACACTCAACGACCACACGTAGGGTAAAGTACCAAGCACTGGGTTGTCCTACAGTAGGAGTTAGAGTCTGTATCACCGCCTGATCATCGCACACCCGTGCGTTCACCAGAAACGTACGTAGGGTTAAGTGTCGACTATTAGGCGGTTTTACATTTGGTCCTTCGAGAATTGAACTAGTAATTTCGCGCTCCTCTTATCCCTAGAAGGAAAACTGACTGACATACAACTTGACGTATTGCAGACTGACGTAGTAAACAAATATACTAGGTTTGTAATACGTTCAAGTACTGACAAATCACTTAGTTGCCAGTCGTACAGAAGCGGATCGTTCTCCGGCTTCCCACCAGCGGGTTCCACCGGAGTTTTGAGAAGTCGCAAATTCTGTAACACACAAGAGCGCAACTAAGTGTTAGGCAAAGTCCCTGGATAGACGGATAGAGTAGGGTTAGGAGCTGCAAGAAAGAAGATGGAGAACATAAAAACTGAAGACATAAACATACTCATTAGAAGTCAAGAGACAGATTACAATGAAATTAAACAAATATTTACAAACATCAAGAAAGACTCAGTAACAAGAAAAACTGAGAAGTACATAAAGGACAAAAGGACACGTCTTACAGAAATATTTACCAGAACAACTACCAATCACACGGTACTACTAGATGTGCCGGTGTTAGAAGGTCACAAGTATATTACTACAAACTACTTTGCGGGTATCGAAACTACGTATAACCAAGCAATGTCATATTTAGAAAAATGTGAAACCAGAGCACAAATGCTAAGCGACTTATTTGTCCCAGAAGACATACAGACAAACGAAGAAGAAAGTACTTGTTCACCAAAAATGTTCATCCAATTATTTCGCATTTCACAATTACAAAAAAAGCTGCAAGTTGTTACTCAAGCTATGTCAAATAATAAGCCATCGTGGTACTGGGAATCATTAATGACAAACTTACAAAAAAAGTGGCAAGAAATAGAAGAAACACATCTGAATATTTTAATGGAAGATTGCAACTTAGATCACAGCTATTTCCGAGAAAAGATGTTTGATACAGCTCAAACAGAATACGAATTGTTCATTGAATGTGTAGTAGCTAAAATAGGAGAAAAGAAACACATGACTCACAGCGACAACAAAGTAAAGTTACCAACAATTACAATCCCAACCTTCAGTGGCAGCTACGAGTCGTGGAATTCCTTTTATGATTTATTTTCGAAAATCATACACGAAGATAAATCCCTATCAGCTACAGAAAAAATGCAATACCTAAAAACTCATATAAAAGGTCAGGCCGCTAAATTAATTAAACACTTACCAGTATGTGATGCAAGCTATGAAACAGCATGGTTACTGTTAACGAAAAGGTACAAAAATGAGAGATTGATAATAATGAAACACATAGACAGCATCATGGATATCAAAAAAATTACCCAAGTAAATGCAGAAAACTTAAGAACACTGCACGACACGATAAATGAGAGTTTAGAAGCGATAAAAACTCAGAATATTGATACCACAACCTGGGATCCCATTTTATGCAGAATACTAAGCAGAATTTGGGATTCAGAAACAGATGAAAAATATGAACAACAGCTTTCAGAACCAAACAAGCCCCAGAAATTTAAAGAGATGATGGAGTTTTTAGAAAAACGGTTTAAATGTTTAGAAACAACAAGCTCTAGCAAATCAGAGAAAACCTACAAATCACGCTATGACACAAACGAGTACCGCAAAAAGACAGAAGATAGCGAGTGTTGGTATTGCAACAAGAAAGACCATACAATCTATCATTGCACTGAATTTAAAGCACAGTCAGTAATAGACCGTCAAAAAGCTGCAAAAGAAAAAGGAATGTGTAGAAACTGTCTAATGCACACTCAATCCACGAAGTGTTTTAGTCAAAGAACATGTGTATATTGTGGAAAGAAAGGGCATCACTCTTACTTACATCAAGATCATAAAAACATGACAACCACATCTAAACCAGAAACGAACAATGTACATACAACAACCATACGAACAAAACTATCCAAGACAACGTTACTAGCAACGGCTCTAGTAAACGCAAGATCCTCTGATGGCACATCACACTTATTACGGGTATTATGCGATCAAGGGTCAGAAGCTTCATTTTGCACTGAGCAAGTGGCGCAACTATTGGCATACCCCCGAAATAGAGTTCATATAGAAGTCACCGGGATTGCTGAAGAAAAACCAAAAACAGCGAGTCATTCTATTGATGTGAAGCTGCAACCAAGATTTACCAGTGAATTTAAGCTACCAGTAATGCTTATAATTCTTCCAAAACTAACAAGTGCACTACCAAATACAACTATACCACAACTAGAGGCCAGTTTTATAGAGAATAAACTGATTGCCGATCCAACGTACTACCAAAGAGGGCCAATAGATATAATATTAGGAGCTCAAGAGTACAGCAAACTATTACTAAAAGGACTGCAAAAGTTTCACAACGGAATTATTGCACAAGACACTGAATTCGGGTGGATATTCTCAGGAAACTGCAGTAACCAAACTAAAAATACTATGAAAATACTAAGTACAACAACTAGAACTAACGATATCGATCAACTAAACAGATTTTGGGAATCGGAAGTAGTCCCAGAACAATATAACCTAACCAACGATGACCAAGCATGCGAAAACTATTACCAAAAAACTACAGTAAGGAACACGGATGGAACTTACACAGAAAAGATTCCGTTCAAAAATCCAAACCTAGAACTAGGACACTCACGTCAAAGAGCAGCAGCAAGACTGTTGCGATTAGAACGAAAATTTGTCAATAATAAACGCTTACAAGAAAGCTATCAAGACTTTCTCAATGAATACCTAGAGATGGGACACATGAGAAAAGGAAACAAACAAGAACATTTCCAAGGAAAATACTATATTCCACATCAACCAGTCATAAAGGACGAATCCTTAACTACCAAACTAAAAGTGGTATTTGATGCTTCAAGTAAAACAAGTACCGGCGTAAGCCTGAATGATAACAAGTTCACCGGACCAAGGCTACAAGTAGACTTGGTAAGAGGGCAAAAACATAAAAAAGCATTCATGGCAGAAACCAAAAGCAAACTGGCTTTTGGTAAACTAAACGAAGAAGATCTAGACTATCAACCTATACTATGGAGAGAGCCTCCAAACCAAAAGAATCAGAAATTTGTGTTCACAACCGAAACATATGGAACTGCGTCAGCACCATACTTAACCATTAAAACCCTGCAACAATTAGCTATTAATGAAGAGACAAGATATCCAGTAGGAAGCCAAGTAACCCTTCAAGATTTTTATGTCAACGATATACTATCAGGTGGTAATTGTGTTGAAACAACGAAGGAGTTACAGAAAGATATAACACTAAAAACAGGTGGATTTAACCTAAGAAAATGGACATTCACTAGCGAAGAAGTGCTGAAAGAAATACCAAAAGCAAACCAAGAAGACAAACTATTAAAAATACCATTAGATGAAATCATAAAATCACTAGAAGTATTACGGTCACCACAAGAACATACTATAAATATTCCGCACCAGACGGAAGCGTACTTAAATTCAAGACCCTTGTGTGCACAGAGTGAAGACATAGAAGATAATGTAGTCCTAACACCTAGTCACTTCCTAATAGGACGTGAAGCCGTAGGAATACCAGACCCTATGGAAAACATTAACACTGATTTACTAAATAGATGGAAACAGATACAGAACATGAAAAGAGATTTCTGGAAAAGCTGGACAAAAGATTATTTACATCAATTACAACAGAGGTATAAATGGAAAACAAATGAAGAAAACCTAACAATCGGGAAACTGGTCCTTATAAAAGATGAAAAAATCAGTCCAAGTAAATGGCAACTAGCAAAAGTAAAAGAAATCCACTCCGGTAGCGACGGCCTTACCAGGGTTGTAACCTTACAGAAATCATCAGGTGCAACCCAAAAACGATCAATTCATACTCTCATTCCCCTACCAATTAACGAAAATAACTGCAAAACTGACTCAACTACATCAGTACTGTCAAACATAGCAACAAAACCTAAGGTCAAGACAAAAAACCATACACCGAGCAAATGCTTACACTGGATTATGATGATATTAATGTGTTTACAACTATTTACGGGGGTATCCTCAACCTACACATTAAAAAACATCCAACCTGGTTTTTACGTCGAAAAAATAGGCACAGCAAGTATTGATCGAGGAGTATTCAGAATAGAAATCAAGTTTGCAAGAGAACAGCTAGAGTCAGACCTAGCAAAGATCAAAAAAGCAGCTACACAATTCAATAAACTATGCGAGCAAGCAAGCATAGCAATAGGAAAAACAACACATTGCGAACAGTTCTATCAAAACCTAAAAGAAAAAGAGTTGAAGTTTGAGAGAATAAACGAATACCTAACAGAAGTAAACCAAACCAGAAAAAAGAGAGGAATACTAGGACAATTAATGACGTCAATCTTTGGAGTAAACGACGAAGCATACCGAGATATAGACGCTCTCGAAAAGAACCAGCAAAAATTGATTGAAGCTGCCAATCACCAAACAAAATTTATGCTATCAACTATTGCCCAAATTAATGAAACAGAAAATAGGGTAACAAACAAGTTAAACAAATTCACAAACAAAATAAACGAAATAGTAAACTTTATGCGAGACACTAACTACTGGTATAAAGGTGTAAACAAAAATAGTGTAAATATACAGATTATGGAAACATATCAACTTGCAAATAACTACATTAATGAAATAACAGCACGCTATGACGGATTACTGGAAGTGTATCTGTCCAAAGGAACAGTATACAGTATACTTACACCAAAAAATGTCAGTGAAATTATATTCAAAGCGAATCAGAAGTTACCCAGTAATTTAAAAATAGTTCAGCAACAGTTATTAGATACCAGAATGGCTGAAAATGAGACACACATACAAGTTTACGCATACTTTCCTATAAAAGACACAACTAAGTACATTCTTATGCATATAACAGCGGTCCCGGAAAAAACACGAGATCAGTTATTCAAAAGCATAGAAGTACAAAAGCCATACATAGGTTTAGATTACAACAATGAGCACTATTTTGATCTCAATCATGAAGACTTCAAAAGTTGCTTACACAGATTCAATAATTTCATTTGCTTTCCTAGTGCGGTGAAGAACATGCAATTAAATGATAATTGCATTGTTGATAAGCTATTTAAAAATCAAACTAAGTCTAAATGCCAAACTAAAACATTTGACATAACTAACAACATGTTATGGAAACAGTTGTATGTACAAAATACATGGCTATTTATAGTAAAAAATCGCATCACAACATCAGTAATTTGTGATGGACAACGAGAAGAGATAGAGCTTAGAAATGTGGGTGTAATCAAAATCTCTGATAATTGTATCATAAAAACACCCAGTAATACATTAGCAGCAAAGAGAACAATTACGATACAAGCAGTAGAATCTTTTTCAAAGCAATTAGATTTTTCTATAGATACTATCAACGCGACAAATACCATATTTAACATAACTAGAGACGAAGTTATCACTAGCTCAAAAGACATTTTACAACTACAACAGATCACTAACTCTGAAAAGGCTTTAGAAACTCAGTTAGATAATACCATATGGACCCAAATCACGTCACACACATACACAACCAGCGCAATCACAGCTGAAGTGTTACTCCTTATCATGTTACTAATAATGTGTTATGCTCCACAGTTGGTCCAGCGCCTGCGCAACTACAAGGGCCAAGCCGATAAATCAACCAGCCAGTCCAACAAAGTCTCATCTGAACTTGGACCACTGCCGAACTCCAAGCAGCTGCCGACCGCTATCACCACTAACCACAGAGAACCACTGTACAGTCAAATACCACCGAAGAAGCCACCAAGAGGGATGCGAAACCTGGCATATGACGAGTCTGGCGAAAAACAAACCGAATTAGAATTATACGAACTAAAGTCCTACCCTGGAGAGGCCCCAGAATGTTCAAACCATTGAACATGTTTTTATTATTGTATAATCCTAATTTATCTCAATGTTTTTAACTAAATTAATATTATATAATTATCAGTTACTTAGTTTATAACAAATACAATTGTAAATAAATTCATCAACGAACAAGCCAAGTCAACGGCAAAACTTATACTAGCCTAATTGCATTTACGCAGCCACAGTATTTCAGCATTTATCTTAAGTCCAAATATCAATAGAGCGACGACTCAGCAATAATGCTGCGCGTGCAGCCCTAGATCTTAGTATATAAACTGTTAAATTTTGTAAATAAATCACTTGGAACGAATCACTGAGTCGAGTTTTACTCCTCCTCCCTCTACGAAGACCCTACGGGCCCTGAAGTACCAGCAACCGCTGACGAGCTGCCCAGAAGTTCCCAGCAACCGCTGGAGGTGCCCCCTGAAGTACCAGCACCCGCTGACGAGCTGCCCAGAAGTTCCCAGCAACCGCTGGAGGTGCCCCCTGAAGTACCAGCACCCGCTGACGAGCTGCCCAGAAGTTCCCAGCAACCGCTGGAGGTGCCCCCTGACGTACCAGCATCCGCTGACGAGCTGCCCAGAAGTTCCCAGCAACCGCTGGAGGTGCCCCCTGACGTACCAGCATCCGCTGACGAGCTGCCCAGAAGTTCCCAGCATCCGCTGGAGGTGCCGCCCAGAAGTTCCCAGCATCCGCTGGAGGTGCCGCCCAGAAGTTCCCAGCATCCGCTGGAGGTGCCGCCCAGAAGTTCCCAGCATCCGCTGGAGGAGCCGATCAGACGTTCCCAGCACCCGCTGGATGAGCTGCCCGTCCATACTTCCAGCATCCTCTCACTGTGGCCAAGACTACCTTAGCCATTAGTATCTAATCGGTCTTGTGAGTCTGCTTGACCGGCAGTGAGAAAATCCTTCCCTGTGTACATTGCACGCCGTACACGCCCTTATTTCCTTCCCACCTTCCGTCTGTTACCTTAGGTCTCCTGGTAACAGATATCCCGTGTTATATCTATACATTTATATATCACACTTATATGGTTAGGGATAGGGTCGTAGGAACACACACATTGATAGGGTTGTAGGATCACACACATTGATAGGGCTACACTATTAGGGCTGCTAGGACAAAATACGTGGTTAGGGTCCAAATATAGGGTCCGTAAGTAGGGGTGAGGTAGGGTTAGGCTACGTAGAGTAGGCTACGTAGATTAGGTGTTAGTGAGTAGGAACGCTCTGTGCTTATAGTACACCCGTGTGTACCTACACTCAACGACCACACGTAGGGTAAAGTACCAAGCACTGGGTTGTCCTACAGTAGGAGTTAGAGTCTGTATCACCGCCTGATCATCGCACACCCGTGCGTTCACCAGAAACGTACGTAGGGTTAAGTGTCGACTATTAGGCGGTTTTACATTTGGTTTTTACATTTTTCATTTATTTTTCTCTAAATCTGTACAGGCGCACGAAATGTATTATTATGTTATATTTCAAGTTGATAGCTGCAGCAGTTTTTCAGTTATTAAGGAGGGAAAAAAGGACAGACAAAGCGAGACCATAAGGGTTTTGAAACCGATCTTCGATCTTCAAAACCCTAAAAATGTATGTGCATACATATATGATAAGTAGCTTAGGTTCTAATTAATAATATATAATAATAATAAACATTGACACTAATTACGATATAACATTATAATTAGTAGAAGTATCGAGTTGAAATTAACATCAAATAGGTACTCAAGTCCGTAACCTCTTGGAGCCGCGATATAAAAAAACTTCTAAGTCAACGCATTCAAAAGATACAGCCGTTTATGTCCAAAAATTTTGAAATTTTCAAGAGAATCGCTTGCATAGAAAACCAATAGGGTACTTCCTGTTAGACCTGGAATGATGAAATTTGGTGAGCAGCCTTATACACAAGTAAAGGGAAAATCCGTAAACCATAAAAATGTAATAAATTCACAAAAAAATACTTTTATTACTTTTGATTCTTGCTATAGACCAAAACCTATAGAAAACTTCCTGTTGACATAGAAGCAATTTTAAAAATTTACAAAAATGAAAAAAAAAACTGTAGCTTTTCCGATTTGTGTTAGAGAACAAGTATTAAATTTTTAGCATCAAATTAGAGAAAAAATCAACAAACCGAATGTGTTTTAAATTTTTTTTTATTTTGTATAGTTCCAACGTTAGTTTGAATTAAATTCGCAGAAGTTACGTTTTGTTGGGTAAAAAAGAAAAATGCCTTTCTGTGAGACCACTTTTCGGAAAAGGATGCCTAAGGAAATGTGACATGTGGTATATTAATAAAACTTGCTATTCTCAACGCAATCATCCTTACGTTGAGAACAGGAACTTGTGTCAAATGTCTATTTGTACTGGAAAAGTAGCTTTTTGAAAATCAAAGAATTGAAGGGCATTTTTTTTAATTTGTTTTAGTTAGCCGCGTAGCATTTTTAATTTTTGCCGAAATTTTAACTTGTTGGTGCTGAAACTTTGTTTGTGAAAAATAACATTTTCTATTATTTTAAACATAACTTTTTTTTTTACATTTAGCATGTCCTTACTTACGACCATAGTTCTTACTAATAAAATCAATACCTATATATATGTGAGATCTAGGTAAATAAAGCAGCTATAGGCATGCAAAGTGTTGAAAAGTGAAAATTTAAAATAGAGAATTCAACTTTGAATTGAATTTTAAAATAAGTAACTGTGTCCCTTCCAATTCAATAAAAACTTGTCTAGTTCATGGCTGTTTCAACAGTATCCCGCATGTGTTAAAACCACTTAAAAAACACAACAAAATAAGCGTTTATTCGGAAACTCTGCCATTTTGTATACCCTGAAAATGACTTATTATTGTCTTGTAATCGTGATGTGGGCATGTTTAGTTCGCTAGACTTGTGTCAAAAGGTAAGTAGGCGCAAATAAAACCAAGCGCAGTAATATTATGGCATTTTTAACCATCAACAGCATCACTTTTTATAAAAGATATTTTTGTATGGCGGCTTTTTTAACCCCCAAATACGTAACTTTTTCGATGATGTCGCGATTTTTACGCAGTAAATATGGTTAGATCACGATTAGGACCCAATTTCGTCATTTTCAAGGTATTCAAAATGACAGCTTTTTTGAATAAACGCCAATTTTGTTATGTTTTTTATGTGGTTTTGACACATTTAGCATATCGTTGGAATGGCCATAAACTATTTTTTTTTTGTGAATTACAAGATCAGAGGGAATGAGGACGGAATAACATCAGAGCTTTTGAAAGCCGGAGGTGCCCCTGTTATACAGGAGCTAGAGAACCTCTTCAACACCGTCCTTCACAGTGGGAGAACTCCAAAGGCGTGGAGCGGGAGTTTGGTGGTGCTCTTTTTTAAGAAGGGAGATAAAACCCTTCTTAAAAACTACAGACCCATCACACTCCTGAGCCACGTCTGTTAAGCTGTTCTCACGAGTGGTCACAAATCGTCTCGCCAGGAGACTCGACGAGTTCCAGCCACCGGAACAGGCCGGGTTCCGCGGAGGATTTGGCACCATAGACCACATTCACACAGTGAGGCAGATTATACAGAAGTCCGAAGAGTATAATCAGCCTCTGTGTCTGGCCTTTGTGGACTATGAAAAGGCCTTTGACTCTGTCGAAACCTGGGCTGTTCTGGAATCCTTACAGCGATGCCAAGTAGACTATCGTTATATCGAGGTGCTGAGATGTCTCTACGAGGCCGCCACCATGAGTGTCCAAGTACAGGGCCAGCAGTCTAAACCCATCCAACTGCGCAGAGGAGTTAGACAGGGGGATGTTATATCCCCGAAACTGTTCACGAGCGCGTTGGAAGATATGTTTAAGACGCTGGACTGGAAAGGTAAGGGCATCAACATAAACGGCGACCACATCTCACACCTGCGATTCGCTGATGACATAGTCTTAATGGCGGAGTCGCTAGAGGAGCTGAACCAAATGCTGGACAGCCTAGCCTCAGCCTCGCGACGCATCGGTCTTGGCATGAATTTGGATAAAACCAAAGTCATGATCAATGGCCTCATTGATCCGGGACCGGTCGTCGTACATGGCCACCTTCTCGAAATTGTTTCCGAGTATACTTACCTTGGGCAAATTCTGCAGTTGGGTAAAAATAATTTTGAGAAGGAGGCTAGGAGGAGGATCCAGCTAGGCTGGGCAGCGTTTGGGAAACTACGTCGAGTCTTCTCGTCATCCATACCACAATGCTTGAAAACTAAAGTTTTCAATCAGTGCGTCCTACCCGTCATGACCTACGGAGCTGAGACGTGGACACTCACGGTAGGGCTGGTCCACCAGTTCAAAGTCGCTCAGCGAGCTATGGAAAGAGCTATGCTCGGAGTCTCTCTGAAGGATAAAATTCGTAACGAATACATCCGACAGAGAACCAAAGTTATCGACATAGCTCAAAGAATAAGCAAGCTGAAGTGGCAGTGGGCCGGCCATATCTCGCGAAGAACCGACAACCGCTGGGGTAAACGTGTTCTTGAGTGGAGACTACGACTCGGTAAACGTAGTGTAGGACGCCCTCCGGCCAGGTGGGATGACGATCTGCGAAAGACTGCAGGCAGATGCTGGATGCGGCAAGCTGAAGACAGGGCGCTATGGCGCTCATTAGGGGAGGCCTATGTCCAACAGTGGACTAATATGGGCTGATGATGACAAGATCAGAGACACGATTAGTTTTTTATAATTCAATCCAAAGTTCAACTCTCAATGAAAAAAAAAGTGTATGACATGTTATTTTGTACAAATAAAGTTACAGTACTTTATAGTTAAAGTTTTGAAAAATCTCAAAAAACCTTTAAATAATTCTTAAAAATAGCCGTGAGTTTTTTGAGTGTTAAAAAAGCCACCAAGCTATTGCACTTGGTTCCACCTACCCCAGCTTTTAAATGGCAACGTTGTCAGAACACCCTGTATATATTTTTCCACACAATATGGCCCACACAATATGGCAAAAGAAATAATGCATACCAAAACAAGTCTTACCACCTATGTAAGTTTTAAAAGCGCTAAACGCTGCGCGCCATATTAGAATATAGCTCGAAAAAGCGCCAGATTTCCCAAGAGGATAATATCCTCTCGGGAAATCTGGCACTTTTTCGAGAGGTTTCGGTTTTCGTTACGGTTACGAAAACCGAAACCCCTACCGACCTACCTCCCCCCTCCCCCCGTGAACGGGCCACGTAGTATGGGTATGTTCCCTAATGAAGGTACCAACAACAAAATTGCTAGAAGCAAGAAAGCTAAGATAAGAAAGTAAATGTAGTTTCAGGAGCTCCTCCAACTACGCAAGCAATACAATTAGGTGTACTCTCACCCAAAGTGTCGTTGGTGCAGTAGCTGGCGGCGGCGGCGGCGGCCAGCAGCGGCAGACTGATCAGCAGGGCGGAGAGATGCATGGTGGCGAGTGGCTCCCTCGGCGCACGCGCCTCTATTTGTATGCCTCGGCTAATGCACCGTGCCCGAGCGATACTCGATAACCAAAACTATACAAATAAATTAAATTTAAAAGAGCTGTTTGAGTCGATATAACAGAAAGTATATTCGGTACAGCAAACAAAACACACACAACTTTTTAAAATTGAAGTCTATCTATTTGCTTTGCCTATTTACTGAAACGGCTGGACCGATTATGTCGAAACTGATGTTATAGCGGGTAACTTAGGCTACTTTTACCTTCAGGGGGAAAACTGGAATAACCCATTTTTATTATTGTTAAAAATTATTGTTGTTTAGGAGACAATGTGTTGGAAACTTGATCGATAGGATTTTGGTAGAATTGTGTATGAATGTAATGCGATACATTTCATACTGAGTGAATTGCGAATGAATGTTATAAAGGTAAACAGTTCCATTGAACGTGCGGTACTCGTAGATCTTGGTAAATCTAAAGATATGGTACGTTCTCCCAGCGCTTACTTAGGTACCTCATCTGACGTTACCTACAGTAACATTTAGCTTAAATCACACTAATATTATAAATGCGAAAGCTTGGACTAAAGATTTGGTAGGTTCTCCCAGCGCTTACTTAGGTACCTACCTCATCTTCCCTATTTCACTTAGATCGATGACGTTACCTACAGTAACATTTAGCTTAAATCATACTTATATTATAAATGCGGAAGCTTGGACGTTTAGATGTATGGATGATTGGATGTTTGTTACCGCTTCACGCCAAAACTACTGAACGGATCGGGCGGAAATTCGTCATACAGGTAGTTCTAAGCCTGGTATAAAGCATACATAGCTAATTACATAGGTTACTTTTTATCCTATAAATCAAAGGTTATTAAACAACAACAACAAAAAGTTATTAAAATAAAAGGTTATTTATATCCCACGGGAACTCCATGGAATAGAAATAACCTTTAACGTTTCCATAGAAAACAACGCGTGCGAAGTCGTGGGCAGAAACTAGTAAAGTAAAAACAATTTTTTAAAAACTATTAGTGGAAACACTAGGTAATGCAATTACTTAGTGTGTCGAAATTGTAGTGAAACAAGGCTTGCTAAATGATTACTAGTTTATTAATGACATTTTGGGTAGGTAGGTGCTTTCATTATTCTACCCACAATAACTTAACTATACTTACTACATCATTCCTTTTATAAAGATAAGCATCCAAACTATACATGATCCTAGTTACTAATAGAATCTACTAAAGTATACAATACACGTGAAAACAGTAAAAGTTAGGTAAGTGTCGCAGCCTAAGGTAGGCGCTACTAACTCAGCAACTACTGCAGCTACTACTGCAGCTACTTGAAATTTAAAATAATAATAAATATCGTGCGCGCCGGTACGAAAAATTAAAATGAATATATTCCATACAAATTATGATTCCAAAATTTTAAAAGATACCTACAGGGTCATGTGGGGTATCAAATGAAAGGTATCAGTTTGTTCATTTCAAAATAGTTTTTTTTTTTTTATTTCATACTTTTTAAAATATTTCGAAAAAAGTCGAAAAAATACCCATTCCCCCCCCCTATCTCCGAAGATTGCAGAGCGATCCATGTAAAGTGTATGGAGCGTTTATAGATATGGATGGAATATAGAAAAGTTTGTAAAAATAACACTTTTTGAAAAATGGTCAGAAAGGGGGGGAAATATTTTTCAAAATGGGGAGCTACCCCATCGAGTGGGGTATCAAATAAAAGGTATTAGTTTGGACTTTTCAAAGAGATCCATCTGAAATGTAGATTGGTATCTAATCTACTATTTTTAGGTATTCATTAAATTGCGAAGTCTCTAACCGGTATTTTTGGTACATATCTGTTGACAAGCGTTCGAAACCCTAGCGCGAGTTACACTCGCACTTGATGGATCTTGTTTTTAATTATACTAGTACAAAACTTACGATTTGATTTGGTAAGTTACTTTGGGATAAGTGTTCCTGGTTGGAAATAGAGTCGATTAAAAATAAACTGGTTTTTTTTGACAAATGTAATTTTTGGGCGAACCGTACTTATTTTCAAAAATCTAAAAATGGCAATATTTTATTCTTCAAAATAAAATAGAAGGTTCCTAAGAACAAATCCTTCTAACTACAAAAGAAAAGGTAGCTATCCTTAAATTTGCCTGTTTAAGTATTTGTATATTTAGATCCCACAACTTTTCACAACAAACGCAGGAACAGTGTAAAGAGTTAAGTAAATAAACAGCCCAAAGATGGTGCTTCAAATTAAACAAAATAAAAATTAATCATTTTTTAAATCCCACATCTTCTTATCCAAGTCAGATATGTATGGCTTCTTTAAACATTTTTCTGGTGATCACACGACTAGACTCGTTATCTGGACCGTCTGTTGTCGTTGCTGTAGGTAGGTATCTGACATGGATACAGAACAAGTTACACCTTTGGTGCTAGCACGGGCCTGTCCGTTATCTGTCCATCTAGAGAAGGTAGATATTTAACATTCTGTGTGCGGGATACAGGAGGTGCAGGGGGGTGCAGTGGGGTGCAGTGGGGTGCACCCGGTGGTTAATGTAACGGGGGTATTAGTTTGTGAGTTAACGAGGGTATTGAAACCTCGGATGCCGGGTTATTAGACAATTTACAAATTGGAGAAGCCGATATTTTGAGATTATCCGGTATATTCCTTACATAAGGGCTTAAAATATCGGAGGTTGTGGTCGGTGGCGGTGTCGCTAGATACTTGGAGAAGTTGCAGTTCGTTTCTGCTATCATAGAGTGTCTTTTAACCGACTTCAATAAAGGAATACTTCAATTCGACTGTATGTTTTTTTTTTAGTTTTGTTATTTTAATGTTTGTTTGTTACTTGATATCTCCGCCTGTGGTTAGGCGATTTTGCTGATTCTTTCTATTGTATAGAGAATGATCCCATAACAGTTATATTCCCAAGAAATTATTAAAATGTTTAATAATTATTAAAAATATTAATTTTTTTATTGGCTTTAGGTGGCTTTCGTGTCACTGCGGCCATGATAGACCTATTGTGATCGCCAATTTGTGTGTTCAGTCCTGAAGCTGCGGCTTTCATAACTCGTCTTCGGAGTGATGTCTCATAGCTCGTCTGCTGGCTGGCTGAGTTTACCGAGGAATTCGTTTATCCCGACTAGATAAACAAGTTTTGGTTATATCTGCGCCAATTGTTACCTAATAGATTTCGATGATTCATTCTTTGTTGTATAAAGATTGATTTTGAGGGGGTTATAAGGCTTATTCTCGAGGAGTTTCTATATCCGCTGTAAAACGTAAGTTAGTAAAACTTCATCATTATGATCATTTATAATTTCACTATTAGCTAATGGTTTTCATGGCAACTGGCGTCAACAGTTCCATCCATGTGTCATTGTCAGCAGGGCGACCCTCTTGGTCCGGCCATACTCTTATAATAGAAATATTTAGCCTTGCCGTGAAACCGATAATTTAACGTCTCCAATCCAAGCTCAATGTTTGGTATATTATTATGATAGATATTTTTGTTTTCTGTCGCTTCGGTATGTAGCCTAAAGTAAAGAAGCGACGAAGAAACCTTTAGCCTGTTAGTTGTTATAATAACAGGTTATTTGTTATTTTTCGAGTTGGAGCAAAACCCGACCCAAGCTTTTTTATCCTCTAGATAATCTGATATTTGGTAGTAAGCCTTTTTACAAAGGATATGTTTGACAATTTCTTTGAATTTATTTATTTATTGCGACTCACTAGGCTCGCTTCTACATATATCATATAGGCTTCTACAACAAAACTTGTTGTAGAAGCCTATCTTCTTCTCTGTCGTATTCTTCATTGCTGAAGGTCGTGCCCGTCCTGAAAAGCTTTCACGGAGACGCTGATGAGCTGCTTCCACACCACTCTGTCTTCGGCCTGTCTCAGGGCTGCAGGCAAAGTGAGTCCCGTTATAGTTCTTATTTGGTCAGACCAGCGGGTTGGTGAGCGTCCTCTTGGTCTTTTTCCCTCTACCTTGCCTAGTACAACCAGTTTTTCGAGGTTGTCTGGTTGCCTTCGGGCGATATGTCCAAAATAGCTGAGGACTCGTTGATAGCAGATCGTTGACAATCTGGTTCTGATCTTCAGTTGGTCGAGAATGGATCTGTTGGTACGTTTTGCTGTCCACGGTATGCGCAACATTCTCCTCCAACACCACATCTCAAAAGCATCAATCTTTTTTCGGTCAGCTGCACGAATGGACCATGATTCAGAGCCATACAGAAAGACCGAGAACACCAAAGACCGCACGATTCTCATCTTGGTGGTATTAGAGATACTTCTGTCTTGCCAGATTTTAGTCATCTTACTCATTGCTACTTTGGCCATTTGCATGCGTCTACGGATCTCTCTGTTGCAGCCTCCCTGGTCACTGATCAAAGAACCCAGGTAAATAAACTCGCTCACAAATTCCAAGCCCGTGAGTTCCCCTGTACGTGCAAGTAGTCCACCTCGATCAACTATCATGACTTTTGTCTTCGCCTTATTGATGGAAAGACCATTTAGCTCACTCGCGCGCTCTATCCTGTTAAACAGTGCAGCTAGTTCCTGTTCTGAGGAAGCAAATAATGTGGTATCATCTGCATATCGTAGGTTGCTGATCTTGTTGCCCCCAATAGAGATGCCTCCCTCCCACTCTTCTAGGGCTGTCCTCATGATATATTCGCCGTAGATGTTAAATAGAAGAGGTGAAAGAATACATCCCTGTCGAACTCCTTTTTGGGGTTTAAAAGGTCCTGACACCACATCGTGAATTCGCACCATTGACTCTCCATCTGTGTATAAGCTCGCAATCAAAAATACCAGGTGCGGAGGAACGCCCATTTCTCGGAGGATTTTCCATAGACAGTCCCATCTTACACAATCGAACGCCTTGGAGTAGTCAATGAAACATAGCAGCATGGGAACATTGAACTCCCGGCTCTTCTCTATCATTTGTCTGACGTTGACAATCTGCTCCCTTGTCCCACGTCCCTTGACGAACCCAGCTTGCTCACTTGGTATTTGCCGTTGTAAGTAAGGTAGTAAGCGTCCATTGATGATGTAGAGCATGATTTTGCTAGCATGGGATATAAGTGCCACCGTCCGAAAGTTGTCGCACCTCTTCGTCGAGCCTTTCTTGTGCAAGGGTATCAAAAGAGACTCCTTCCAATCCTTTGGCCATCTTCCTGTTGTCCAGAGCTGATTACACAGATCCTTTAAAATTTGGACTCCTGTGTCTCCAAGATGTTTTAGCTCTTCAGCGAATATAGTGTCTCTTCCGGCTGATTTATTTGACTTTAGCTTTCTTAGAGCATCTCTTACTTCAGATTCAAGAATTTCCGGCTCTAAGATCAGGTCTTCTTTCGATATCATTGGAATTTCATCTAAGGTTGTACCATCTTCGTACAGACTCTCGCAGTAAAGTCGCCAACTTTCAGAGACTTGGTCTATTTCAGTAAGTAAGTTGCCCTGATTATCTTCAATAGCCCAAGTTTTAGGTTTGAACTCCCGAGTAATGCCTTTAATTTTCATAAATAGGTCTTTAGTGTGTAAAGTCTGAGCATGCTCCTCAATGTCTTGCCATATAGAATTCAGATACTGATTATGATCCCTGCGACATAAGCGTTGAACCTTTGCTGAGAGGGAGTGATATCGAGTTCGTTCGGAGTCACCTCTTGCTAGTAAATTTTTTCTCTCCTTAATCGCCTTCCACGTCTCTTCTGAAATCAAAACTTTCCGCGGTCTTTTCGTGCTGCAATAATCATGCCTTTTACTCTCGTCCAGTTTGAATCTACGTCAGAATTCCGATCCACTTGAAAAAGTTTGGCTTTGTCATTGAAACTTTTCTTGAACGCCGCTAGTGTTTGTGGTGCGGGTCGACTTTGATGTTTTACTATTGCTCGTTGACATCTTTTAAGTTTGACGTTGATCTCTGCCACCAAAAGTTTGTGATCGCTTCCGCAGTCAGCACCCGGATAGGTCTTAGTGTTACTTATGCAGGATCTCCACCGCTTTGCCACCGCGATGTAGTCAATTTGGTTCCTAAAGCGATCACCTGGCATCACCCAGGTGTACAGGCGTCGTGGGTGGTTCAGGAAGCAGGTGTTCATAATAGTGAGGGAGTTTTCTGCGCAGAACTGCAGCCACATCTCACCTCTATCATTCCTATCTCCAAGACCATATTTCCCTACTACATCTCTTAGGTGGTTATCCCGACTGGTTGATCCGACTTTTGCGTTAAGATCACCCATCACAATTGTTATATCTCTTTTGGGCAAGTCCTTAAGAGTAGTCTCCAGCGAGCCATAAAAATCTTCGATTTCTGATTCTGATGACTGGGCCGTGGGTGCGTACACAGCAACAAGGTTCAGGCGACATGGTTTCGTATTTATTTTCATGCTTATTATTCTATCACTTACTGGGTTGTAACCAAGAATTGACTTTTTGATAAGTGGCGATACACAAATACCTACCCCGTTCTTACTCTCGTTCTCCGGTCCTGAAAAGTAAAGAGTATGGCCAGTAGGGGTGGTGTAGAACCCAGACCCTCTTTTGTGCGTTTCAGTAACTGCGAGTATCTCTAGCTGGTAGTAGATTTGTTCTCGACCTATGATCTCTTCTTTACCTGGTTGCAGCATGCCCCGGACATTCCATGTCCCGATCCTGATCTTTTTCCGAAGCTGTGGGCGTTTATCTTGGGCAGGCGTGTTGTTGTCACCAGTAGCATTCTGTACGCACTGAGCCTGATGAGTCGCTACAGTGGAACCAGTAGCATACTTCCCACCATGTGACCTGGAATCGACATGGCGCCGGGTGGTAGCCGGATTGCATGCCATCGCTATCTCATTTCCTTGAACTTTCATTACGAGTTTCTTGGGAGGATAGTGCAGTGGTTTCCCATTGCCTTCTGCACCGCAGTAATGTTATGTGTGATCAGAGCGCCCTGCTGCCAGCGCCCGATATCCAGATTAAGTGAAATATTAGTCCGGACCCCCTATCTCCCTAACTGCTTGCCGACCTATATCTCCAAAGGGGTTGGTTACCACAATCTTGATGATAGGTTACTCGACGTAACAGGGTTCACCGCAAGTAGGCTGGGAGTGGAGTTGGCGAAGAGAGGCTAAGTGACTGTTCTTGATCCGGAGCCATGTATGACGCATCATCCGCCCTTGAACCCCGTAGAAGCCTATACATTGCCCTATATAAGAGACATTAATCTTGTGTAGCCTAGTTGTGGGCACAACGAGATTATGTCACTAATTTTAGGGAACTGATTTATATTTCTATGAGTGTACAACAAGTTTTCATAAATATATTGACATGGTACTGTCATTATGTTTATTTCTTTGAATTTATCACGGAGGGATTGCACGAACAGCCCTCTTCTGCAGCACAAATACGGTGTTAAAATCTGCAGCGTTCCCCCACAGCAGTGTACCATAAAACATAATACCATGGAAGAGATGTACCTATCCACGTCTGTTAGATGAGATGACGGATTTTTTTGACTGCATACGCTGCAGAACTAAGTCTCTTCGATAGCTTATCTATGTGTGGGCACATTGAAGTTTATGATCTTAGGTGATTCCCAAGAATACGGTACTTTCTACTATTTATAACTTTTCTCCTTTAACGTTTACATCAGCCTTCACTTGTTTAACATAATCGACTCATTCTAATTGGCGATGATCAACTAATGTTGTCGTTGACTGTACATAATCGACTCATTCAAATCGCGTAATTGTTACAGCACTGTTAAGCGTTTCATTTGTCACGATTATTTTTAATGAAACGCATATTATTATGATCCTTACACTGAGTTAAATGTACCTAGAGAAGAAATTTCAAACAAAAAACGTCTCATTCTCATGACAGCGGTGGCCTGGGCGCGGCAAGCGCTGCAGCGCCAAAATATTAACTAAGTCGGCTAACCAAACAATTAAAACATTCAGCGCTAGATCGCTTAAAGAGTATTGTTTTCTCAACGTATTCTGACAACATGTCGCCCCTATAGATTTTACACCGCGCAGAGGTGACACAGATTTTGTACCTACATAACTTAGTAAGAATTTATTCTCTATTTCAAAAATTTTTGTTTGCAAAAATAGTAGAAAATTAAAAAAAAAAATGGATTGTTATGCGTTTATTCAAACATTAATATAAATAGTTAATAGCAATAGTTTAAAATCAACTAAAATAAGCAGACAAATAAATTAGTACATTTTGTCCTAAGATATTTTTTAATACACTAATTTAACACTTCCATTGCCTATGACGCGAATCTCCACCGCCATGTTCCAAGCTATGGTGGCAGCGACGGCGCGCGCGGGGCGCGGGCGCAGTTAATGAGTTAATTATTGTGTTCACGTACCTAGGTACATACTTTTCATTGAATTAAAAGTGCACATTAGCATTTATTACTTTTTTTTTAATTAATTGATGTGTTTTTGCAGTATCGAAATGCGCACGTCGTCATATTTTCTGAACTTTGTTCATAACTTGATATGTTCTGAAAGGAAAAAAAAAATAAAATTTTAAATAATTTGATTTCTTTGAAAATGTAATAATTAAATAGTTTTGAAAAAACTTAAAACCGACTTCGAATCCCTTAGTTTTAAACTGTTTTTTTAAAGTTTTGCTGGATAAATAGAAATCCCTGGGGAATAAAATATTGGGACCACCTTGGGAGCACCTATAAACAACTGAAAAGATCACCAAATTGGTCCGGAATCAGTCAATCAAATGACGGAGAAATCGACGAACATACTTATAAACTTACTACATACAGCCGAACATAGAACCTCCTCCTTGTTTCGAAGTCGGTTAAAAATATGAAACTGGTTAAAAATCAATAATAAAAAATTCAATCATTTAAAAAAAACACCGCGTCAAGTCTGTCACCCTATCTGTCTTCCATCAATCACATTATTTTTACCTACAACCGGTTTTGAAATGGAACATCTGCATGTTTTAGTCTATGATTACAATGGCGTGCATATTTATGAAAAATTATTTCTATCTGTTGAGGTATTACGCTATTATTACCTATTTATTCACATAATACAACAAATAATTTTACTTACTTGAAAATAACAACCCAGTAGGGTTGTTATTTTTCATTATTTACGTCCAGGGTCACACTTAGATTTGTATTTTCGTATTATTAGCGCGGCTCCATATGCGTCCAAGCTGCATGCATGTCGAAGCCACACTAATGTCAGGTGTACGGATTGCAGTACAGTTCAGTCGAACAGAGTGAGTGTTCTGATCGCGAAATCTAGTGCGTAGTACATATATATCGATGGATCCTTATCGTCGTCTTTAAATGAGAAACAGCTTACCATTGTTACTTATAATTTCATTAATATGAGGTAGTTTATTTTTCTTTTTAGGGTTTTGAAGATCGAAGATCGGTTTCAAAACCCTTATGGTCTCGCTTTTTCTGTCCTTTTTTCCCTCCTTAATAACTCAAAAACTACTGCAGCTATCAACTTGAAATTTAAAATAATAATACATTTCGTGCGCCTGTACAGATTTAGAGAAAAATTAAAATGAATTATTTCCATACAAATTGTGATGCTAAAAGATACCTACAGAGTCATATGGGGTATCAAATGAAAGGTATCATTTTGTACATTTCAAAATATTTTTTGAAATTTTTGTAGGTTTCATACTTTTAAAATATTTCGAAAAAAGTCGAAAAAATACCCATTCCCCCCCCCCCCATCTCCGAAGATTGCAGAGCGATCCATGTAAAATGTATGGAGTGTTTATAGACATGGATCTATAGTTTACAGGAAAAATATAGAGAAGTTCGAAAAAAGAACACTTTTTGAAAAATGGTCATAAAGGGGGCGAATAATTTTCAAAAGGGGGGGCTACCTCACCGAGTTTGTTTTTGTTTTTGTTTTTCAAAGTTCTTTATTTACCATAAAAGTTTTACATGCGTAGATTATAAACACTGTTTAGAACCTAACTAAAGTACAAGACCAAATTAATAAATAACTCAACAGGCTACGGACGCCTTTAAAAGTTTTTTGATAAAATTACTATTTATAAAAATTAACACTTTATAAATCATAAACTAATAAAATAATAGGTACAACTTTTTGCAGTACATAAAAAATTTAAACGTCAATATGAGCTCTTTGTATAGCGCGCATTTTTATAGATGAGTTTTTTCAAGCTTCGTAACCTTTTAAAACAATGAAGATTAATCTTATGAAACGAAAAAATATTTGGACATAATTAATTCCTTCTATTCAAACATACGAAAAAATTAGGGTACTTATAGCTAATTGCGGACGGCAAACGTTTCTCACTACCCGCGGACCGAGCGCGAAGCGGGTGGGGCCCGCCCGGACAACAATAGCAAGCGCGTAGTAAGTGCAAGTTAACCAGTTGCATGTCATACTATAAAATTACTTGTCACGAAAAGTTTAATACCAATGGTAATTAAATATAAATAAGGTATAGATTATGTTTGTAATTTTTGAAATTCGTATTGATTAAATAAATCAACGATATGAAATGGATCGAGTTGGTTTCGATACATAGGTACGTTAAATATATTATTTATTTACAGTGGGTGTGTAATAAGACTGTTATTTTTTATTATTTAACGTTTATACGCATAATATGGTTATTTCATTTAAATATTATGTCATTCATTGTCCAATGAATGACATAATATTTAGGTAATAAAAATAATAAGGGAAAATTTTATTAGAGAGCAAATAAAATTATTGTTTACAAATAAGTAGGTACATTATGTATGTATGTATGTATGCATAAATAATATAATTTTTTTTTCTTCAATGTGTAGATTGTGTAGTGGTGGTAAAGCATACGTTAGCAGTCGTACGTAGCCTCTAACGGGTTAACCAGTGACGCAGTCGAGTTACTATTGTTCTCGTCCAAGACGTAGTGATGGGGCAAGCGGTAACGTTTGTAAGTGTCGATATACGGAAGATTCGATGATCGAGATTTGCCCAATGACGATATTAAGGTATTTTTATGGTTGCAGTTGCGCAACAAATAGAAGGTTTTTGTGAGAGTTAGGATAAAATCCTTGATTTTAGGAAAGTTAACTTCTTGGTGCAGTTTAGTCAAATTAGTGCGAAATTTGGTATTGTATGATATTTTAAAGGCTCGGTTTTGCAATACTTGCATTTTGCGGTAGTTAGTGAGACAGGTGCTGCTCCAGACAGGGGCAGCATAGGTCATACAGGGCCGAATTAAGGTGCTGTAGATTTTAAGTTTCGTTTTAGGGCTTAAATTGCTACGTCTGTTCATGATAGGGCGCAGTGCTCCAAAGGCTTTATTAGCTTTGCTACGCAGGTATTCCACGTGAGGGCTCCAATTCAATTTACTGTCCATATAAACACCAAGGTATTTAACAGATTTTTTCCAGGGGATTTGATGATTATTAATGACTAGTTTTTTATCGGGTGGTTTCCGTTTACGCGAGAAAAATATAGCTTCAGTCTTTGACTCATTCAGCTTGAGTTTCCATCGACGAAAGTAGCCAGCGAGTAAGTCTAGAGACAGTTGTAGTCTACTGATAATGAGATCATCGTCATTACTAGAGGAGAACGACGCGGTATCATCAGCAAAGCATGCCAAGTATGTGCGAGGCTGTTTAGGAATATCATTTGGGTAGACAAGAAATAATAACGGTCCTAGGACTGAGCCTTGAGGCACACCAGCTGGAACAGGGTAGAGATCAGACGATATATTTCCGATACAGACTTTAAATTGGCGTTCTGAGAGATATGATTGTATGAGTTTGACTAAACCAGTTTCCACACTGTTAGTGAGCAGTTTATGAATAATTCCATCATGCCAAACCGTATCAAAGGCTTTTTCAATGTCCAGTAAAAACATACCAGTAGAAAATTTCATGTTTAAGTGGTGGGAGGCGTGCTCACTGACTCGGGCAAGCTGTTGGATAGTGGAGTGAGAACGACGGAATCCGAATTGTTCGTTGATGAACCTGGTATCCAGAGAACTGAGTAAGCGGTCATAGATAACGCGCTCAAACAATTTGCCAAGAGTGGATAACAAACTTATAGGACGATAGTTAACAGCATTACTATGATTTTTACCAGGTTTAGGGAGAGCTATGATTTTAGCTACTTTCCACGAAGGTGGAAAGTAATGGAGTTTTAAACATGAATTTATTATTTTTGTTAGGAGTATGAGGCACTTTTGAGGCATATTTTTTAGCATATTATTGTGAACATTGTCGTCTCCTGGACTTTTACTGTTCTTTAGAGTCCGAATGTGTTTTCTTACTTCGTATGGAGTTGCAAGGATTGGCTGATTATTATTCGCAGTTTCTAAACTACCGATGGACTTGTCTACAGCGGATTTGATGTCGCTATCGTTCCAATCTATCGTTAAAGTCATATTCCCAGAAAAGGCTGTAGCTAGTTCGTTACATTGCTGTTTAACGGAAGTAGTTACTTTATTATCCGACATCATCAAAGGCGGTATTACGGTTGTATTTCTTCTCAGTCCTTTTGTGATTCGCCAAAGATCAGAGGAATTCTTTTCAGCTTTAGATAATTTAATATCCCAGATTTTATCCTTATGAACTCTGACTGCTAATTTAATTCTAGCTTGAAGAGCATTTATTTGTGTCCTTAAATTTTTAGATGTGTTTGTATCGGAAGCATGAAGTTCGCGATAGCGTAGAGCGTTTTTTTGTTTAATTAACTTCTTTATAAATTTGGGTAGTGGTTTGGATACCTGGTTAGAATTAGCTATAGGTACGGATTTGTCTCTGGCGTTGATTAAACTACTAGTGAGCGACATCACTTCCTGATCGATTGATTCGGTAGTTTCAAATACCTTACATGAAAGAGAGATATGATCGTTTAAGTATGAACGGAATATGGACCAATTAGCCTGATTATAATTAAAGTGTTTCAGAATTTGGCGTTCAAATGTCCCGTTTATCCTGACAAAAACTGGTAAGTGGTTAGACGATAGCGCAGGCATGGTAGCTATGCTGCACACCGAATTTATGTTGGAGGCAATGACTACGTCTGGTGTAGATGGCTGGTGATCTACATTATAATGCACCAGGGTAGGATTTGATGGAGCGTGAATAAAAAAGTTATTTTTCAACATGTGTTGGAATAAGACATTGCCGTGAGGATTGACTTTGCTGAACTTACACCAGTGCGGATGTCTCGCATTAAAGTCACCTACTAGTAGGACATGTCTTTTGCAATTAAGTAACGCATCTAGGTCATTCTGCAGAAGTTTCAAATTAGGGGATTGGTAAATAGAAAATATCACATTTTTATGACCGGATATGTTAATTTCTATGCCTACTGCTTCCATGTGTATTGTTTTGGGAGTAAGTATTTGAGAATGAGGTATGTCGACCCTTACAAATATAGCTACCCCCTGACCCCGGGATCCTAGCTTATCTCGACGGTAACATGAATAACCTGGCAATTCAAGGCAAATCTGATTACCGAGTCTAGTTTCAGAAATCGCTATAACGTCTGCCGATAAATCACCGACTGCTAGGTCCGCAAGTTCAGCAAGTTTGCTACGTATGCCGTCCGCATTCCAATATATTAAGCGTAGCTCGTTTGTATTAAACATATTGACCGAGATGCTGTAGGACAAGGATTACTTTGTCCATCATGTTAGTGCATGCCTGGAACTCATGTTTAATACGCTTGATAGTATTTAGTATATGCAGCATTTCAATTGTAGCTTCATCTTGTTGTTTCGGTGTATCCAGCGGAGTTGCCTGCTCTCTGAAGGAACTCGAAGTTGCAGTGGAAAAGCTACGAAGCTGGCTACGTGCCTGTCCAGCTGACTGGGCGCGTGGTGCTGGACGTCTGTTTTCAGCCAATGCGAAAGAGTTGGGTTTACTGCTTTGAATTTGCCTCTTTTGGTTTAGGCGCTGCAAGTATTCAACTCGGGCGGGACACTGCCTGTAATTCGCAGGGTGATCGCCCTTGCAGTTACAGCACTGAGCAGGGCTAGAACGCTCTGTCTTTTTGCAGGCCTTTGTAGCATGCGATCCAGTGCATTTGACACAACGCTCCGTTAAGCCTCACCGAGTGGGGTATCAAATGAAAGGTATTGGTTTGTACGTTTCAAAATAGTTTTTTAAATTTCTGTAGGTTTCATACTTTTTGAAATATTTTGAAAATAGTCAAAAAAATACCCATTCCCCCCCCCCTATCTCCGAAGTTTGCAGAGCGATCCGTTTAAAATGTATAGAGCGGTTGTAGATATGGATCTATATTTTACACGAAAAATATAGAGAAGTTTGAAAAAAGAACACTTTTTGAAAAATGGTCAGAAAGGAATAATTTTCAAAAGGGACCCCGCCGAATGGGGTATCAAATGAAAGGTATCGGTTTGGACATTTCAAACCAGTTATTCAAATTTCTGTAGCTTACATACTTTTTGAAATATTTCGAAAAAAGTCGAAAAATTTACCATTACCTTAACCGAACCACCAATATAACCGAAGCATGCAGAGAGATCCATCTGAAATGTAGGTTGGTATTCTTAGGTATTCGTTAAATTGCGAAGTCTCTAACCAGTACTTTTGGTACATATTTGTTGACAAACGTTCAAAACCCTCGGCGCGCGAGTTACACTCGCACTTGACTGATCTTGTTTTTTTATTAATGACTGTTGTAAAATTTAAATTAGTTCAGGTAATTTTTACAGACTATGAGTGGAAACTGGCTTTAGCTTCATTTTGTTTTAGTTTAAGAATTTATTGTTAAGGGTCCGGCGACGGATGAATTTCCCATACAAACGTAGTACCAAAATGGTTTGTAATTTGAGAATGTTTTCATCATGGTTTGCTATTATTTGTGTTAGAATAGTATTTATACAGGTTCCTGCCATAAGATCGCCGGACCCTTAAGTACCTAAACATAAGCTTTATGTTTCCCAAATAAATAAAATAAAATGATCACAGCTACAGTATAGTATTATAATATCTGTGGAGTAAGTAACACAACGACTGAGTCACTAACTCGCACCGGCATTCCCCCTGTGTCCCAACTGGTGTGAGTTGACGACGAGTAAAAATGCTATAGTCTTGTTTACTTTATTAGCTTTTTGTGTGATCAATCTTACATTCACATTGCATCGGGGTGGAGGGGGGGCATCTCACATTTGAGGGTGTCTCACATCCCCCGCCGAAGCAGGCTCCTAGCGACTCTGTGGTCCTGGTAGTAGCAATGTTCGGCCGTTCGAGTGAAAGCTCCAGCTGTGCTGGCAGCCAGAGCCGCAGGGCCGGCTCGAGGCCGCAGCTACAGGTGCCCCGATTATGCAAACGGCTCCACGACGCCGGAATCTTTACAATCGTTTTATCCGCTCGAGCCGGCTAAATAAGCTATAACCGCTACGACGTCGTTATTATTTGCTAACGGCCCAATCTGGAAATGGATTTTGATGGGACACTTTCACGAAAATGTTTTTAAGCCTACTATGTTTGGCAAAGAAAGCTAGGGGATGCCAGGCGTTTTCCTTTATCTACTCCTCTTCACATACCAACATCACACTAATCGCAGGTCTCGATAGAAACTACACATTTGCTCCCCTCGGAGTCGAGTCCCTAGGTCAATGGGGTACCGAGGCTCTTCGGGTTGGTAACAAAATTATCTGAGCGTTTGTCGAAGTGACGACGCGTGACCTGAGAGCTGGTCAGTATCTGGCGCAGCGCATCAGCATTGCAATACAGAGGGGCAATGCAGCCAGCGTAGCGGGGAGGCGACAACTGGTATTGATCAGTTGAGCTACCTGTAGATGGTTTGAAACAGTCTGCAGTTAGCTCTGTCGAGACCTGCATATTTGCGCCTCTTGAGATCTTCGGCCAAATCTGCCGCCGCGCCTGCCCTCACGGATGTCCTCGGAAGATGGGAAGGCGCAAGTGTGTCGACGCATGTAGCGTACCACAGAATGGGCCTCCCCAACTCCCATGGGACTAGTGTCATACCGTCAATAATACTTTAAATGCGAAGATTTCGTTGGATGCATGTTTGTCAGTTGTTCCGCCAAGACGATTGGTTCGGACTGAAACTGTGTAGATATGTGGAGCGAGACCGGCAATCACTCAAAAGGTGCTTTTTAATATTTATTGTCCGGATAATCGAGTAAACCTACGAGGGGAGGTCCAAAAGTCCGCGGAATGGAGGAGTTGTAATGAAATTAAAACAACGAAACTATTTTTCCTTTTCAATATAATTACCTTTGAGCTTAATACATTTTTCAGATCTAGAAATTAGCTTATGTATACCATCAAAAAAATATGTTTTCTCTTTGCCCTCAAAATGAGCCAAAATCGCCGCCTTAACTTCTTCATCGTCTTGAAATTTTTTTCCCCTTAAGTCTTTTTTCAAATTTGGAAATAAATAATAATCGCTGGGGGCCAGGTCCGGGCTGTAAGGTGGGTGGACGAGTGATTCAAAGCCGCACCGGTCTAGAGCAGCCATCGCAACTTTACTCTTGTGAACTGGTGCGTTGTCTTGCAAAAGCAATACACCGCTTGACAGTTTTCCCCGCCTTTTGTTTTTGATGGCTTCCTTTAACTGCTCTAGTATTCTTGCGTAATATTCTCCGGTAATGTTGACACCTTTTTCTTTGTAGTCGATCAACAGGATTCCTTCACAATCCCAAAAAATCGTAGCCATAATCTTTCCGGCCGACTCCGACACCTTAAACTTCTTAGGGGGTGGTGTGCCCTTTTTATGCCACTGCATCGACTCCTGTTTGGACTCAGGTTCAAAGTGATGAACCCAAGTTTCATCACCGGTAACAATCCGCTCCAAAATAGGGGTAGATTCTTCGCTACACAGCTCCAAAAAGCGCTTTGACGCTTCGATTCTTTGTTGCTTGTGTAGCGGCGTGAGCATTCTTGGCACCCATCTTGCACTGACTTTTGACAAGCCAAGATGATCGTGTAGGATCCTCAAGATGGTTGTGTCTGATACTCCTACTATTGCAGAAAGCTGTTTCTTCTTCAGGCGAGCATCTTCCAATATTAATTTTTCAACTTTTTCAACGATATCCGGTGTGGTGACCTCAGCCGGCCGTCCTGGGCGGGAGTCGTCTTCAATCGACTCTCTGCCTTGTTTGAAAAGACCATGCCACTTGTAAATCATGGTTTTACCAGGGCACTGATCTCCGTAAACGGCTCCCATCTCATTCATTATGGTTAGCGAAGATTTTCCTTGCTTGGTAAGGAACTTTATAACGGCACGAAACTCAATTTGGTTCATTGTTGCAGTTTTTTTCCGGATTGACTTGTTTGCAGGGCGATATCTCGTAAACGAATGATGTCAAAGGGCTAAAAATTAACATGTACACCTTTAATGAGTATCTAATTAGCGACATACCAAAAAAAGGTAGCTACCTGCGTCCCTTCCGCCCCGTTCCGCGGACTTTTGGACCTCCCCTCGTACGGGCACTAGCTGGTATTAATAGATGGATTTTTATAAGACCTTTTCCAATAAAGAATTTAATCTTATAATTTTCATTTAATTTGTATGCTCGATTAAGCTCCTAATTAACTTCATTATTTATTATAGGTGAACAATATCCCCCCCTTCTTCCCCTTAACACATTCCTGTAGCCCCCTATCCGTTCTCGACAGCCCCCGTCCGCCTCGCTCTCCCCGTAATTACAGCAGCGCATCAAATAACCGATATAACATAAAAGCCATCAAAGATTCTGTATCATTAATCATTTCCTTCCAATCGCTACTCTAGCCACTTCATACAATCTCACCACGCTAACGAGCCGTTTTGAACCTTATTACAAGGCATCAAGTACCAAATGTTATGATGAGGAGGCGAGCAGTAGTTTGAAGGATTTTCAGTTATACTGTGGGGTGGTAAGGATCAGTTCGGAGTGCAGGAAGGCTGGGGAGTCGTTACTGTCAAGGCAGTTGATGAGTTCAGGAAGTTGCTTGTTGGAGCCGAGCCGCGCCGAGCCGCGCCGAGCCGAGCCGAGCCGCGCCGAGCCGAGCCGCGCCGAGCCGAGCCGAGCCGCGCCGAGCCGAGCCGCGGCGAGCTGTGCCGCGCCGCGCGCGCCCACAGAGAGCACTCGCACCACCCCGACGTATTAGCTATCAGATGGGCAGCTGTGAGTAGACTTTACTACAAACACAACCTACCTATTTGCATTTTGTACTTGTAACGAATTAGCCAACTTTAAACATGCGACTGTACAAAGTTCACAAGAAGCAACAGAAATAATACGAACAGCGTAACTTGAGGGTTGGGCCGTTGGAGCACTCGGCAGTCAGCATACAGAGCGGCGTGACGCGATGAATAGCATCAGGTCAGTCAGAGCTCTCTCCAAAAGCGCAGCTCAGGCGGACGGTGCCAGGCGCGGCTCAGGCAGGCGCCTCACGAACGTTAATTTAAACGCGACGCGCGTTATTATGCACGTGTTTGCATGAGCAGCGCTGTGAGCTATTCTAGTGATTTCATAAATAAACTCGCTTTTTAAGTCTCCGAGCAAAAACAAAACAACATTGAGTTACTTTATTCTTTGCTTGCATTATTCATTTTTATCAGAAAACGGTCGCGATGCTTTTAGAGTCGGCGGCGGGGGCGGGGGCGGGGGCGGGTATCGTGCCTGATACTCGGAGAGTTTGGGACTAGTCTGCTCAGATGTGGGATTATAACCCGATGAACCAAGTCAAACAGATGGAAGACAAATGTAAAACAAAATTATGAAATAAATTTGTAGATTGATATTTCGTCCATCGCCTTTAAATTATTTGAATCACCATCAAATAATAGAAAGTAATTAGAAAAATTATTATTTATTGTAATAATTGAGTTAACTGCAGCCTGTCGTAACAAAACTACAGGGTCTTGGTTTATGATTTGAATTAAATAAATATTTGCTGCAGTGACAAAGGTTGACAAAACTCAGCTCGCTTTCTCAATAACGTGATCGCTTCACCGCCTTGCCCCGCCCGCCGCCGCCCGCCCCGCCCGCCGACAACCAACTGTCACCAGATGAATGCTGACGCATGTCGGCCGGACTACCCCCTCCCTCACTCTGCCTGTAGAGGGGGTAATTCAGCAACTTTTCATAAAGCTAAATAATTCATAAAATGAGCCGCCTTTGAATGAAAACATATAATTACTAGTTTGCATTTGACTTATTTTTGGTGGTAATTAGCAGCGGGTTTGCTGCGCGCGGGCGCACTGAACTATATTATAAGCTCATGAAGCGTTTTTTGATCAGTGAACTGTTAGTAAAATTAATATCAGGCTATAGGGGGGTGTTGGGGGTGGACTGACTGAGTACTCCGTAACTCGCTTGCGATTGAATCGCATCGATTGCGATGTAGATCGATAGATATTCCACTAAACTAATCTAATCGCATCGCTATGACTATGGTATCGTCGCAGAATCGCCATCATACATAGATGCGTTTATGATAATCACCTAAGATGAAGGAAACTACAGATGGAGGAACAAACTTGACCCCTTGTAAAGTACCTAAATCCCCCTTGACGCTTAAAAAATATTTTATTTTATTTTTATTGTTAAAACAAAATCAACAGCCCTTATACTCACTTTACTAGCAGCAGTTTCGTGGGATAACGTTTTAAATTGTGATGATATCCCAAATGCAACGAATGAACTCTACAATACCATTTATAACATTTTTAATAATTGTATACCTAAGAAATGCCGTAAGAGGTCGCTTACTCCTAGATATCCTGTTTGGTTTAAGCCCGACATAATTCGTGATACGAAAATAAAAACCAAACTGCACTCTACCTGGAGGCGCACCAAATCGGAGCAGGACTACAGGGTATTCTCGGACCTTAGGGCTTCACTGAAGTCTCGGGTCACGTCCGCTTATGCCGAACATATGAGGCAGATTGAGGATAGGATCTCAATAAATCCGCGTAAGTTTTGGAGCCACATTTCTAGTCTACGAACCAAGGGCGGGTTCGAACCCAATGTTACATATAAGGGTGTTGCATGTTCGGGAGTTGCTGCAGCGGAAGCTTTTGCAGACTTCTTTGCAAGCGTATTTCAACCTGATATACCACTCCTTAATGCTCAAACTGCTAACAGCAATAATGTCGAACGGAATAGTAATTATATAAATATATTTGAATTTGCACCAAAGGATGTAATCCAAGGGATAAATAAATTAAAACCTAGTAGCTCTATTGGACCCGATGGTATTCCTCCAGTTATTTTTAAACATGCGAGAAGGCATTTTGTGGCTCCTTTGAGACACATTTTCAATTTGGCCCTGAAAACTGGAGTTTACCCTGCGCAATGGAAAGTATCTAGAGTGACCCCAATACCCAAGACCTCGAACAAGCTACCAGTTGAAGAATACAGACCTATTGCGATCCTGTCGTCACCTGCTAAAATCTTTGAAAACATACTCTACAATCTCATCTACACACAAGTAGAAAAATACCTATGTAACGCGCAGCATGGCTTCAGGGCAAAGAGGTCAGTCAATACTAACTTACTGACTATAGTAGACTACATCTCTACGCAGCTAGATAAAGCGCGTCAGGTGGATGTACTCTATTTTGACTTTCGAAAAGCGTTTGATAGGGTAAACAATGACATACTGCTTGCAAAGTTAAGCTCCATAGGCTTTGCTCCCAGCCTCTTACAGCTCATTGCCGACTATCTGCGTAATCGGCAGCAATATGTCAGACTCGGCATGTACGAATCTTTGCCCTATCAAACGCGATCGGGCGTAAATCAGGGGTCGGTTTTAGGACCGCTCCTGTTTTTGATAATGGTCAACGACCTACCAACCGTTCTACGACACTCAAAGTGCCTTTTGTATGCCGACGACCTAAAGCTCTACGCGACTATCAACACTCTCCCCGACTGCTTAGATCTACAGCACGATATTGATGCGGTCTATCAATGGAGCGTCAAAAATAAAATGGAGTTCAACCCATCTAAGTGCTCTGTCATGACTTTCGGTCGCATGTGGCACCCAATTGTCTATAATTACAATATCAACGGCATTTTGATCAGCAGAACAACGATGATCAAGGATCTGGGAGTCACATTCGACCGGAAACTGACGTTCAATGACCACATCTCTATCGTAGCTAAGGAGTCCTACATGAGGCTGGGTTTCGTACTTAGAAATGCACGTGACTTTCGGAGCGAGTACGTGATAAGGCTCCTTTTCAGCGCTTTGGTCCGTAGTAAGCTGGAGACCAGTTCCTGTGTATGGAGCCCACATGAGGAAAAATATGATCTGCTCCTAGAAAAAGTTCAAAAAGCATTTCTAAGACACCTCTACAAGCGCGTGGCAGGATATTACCCATTTATGTATCCCACGAAATTCCTGCAAGGTTATCTAGGTTATAACTCGCTTAAAACTAGACGAGCGTATGATCAGCTTTCAACCGTATTTAAAATGTTTAGGAACATTATTGATAGTCCTGATCTTCAGAACGAGCTGCTTCGCCTTTACGTGCCGAACAATTATATCCGCGGTAGAAGTCACAGGCTCCTAGCTCTACCACCTTGCCGCACTGTAGGGCACCATCAGTCGCCGCTGCCTCACGCTCTCGACGCCCTCAACGGGTTACTTAAGGCTTTTCCAGAGTGTGACATATTTGCGGACGATTGGAAGGACCTAATGTCAGTTTGTCTGCTCTATTGTGAGAAGGAAGAAAGACCGATTTCTTAAAATAAAAGATTTATTCATAATGTATAATTATTATTATTATTTTTGGATAATTTTTTTTTTTTTTTTTTTTTGTATTTTAATGTATAATTTAACTTTGACATCTTTATTAGAACATAATAATTTTTAATTTAATTTTATGTTAGTTTGTAAAATAATTGTTCTGTTAAATATAAATTATGATTAATTAGTGTAATTGGCAATCGCCGTTCTAATTAATAAGTAAATAAATAAATAAATAAATAAATTATGTCTAAACATTTCTAACCTTATTAATCTAACTTACGACCAAGTTTATGTTATGTTTTTATTTTTTTTTCTTATGTTTTTTACAAACATTACTCGAATATTCGTAATCGTTTACCGTTTTTCTGGATACCTACTACCTAGGTAGATAAAGTTGGAGTTACACTTGTTACCTCGACTGAGACCAGAGGGCGGGCGGATTAAAAGTGTAATTTTTGTCCGTTGTCAGCCAATCTCAATGTAAATGCAACGCCGCGCCAAAGGCCCGTGATCAGGGCAAGCGCTCGGAAAACGGACGCCAATGAGATCCGGCCAAATAAAGAAATCGTCATAAATGAGTGCGGGCTGCTCAGAGCCCGAGCCGGCGCTCAGCGCTCAGCGCTCAGCGCTCAGGGGACTACGTTATCGGTTTTCTCTCGGGTTATGAATAATCGAGAATGAAACTGTTGAGGCTACCCTTTTATTCATTGTTTCAACAAATCCATTCATATTTATGGTCATTTTAGATTGGACAGTTAATTTTCATGGAGCTCAGAGAATTTAATTTTTTAACAAACGCAAACGTATACTTAGACGGTGCCTATTTGGTTCATGAACACGATCCACAGAATACTTGGTTTCAAACCAATATGTCCAACAAATACGCTCTGATCGGAGTTCGCGACGCCGCCGCGCCGCCGCCGCCGGAGCCTTTACATCCACACTCCTCGACTCTCCTCTCCTCCACTCCCTCCTCGTCACTCGAGGCAGCTGCATCACCACCTACGGAACCACCTTCTCTACACAATAAAACCGTTGAACAAGTAGCACTTCACACGTGACTTGTCGAACGCCGTTGTACTTCCCGAACCCAGAGGAATTCCATTTGAATTCCCACAAGAGTGAATTTGTCAGAATTCAAATGCAGTGCTCGTAAATGCATCTCCACATACTAATATTATAAATTGGAAGTAATTCTGTCTGTCTGTTTGTCTGTCTATTTGTCAGTCTGTCTGTTACCTTCTCACGCTTAAACGGCTGAACGGATCTCAATAAAATTTGTCAGTGTGTAACACTCCAAACCATCGTAACATACCCTACCTGTCCAATATTGATTAATGTCGTTAGATTTGAATATTTTACCGTAACTTTTGTAATAAACTTATGATTTAAAGTGGCCAATGATCGTCTAGCTAGCGGAAGGACCCGTACGTTGTGTAGCAATAACTCAGATTCTTTTAGGAGCTTTAGACAAACGAACTAACTCTTCAACTTACTTGAAAACATCGATTCTTCAATTCTGGTACAGCATAACCAGCCTTTTTCATAGTCGGTTAAACCTAACTTTCTGTCTCTGAAACAGCTTAGATTACGTAGTAAGATTAGAATTCAATCCCGGGCATTCAAGGTAATGATAATTAGGTGAAGAAGTAGATTTAAGTATAGATTGCGATAAAAACTGGATCATTTTATGATTTCGGTTACAATGCCTCCACTGTGCGGTTACCAGAGAACTTTGCTTTGGCCTGTGCAGGTCCAGACCAAAGCTTCCTGTTATTAAGGGCTCCCATTCAGAGTCACATTCAGCGCCTCGGGGACAGTCGAAAGTAGAAGACTATCGCCTGGCCCGTACTCAGTGTAACCAGACATTTAAGTGCAAAGCGATTGAAAGACGCTAACTCAGTAGAGTTTTACGGGGAATGGTCTGAAGCGACCCAAATACACCTACCTACCTCTCCTACCCCTATCCTACCTCAACCTATACCTATACCTACCTAGAAGCTGCTGCTTCTGTAAACCGGGTGGAACCACACTCCAGGCTAACTGTAGATCTAATCAATAGACATAATAAACCCTCAGTTCTTCCACAATCGGGATGACGCTTGCAGAGAGAACCGTTTTAACGGAAGACAATTCCACAGACTTGGAACGTAAATGGTCTCCCAAGTCTGCTTGTTAAAATTTAATACACATCCAGGGTCTACTGGATGTGCTTGATAAACATAATAAGAATTTAGATTAGCCAGCTCTGGGATGTAACACGTAGAGAAACGATAAAATTAAGTACCTAGTGTGTTTACGTAACCTGAATCCTCACTCTCCGGAACGATAGAATGCTCTCTCCGAAATCCTCGCTGGTCCGAAGAATCTCAACGCTAAAATCCGATCCATTCTGAAGCCGTTCATCATATGTACTAGGTCGACCCAGCATTCTCTCAATCAGACACACAATTCCTCACAGTTTCTGGAAAAACCTAGCAAAAAACCCCAAAGCCCACCGACTCCTTTTTCTACCTAGACCCGACTGTCACCTCCCCGAAAAACGCCTTTTGTTTTCCTAGAGTAATCAAATTCAAATATTGTATTTTGCCGAACAAGATTTAAGAAGATTTTATTCCTTCAGTGTTACAAGTTATATCAGAAAGTGTTAAATGTTTCTATATTTGCAAATTGAATGAGCCAGCATAATCTGGACCGTTACAAGTGAGGTATACGTTTTGCATGACGACCTCCGTGGCGCAGCGGGCGAAGGTCCGCCTGCGACGCAGGAAGTGGCGGGTTCGAATCCCGCCTCGGGACAAATTTGTGTACGATCTGCAGAAATTTGTTCCGTTGGTCTGGGTGTTTTCTATGTATAATAAAAAATATCTATCTATGTAGTGTATTGTATTATGTATATCAGTTATCTAGTACCCATAACACAAGCTCTGCTTAGCTTGGGCCTAGATAATGTTGTGTGAATTGTCCAGCATTTTTTATTTATTTATTTATTTATATGGTATCCCGTAGGGTATGGTGGGGACGGACATAGGCTAGCGCGAGCGAAGCCGCAGGCAGCAGCAAGTCTTCCATGGTGTAATGCTGACCTGAAGCACTATATTTCCCCGCCCTCAGTTAGCCTGCCCGTGGTGACACACGTGACACGCACGTGCATTTCCTGAGTTTTTGCATAAGCGAAGTCTACAGCGAGATATTTATTATCCAAGGCCTACCTGAGTGTTTTTATGTTTATTATTATTAAACAGCGCTGCCTGTACACGAGGCTATAAATAAAATAAAATGAACCTAAATCTTGTGTAAAGTACGTTTTATGTGCGAGTGCAGTCTTATCGGACGCCTTAAGTGGGATCTTAAACACGCGTCTTCCTCCATGAAGCTAACGCGCTCCGGCGACCCAGATAACCTGATGAAGCGATCAGGACGCGTGAGATTATGACACACATACTTGTCTGCATACTACCCTCACTCCCTGGGGGCACGTGCCCCCGGGGGCGCGCGTCACCCCCTCCGCTGCACATTAGCCCCCGGCGGCGGTATGCAGGGCAATGCCATGGCATGCAGTGGTCGGGTCACTGAGAACACAAAACATTATGTTGCTCCTAACAAATGAGTTAGGGGAGAACACACCGGGCGCTTTCTGAGGATTAAGATGAGTGATGTAGCAAGTAGCTGTTGTTTCTTGTGCAGTTACTGGGATGTGGAGCATACCTATCTAACCTACTCACAAGGAACGCTTAGGGTAAAGTAATATGTTAATCATTCAAAAATGGCTCCAAACACTAGACTTATTATAGTAAAAGTAGCTGTAAGAAAGACCACCATAAAGTTGCAAACTGCCGCAAGCCCAGGCGAGCGCCACGCACGGTGAAACCAACACTACATCGATATCCAAAAGCGGATCGTTGTGCGGCTTAGAGCGGTGTCAGGTGTAGTCCAAACTGCCTGTATCACAGCCACATTCAGAAAATAAACCTTTCTACAAGCGGCAGCGGCGAAGCACTTACGTGTAAGACTGCAGAGCTCGGTGTGCCCCTGGCGCGGTGCCAGCGGCGCGTTATTGTCGTTCTTAAGCTGCGGTGCGGGTTCAATATCGCTCGACAAATTTTAGTCAATAACTCCGGTCTCGTCCACATAATGCGCGGATTACACGAGTCGATTTTCTGAGCCATTTCCATCCGCACCGCAAAAATCCTCCGCTAACTAAATGAAAGCTCGCTGTTGACGCGCTCCACTCACAAACGTATGGAACTGTCTTGTGTGGTCCGCGCAGGGTCCACAGTCGCCTGGCAGCGATCCAGCGGCGCGCGGCGGCGCGGGCGTTCGGAAACTCGGCCGATTAACTGCGGCTAATGGAAGTTTATTATTACCTACCCTTTGCCTACCCTAAAACAATACAGGTTAGAACAGACGCTGCGATGCCATCTTGTTTTATTATTTCAAACTTAGAGAGAGGGGATAACGCCAAAAGCTGTTTTAAAACTATTTTAGAAATGAACAAGCCCGTCAGGTTGTTAAATGCAATGTGATGGAAATGCTTCTAATTCTTATAATAGAGAAACATTTATTAATAATAGGTTCTTTTCGGTCAATATATTTGACAAGGTGTAATCATTTCATGTATAGCGAGCTAGAGGGCACATCGATACAATACATAGGCCTGCAGGGGCCGGAGCACCCTCACCTCAAATCTGAAGGGTACAGGGAATGCGCAGAGGAGGAAATACACCTTTTATTGATATTATTTGTTTTTATTCACTGATTTTTACAATTTTGGAGGCCATAGTGATCAACGTCACGATGGATGATGCAATCTCCGACATCCATAGACATAGACCATCAACTAGATTTTTAGTGTTGTGACACACTTTTATAAGGGATGCACCTACTAACAACATCCTCCTCAACAGCCCACATTGGTCCACTGCTGCCGGAGCACCCGCGCGGCACCAGACGGCACAGTCCGCGACGGCAGACGGAGGCACGACGCGATGGTGGGCCCCTTGCGTCTCTCGTTACGTCCCGAGAATACTTCCTCCTCGAAGGTTCGAGGAAGTGAATATGGAGGGGTTGTTTGCGTTCATTTGACAATAAACTCTCTCATCAGCACACATATTGTACGTCCATGGCTGACCAAGCCTGCCCCAGACAAGGGGTGCCACTATCCCCCGCTTGCAGGCGCCTTGATCATTGAACGTTCGCAACAGAAGCCACAGACTTTTCTCTGTGCCCTTTAGTAGAACCGTCGCTAGTGCCAACTCTCCACTGCCTCGCACCCTCACCGGGCTCAACAGACTTCTTGACCAGAACCCAGACTGTGATATCTTCGCAGACGAATGGAAGAGTTTAATGTTGGTATGCCTGAGGTTTTGCGAGACTGATGACTGAAAGGATGCCTGTTTGTTTTTGTTAATGTTGATTTAATTCGTCATAATCATGTTAATTTTATGAAAATCTTATTTATTATTTCAAATAATTAATTATTTGTCTCAACGATAATTTTCAATGTTAATTATTCTATATTGATTTATTTTATGAAATGTTTTAAAATTTTACAAAAATTTTAAGTAATTAGATAAATTATGTTTTTTAAAACTAGTGTAATTGGTTTATAAAAATCGTGTTAGTTACTAATCAAAATAAATAAATAAATTGCTCTGGACGTATTCTAAATAAACAGAAAGACGCTGCTGCCCTTCCGCCAGCGGGTGTCGATGATTACGTTATTCGCGGGCTGAGTTGGCAGGATCGATTCTTACGCCGTGAACGCCACCGCAAAGATAGATTTTTTTAAATACAAGCATAAATAAATAAAAGATAATTACAAGCATAAATAACAAACGATTGTTACGGAAGAGATATTTTATGCACAGAACATTTAAAAGTGTTGTCTCTAGTAATGAGAAACATTATTTCCGTTAATTACGGAACAATCGTTCGTTATCATAATTAACCGCAACATTTCCACAATAATTGCTGCACAGAAATTTATCATCACAATTTGTTTATCCCGGAACAAGCCTGACGTGCGTCCCCCGGGGACTCGGTAACGGGTTTACCCCTGGGGTAAATATATTTATATTTTCACAAAATTTGATGATTTTTTCCCGCTTTTCGGAAACCTATGTTGCATGCCTCGGTGACTTTTATCAGTTGTGATGCCTTAGGGCGTCCCGCGGGCGATCATTCTGGAAAGTCGTCAATTTTGTGACCCCCGATACTTTCTGGAGAAACTGAATGTCGCGAGCTCGTGATTATCCGCGCTAACTATATTTTAGAAAATCTAGTGCAAATAGTGCTCAAAAATGAATGAATTTTTGAAAACCTAAATGAAAAGTTTATATTGGGTATTTACCGCGCACTTGTGTTATTATAACCTAACGGGAATGAATAACAACTCAACAAAAATTGTGCAGGGTTGAAAGAAAAATAAATAATTGTGGCTGCCGCCGCCGCCGCCGCCGCCGCCGTAGGCAATATATTTGTCAGTGTATGTTTATAAATATTCAAATAAATGTCCAATCAAAGCAATCTGCGCCGGTTGTAGGTTACAAAAACATTAAACTAAACATTATAATAAAGCCAACGTGTTGCAAAAACTAGCGCCGGAATTTTCGATCAAAATTCCATATTTAGGAACACGATCTATCCGGTGTGACTCGCGGGTGGGCGCGGACCCTGGGCGGGTGTGCCCGGCGGGTGCTTGCGACCGCTGGGCGGGTGGGCACAAAAACTCGTTCGTGCGTGTTTCTGATAACCCTTTATCGCTTAATCAGTGGATGACTCCTAAACATGCTTCATCGCAAGAAACAGTAGAGCGGCCTGGTGGAGACAAACTCACACGTTTTTAGATTTATTAGGGGAAGAACTGTAAAGGTAGCGGTAGGTATTAGCCTGAAAATGTACAAACTAACAAGAATCTTTCAGGAAAAGAACATTCACACCTTAGTTACTCATGATGACAAAAAGTAACTTTGTTTTATCTTCCTATCTAACTTTGTCTTATCTGTTATCGCTTAGGGGGTGCCTCACTAAACTTTGTCGCGAAAGCGCATACAGTCTATCGATAGCCGCTAAACATTCAGTCAGTCCATTCAGAGCTACACTACAAACGAGAGCCAGTTGAGTCCGTCCGGAGCACACGCGTGTGTGCCACGGCGAGCGAGCTCCACAGGCGCGCTCACTCGGCTGGAAGTAAGCTCTTAACTCGCGGTAAATAAAAACTACACATACTGGACTGGCGCGGCGCGGGCCACGGGCGGCGGGGGCGTGCTAGACAAGTGTCGGAACTTTCATTCATGTGAAAACAGAAAAATAATTAATTTACCTTGATATTATTTTTCATTTCTTTTGTCAAGGTATGTACCTATAAAAGAATTGGTGAAGCTAATATTATTTTGGTAAAATAAAAGTAACGACGATTTATTTTGAATGCTATGTTTTTCCGCTAAAGGTTCTGGTATCTTCACCGATTCCCAATTCTTTCTCATCATCTCAGCCGTACGATATCTGACTGTGTGACTTGCTCCCCCAAAGATCTACACAATGATGGTGACCTTCAGCAAAACCTCAGTAATTGTGAAATAAAATTAAAACGGAAGGATGGTTTCGAAATTCAGGTCGACCCTTTGCGTGTGATTTGCGAAAAACTGTTATTCGTCCCTGTCATTTGTCTACGAGCAAGAGATTTCACATCTCGCTGGCGCCGCAATAATAAGGGTAGGTAGAGCAGAGGCGCATAATTTAGCCTTTTTATAAGTTTACTCCGAGAACTTGGGAATAGGGGAAATATGGCAGCGAGGCACGGGGCTCGGCGTTCGTCATCTCCGGACGAGTTAAGTGCAGGGTACTGGAACAAAGGATAGGAGGAAACTGGTAGATACCTACTACCAGCTTATATGACTATACCAGGGTCTTTCAAGGTCAGTCATAAACGGTTTTCTTCCAAAGTGTGTCCTTTTTGTAAAATATTCTTTATTAATGAATTATCTGGTATTGCATTGAAGTCCTCCTCCTATCTCAAAAATGAATTTGTCTTTCTCTTCTCTTATCTTAGGTCGATTTCGAGGGAAAGTGGGGTAATACCGGACCCTAAGGAAAATCAGAAATAAAAACGAAGTCTTAAGATCCACGAATAAACTTTATTTAGTAATGGGAACTTTGGTTTATTCGTCACGTAACTGAAATAGTTTTATAGCCTTATTACTAAGTATAAATATCTAGGAACCAATTAGAAAAAAGTTTATGTTTAACGGTTTTGCACCACGGGTACATAACCGGGTACTGTACCCGGTTTTATCCTTAACAACGATAGCAACGAAAACCAAGTTCGTCTTTTTCCTCCCATTTCGTGCAACCTTCATGGGCATTTTCACACATTTTTTACCTAATCATCACTTGTTTTGGTATTGCCAACAATTTACGTTTTTGTTGACAAGCTGATCAGGTTAGCCAACATTACCAAAAAAAATCGCGTGTATTTTGAAAAAGTGGTTTATGAATTGCGGACGGTCCTTGTTTTATCCTTGTATTACCCGGTTTGAACTAATCTCCCCTACCTCTCACGCCCATTTGTCATGTTTACCTCTCACGACGTATCCAGCCCACTTCCACCCCAATACTGGTGCTCTGGTACTTTGCAGACTCACAACTGAACGAATTAAGTCTAACATCTGAAAACTCAAACTTGTGCCGCACTTCACATTCATTCACATTCGCATTCACTCACATCTTCACAAATGAGTAAGTTTGATAATAGTTGTTTCATATAATTTCTGTAATTCTCGTGTCAGCACCTACATGTTCCTGCTTATGATGCCTCCAGCACCCACGCCTGCATTTTTCTGTATCCCTTTAGAACGCAAGCGCTCGCCGCCGCGCGCCGCCGTAGTGCCTGTTTGTGCCGGCGGAGAAACTAACAAAAAACTCATCCATCAATTTAGAGAGCGTCGAGTAATTAAAGGGAATCCCGCGTAATCCCGCTGAGTCCCGCACACACCGGGACACCGCCGGCAGCCGGATCCCGGCCGGCATGAATTTACTTACAAATTATATTTTTGAAGAAGAATTTTATAAATATAATCAGACAAATCCGGTAACCGGAACGGACGGAAGAAAAGCTTTATTTTTATTTTTTGAAGACATTTCGGAGGATAACTCCCGGATTATTCGGTAACGGAGTACATTTTACAAATAATTCTTCGAGAAGTTTCTGTTTGTTTTGAACTTATAATTTGAAAAGTTTATTATAAGAAATTCGAAAAAAACCTTGTAACAACATCTAAATAAGATGTAAATGTCGCTCTCAAAAAGGGCGTGAATTTCAGAAACCAATTTTCATTTTCATGTTAGTTTAAGTTACGAGCTTTCTGGAAAGCGAGCTCTATATTTTCGCAGAATGTTCAAGAAAATATTTAGCACACTGTGTCTAAAATATTTAGTCACAGTGTTCCCAAAAGGGTGTCACTCGCACTGTCCCGCCGCCGCACCGTGCCGCCGCGCCGGCCGCTGAGCGACCAAACTATATAATATCGGGTGTCGCCAGAGGAGCCTCGGGATAATGAAACTTTGTCGCTGAAAGGTGACTTTACGTGAGGTTGTTGTTCGAGCACAGCGCCGGGCGCACAAATAATCTCGGATGATTCCACTTTATGATTGTAGAGACGTTAAATTCAAGCTTGCATACAATGTCACATAACAATGTGGCTTTTTATGATGCTTGCCACGTCTTAACATAACTCAAGATATTATGTGTTTTGTAATTACGGCAGAGGTTTATTCGACGTTAAAAGCTCAAAAAAGTCAATCTTCCGAAAGCTATAAGCTAAATAAGAACTAAAGAAAACTCTTGGGTTCTTTATTCAAACCGAAAAAGTTTTAGAAGTAAATTGAAAGTTGAGCTCGCTCATAAATAAGTTGCAGTTCCCACAGAGCTATTCCTGATAAACGTCAGCTTCAGTTCTCCTCTCAGAAGTGCAGCGTTTGCAAGTGCACAATAAAACAAATTGGTTATCCTACACAGCCTTCCCGTTCAGAATATCGGAGTGCATATCTATCGCGGCGCTGCGGCCGACCAGTCCGACCACTTCCGCATTCTAAACGTCACTCGCAAGTCAAGTGTACTGTATCTGCAGGGCAGAGATGAGGTGTGTAGCGATACGTTAGTTACTGGAACAACTTCCGAGCATCTTATATTATTTATTAAAAATATAAATTATTTGTTGGGTAGGCATTATGAAATTACTCCCTATGTTGAGCTTGAGAGCCAATAAGGCGCTTATCAGGGAAGGTACGCGCATCGCAGTGCACCAACCCCATTCACCGATTTTCCAATTTTCACTAAAAATTTTAGATGCCAATCAATTCTGTTTCTTATTATGATCAAAAACTTATACTAGACCGTTGACCTTGAAGTGAGGTTAAAATACTTTAAAGTCAGAAATCCAAAAAAAACTTTTTCTGCTGTTCAGTTCTGCTGTGATAATGATGTGAGAAGCCATCGCATCGTAAAGTTTCATCTTTTTCTATTTCAATAAGTTAAATAATAAATAATTTGTAAGTTCTGGCGGTAAGAAGTAAAATGTATTACCTACCTCAATTGTTTTAGTTTACACATAAAATTGATATACTGTTCGATCTCCGTGTAACTGCTCGGGGCGGCGGCGGCGGCGGCGGCGGCGGCGGAGGGCTGAGCTCGCGAACTAGTCATACGTTATTCATGGTCCACGCACAGATAGTAGTGTAGTTTGTATCGGTTCAGTCGTAGAATAAGCTGCAGTTAGTAGGGCGTAGCCACGGTAGGTAGATCAGGTACGTGCCAGAGGCAGTGTGGGGCCGGATGGCTCACGGATTGCGGCACTTTGGGCCGATCTGTTTTGCTCGTTTTGCGCGTATCGCGTGTTTTGCCGTGTTTGTCGTAAGTGAATGCGGAATGCCCTCGTTTTTGCGCTTCAGCAGTAATTCCTAAGTAATGTCGTTCGAGCACAGATTGGATTGTGGTTCGTTCGGGGCGCGATTCACGGGTTTTTGTTGCCTGAAAAGACGGAAAATAATTTATAACAAACAAAAACTGTCCTATCATTATTTAAAATGCCGATAAACTGAACATAAGCTTCGTTCGTGCTATTAGCACGACGCGACGTGACGGGGTGTGTTGCTCTGCGGCGGAAGCGTGGTATGGTATGGTATGGTGTGTGTACTCCTGTGTCCGCACTTAGATTCGGGTTGGTCCATTGTGCGTGTTTTGTTTGCTAGTTCAACCAGCCTAACTCCGTCCAGAAGCGCAGAATCTTCCTGGGATCTTCACAGGCTTCGCGGAGTGACCTCGGGTGGTCGAGGATTTCGTGTCGTTGCGCTGTGACTCCCTCGCATTCCAGGACTACGTGGGCAGCTGATTCTTCGTTAGTGAGACACCCCTTGCAGAGAGGGCTGTCTGTTGCTCCGATGGTGAAGAGATGTTTGTTCAGTGGACAGTGTCCTGTGAGTGTCCCCACTAGGACGCGTAGGTCCGTTCTGGTCAGGTTCAGTAGGCGCTTGGTTAGTCTTGGTGATGCAACTGGAAGTGCTGCTCTTGCCTGGCGGCACTCTTGTAGGTGTGTCCATCGTTCAGTATGCGTTTCTGTGGTTTTTAGCTTTATCCATGTTCGGAATGACGGAAAATAATTTATAACAAACAAAAACTGTCCTATCATTATTTAAAAATGCCGATAAACTGAACATAAGCTTCGTTCGTGCTATTAGCACGACGCGACGTGACGGGGCGTGTTGCTCTGCGGCCGAAGCGTGTCTAATTGGCGCGTGCCGGTGCGAGACAAGTGACAACAAACAAATGGACAAGTGAGCGTGTTCCTGCGCTGGTAGCTATCTCGTAAGTCAACATTGTCACGTCGTAGCTCCACAAGAAATATCGCCGGCATTTTTTCGCCGCCCCGGCACACATAGTGGCGACGCTACGGACGTCGAAAAACGCTCGTAAATCGCAGCCGACAATGGAGGCCGTCGAGCGTGGCTGACTCGCAACCAGGGCTACCAGCCAGAGCCGAGACATGGGTATCGGTTCTTATTATACAGAGTCGGGAATATCGATGGTATCATTTTTATATGTACCAAATTGGTTGATTCTCGGTTACTGTGACACTCTTATGCAATCCGGTACACTGGAATCAGAACGCTACTTTGATTAGAATATAACTAATAACCTCACAAACTAACATTGTGTCAGCTCTGAACTGTTATCAAAGACAACTTTTATTCACAAAAGGTGAGCTCGCTGAAAGCACGGAGGCTGTTCGCTTTTCACGATTGTCGCTTGCAATTAGCATCTAGAACGGGAATTAAAGCGACCTATCTAAGCTCGCATAGTTTGAAACAAGCAGCGTAGGTTAATAAATCGTGATAACAATCCCAGGAAGACAGCTGTAGACCGCGAGCGCATTGTTCCCGCGGGGTGCAGCTAGGCGGGCGGCGGCGCCCTGTCCCAGGTCAGCGCAGCCCTGGTCTGGCGCGCCGCCAGCCGCCCCTGCCAGGGACTTCCTCTAATTAAATCCACTCCATTCATACGAGATTGTTTAATGGCGTCATCTAAAGTTGTCTCTCGAAGCCAGCCGTGGCTTCCCCCGAAACACTTTTTGCTTCATTTCCCGTCACTTGAACCCGCATTGAAGACGGTAGGACTCATTGAAGGCACAATAGAATGCTTTTAATTGTCGTTCGGAATCTTCACCAAACATCAATATTACATTTTAATTGTTTCTTGTGATGAATTTTGGAACATTGAATGGAGCTTGGACTTAACGATACAGGTTCGGCCTAGTGTGAGATCCATCGGTAAAATCATGGTCTCTAAGCCTCTTAAAATAGTCTTACAATGTTAATTCTACCTATCTATTAACGCCGACGACCTCCATGGCACAGCGGGCGAAGGTCCGCCTGCGATGCAGGATGTTACTACGGATTCCCGCCTCGGGACAAATGTTTGTACGATCTGCAGATATTTGTTCAGTGTGTTCTGGATATAATAAAAAAATGTCTATATATTTTTTTTATATATTTTTGTATAATAAAAATATATATATCAGTTATTTAGTACCCATAACACAAGTTCTGCTTAGCTTGGGGCTAGATAACGCTGTGTGAATTGTCCAGCATTATAATTATAATTTTAAAAAAAATTAAGAGCCTAATATACTGTAATATGGTTATTTTTTGCTGCACTTTAATATATTTTACATATATGTTTTAATCCTTAAACTCTAGATTCTCTCCAGCATTGATCTGATCACAACTGTCTAATTTAATGGAAACTGCACTATGTCATTGCGTTTTACCTGCCACGAGTACCTATCGGTCCGATACTAAAACTATATCTGAATACTAAGATATATAATATATATAATGGTAGCAATAACAGATCCAAAAGCTCGGGCGAAATAGTTTGAAGACAACAAATTTTATGAAATAATAAAATCGTGTGTCACGTTCCTGCTGAAGTTAACTTTGTCTCTGGTACATTTCCACGGCCAGCCTTTGGCTGAACGGATCCTATAGAAAGGCAACGACATAGGTGGATGGCATCCCGGAAAAGGATACAGGGTACGTGTTTATGGCGGCGCGTGAAGTAGCGGGGAGACACTAGTATACAATAATAGAAATGTAATCCTTTAGTTAGAATGTCCAGTTGACTGAAGTACGCTCGTAATTACAGCGTGTGTGTCATCATCAGACATTAGTCAGTTATCGCGTCAACGCCTCCGCGGCGACGCATCTTAATACATGATGGCAAGATTTCTGGAATAGAGATTCTAATTGTCAGTAGTTGGGTTGCATATCGAGTGAGCGATGTAAACTGTGGACATACCTAGTGGTTTGTTGGAATTTGACTTTGAAATGTTTGTTGCACTTTTGAAGCTGCCAGAGATCGAGATTACGATTTAAGACTGCACCTGAGATGTAGCATTCTTTTTTGATGGCAAGTTTATTCCTCTTCTAGGTCATGAGGAAATGTTTGCCAATTTCGCAGGACAGATTAACCAAAAAAAAACATGAAACATACATAGCCGTTTAGTTCTTACTATTAGATTTCATCTACTCGTAAGCGAGTAGAAAACTCGACTGGGTCGGTAAGTCAATGTTCGTACTGTTGTGCGGCGGCGGCGCTGCGCTGCGGCACGACGCGGATGCACGGATACATGCCGCATGTTGTATTCATGGGCTGCTCCGTGCAGTCTGCGCCGCGTACAATCTTAACTTTACTCTCACATAAATCTTAAGGTCCAGTCCGGCTCCGAGGAAGCGCAATCATAAATGGTTACAAGAGTGTGAAAATTTAAAATCTTGAACGAACTTCAGGCTAAAGTTCTTTGCTGTTAGAGATTCCGTGAAAATGTACAGTCCTTTGAACACTTTCGGCACTATTATCGTTAGACCTAAATTCTTAGTTTTTACGGTCGTAACATGAAGGAGACCGGTTTCTAGCAAACTATTCTTTAGCAGGCTGCCTAAACTGCCTCTACGTGTTTGAGAACTGGTGTTTTGATGGAGAAGTTCCACGTTGAGAAGTTGTGCAGAAAAGTTCGCGTCTCGGCGCGCTGCGAGTACCAGCGTGCCTACTGCGGCGAGCGGCTGCTAGCGTAACAATACTTATCTTAATGAACAAAAATGTGCGTATGTAGAAGAGGAGATGTATACGATGAGTAACATCTAGTAAGCACACAAGGCAGCAAAATACATTACTGTTTCCCTCAGACCTTCTAGCCCGCTATCTTGTTTACATGTTCAATTTTAAAGTGCAGTAAAATGTTATTTAAATAAAATCCTACCTACATAGTAGCTTAGTCGATCTCTTGCTTTCAAAATATTTTTTGGTAGATCGCAGACACCATAAGTCTGAGCACCCCTGCCTTAGACCTTCTAGCCCGCTATCTTGTTTGCAGTTGATAATAGTTATCAGTAGTTCCAATTGAAATAGAGCATTCTGTGATGTTATTGCTAGTAGGCAATTCAATTAAAATGAAATGAATTGTAATTAAACTAGATAGATCGCTGTAGGTAGCTATAGAGCTAGTAGGCTGACGTATGTGTTTTCTACAAATAAGTCAACGCGACATACGCGTTAAAATCGGTAAACGCCATAGATTTATATCTATGGTAAACGCATTATTTTTAATTCATAAAACTTTTTCTTTGTCAGCCTCCATTATTGTTATTTTTTGCTCTATTGCTAAATTCTGTAAAATTTGTAAACCTAATGGCAGATAATCGTGCTCTCAAGTTTATGTGTGAACATGAACATCCCTGTAACACCTATGTGTCACAAATGAATATTTGAACTTATAAGCTGTGTAGATATCTACACAGGTTATAAGTTCAAATATTCATATTTTCTAAATATCGCCTGAAACTTGCTCTGCTAAAAGTTGTTCCAATAATGCAAACGCGTTTGATCTCTAGAGGTAGGTATTGTCTTTTATGTTCTTTAAGTACTAAATCCCAAGCTGAGCTAGAAACATTCTAGAAATATCCAGAATATGATTCCTTGTGCTCGCAGCGGGCCAACCCTGACGCGACGGTCCCAACCGATGGTTCTCGAGCACCCCCCGAGGGGGCCGTCAGTCGGACTCGGCATCGCCGCCGATTGCCCGCTTTCACCACATTACACGTTTTGCCGATGTTACACAAAATAAACATCTATCCAGAGTATACAGGGTGGATCTTTTTTGACGGGGCAGTAAGGGGAGGTACCTCAACTGGTGTAGTTACAGGAAAATGCTCTTAGAAGAGTATCCATATTTTTTAGAGAAATTTTTATCCACATTCACAGATTTTAAAGAAGAAGTACTTAAAAAGTCCCATACATTTTATAGGAAATCATCGCAGCTTCGAAAACCTTGTGAACCTAAAATATGAAAAAAACACAAGACTGATTACGTAGATTGTTAGTAAATAAAAAATGTCTGGATTATTGAAATTTTGATTACGTATTTTAAAAGTGTATTTTATTTATTATTTGTAGGTTAAAATTAAAATTTTGTTTCAACCAAATCTGTGTATCAGCCTACCTAGTTGGGTCCATACACAGTTTTTCACGAAAGTTTTTGAGTAAAAATTTAAATTACTCTTGGACTCCTTATAAAATTTATGGGAAAAGTTTTTTTTGCGATTTCTGACTTTTTTAGAACTGTTACCTAGAAGTTTTTGATCAGTATAAGAAATAGAATCGACTGGCATCAAAAAAAGTTTTATGTGAAATGTTAATTTCCTTGCTCACTATAAGTTTATTTGAAAATGTGTAAATGGGCATGGAAATTTCTCTTAAAATATGGATAGCCTTCTAAGACCATTTTTTCGTCTGCCCCGTTGAAAAACTCCAGCCTGTATAGTGAGGGCTATCTGCATTATTCTCACAGAGTAATATTACCTACCTGAATAAACGTACTTTGTTTAATGTAGTGTTCTGATAACTTGACGAGACAATAAGTAGATATCGCGACAAATTGTCGATAAGTGTCTCGTTGACCTTTGCAATGAAAAGGTTTTGACTCTCATATCACCCGCCACGTTACTTATCTTATGAAAAAGCAATAATTATCGTTAGTTGTGGAAAGACTAGCGTACAGAGCGGCCATGTCCGGAGCTGCAATATCCTCGCGAGTATGTGTGGTGACGGGCGCCAACAAGGGCATCGGGCTCGCCGTGGTGCGGAGCCTGCTGCGGCGGCGCTGCGGGCCCGTATACCTGACGGCGCGGGACGAGGCGCGGGGCGCGGCGGCGCGGGACCAGCTGTGGCAGGAGGGACTGCGGCCCGAGTACCACCAGCTCGACGTCACCGACAGGGATAGCATCCTCCGGTTCAAGGAGCACGTGGTCAGCAAGCACGGTGGCATCGACGTCCTCATCAACAACGCCGGCGTAGCCGCGGGCGTGGAGGAGGACGCAGCCTACGAGGAGGCCAAGTACATCGTCGATGTCAACTACTACTCGTACCTGGCTCTCGAGGAGCTGCTGTACGGGGCGGTGCGTGCCGGCGGGCGGATCGTCAACGTGGCCAGCGACTGCGGACACCTCTCCAACGTGAGGAACGCGCGCTGGATCCGGACGCTGTCCAACCCCGAGATCTCGCGTGATGACATCGACCGGTTCGTGCAGTGGTTCCTCGCCTCCAGGAGGGACGGCACTTTCGACCGGGACGACTTCGCGGACGGAGGCACGCTGTCCGCCTACCGCGTGTCCAAGGTGGCTCTGTGCGCACTCACGAGGGTGCAGCAGAGGGAGCTGGCGGCGCGAGACATCTCCGTGAATGCCATGCACCCGGGGCTTGTGCAGACGGACATGACCCGGAACGTGGGCTTCCTGACCCCGGCGCAAGCCGCGGAGACCCCCACCTGGCTCGCGCTGGACGCGCCCGCCAGCCTGCAAGGACAGTACGTCTGGTACGACAGGTCGGTGTTGGACTGGTTCGACTACAAAGCGGATTACTTTTTCAAGTCGCAAAAGTTATTTGAATGAAGCATTTCTCTAATAAAAGCGTGTTTTATTAAATCTCTCGGAAGACTTGACGCAGATGTGTCGGTCGGGGCTGGAGCGGTGTCTCCGAGCGCCTTACACAGCTCATCAGCTGCTGCGGTCCATTAGCGGCGGATCGCGGCGATCCATCGCAGATGAATTATTCATGCAGCTTCCATTACGCGGGAGAGCTCCGTTTGTTTTCTATTTAGACTTACTGTAACATGACATTGTGACATTGTTTTGTGCGCAATTTTCCTTCTTCTGATTCTTCATTTAACTTGTAAAGCGCTTTGGCCTTCAAACGAGAACATCCCTGGAATCGTAAATTTTCATGAGAGACCGTTTCAGTTTCGTTGAACAAACTCATTTTCTTGCAGAATGAGCTGTTGAAAAGACTTAGTGAGTCTGATTTCATGCATAACCAGTGGAAAGTCATGAGATCGGCCTGTTAATATTGACCTTGACTGACACACAGATTAGTTTGAATATCTTTATCGTAGCACCTACACAGACACCTTTTCCCTTCCAGTCGATTGCAAAGTCGTTGAGAACCCGATCGATAGGTAAATCAAAGTGGTTTGTTTATCTCAAATCGGTCATACAGCGGGCCCGAACGGCATGCAGGATACAAAGTGAATCGCAAGCCCTCTAATGGCTGGAGTAATAAGTAGTAAGTAAGCCCGCGCTGCATCGGTGATGGTCGGCGTCGCGTCGTCGTCGCGTCTCGTCGTCGCATCATCTGCGCGCCGCAGCTTGTGCATGAGTGTGTACTGGGTTTGTTTACATAATCCTTATCTCTACGTCTTATCTCGAGTCATTGGTTCTTCATAATATTTGTGTAGATAACGAAGATTTATATTATTTCAAGAACACAAGACATCTTTCTGTTCGACAGATTTTGAAAAGGAATATAATCTGAACAGGTATTTAAAAATAATCTGATCTTTACTGTGGGTGTTACACTTCTTATTCTCGGAAAGACTGGCTGAACCTCAAAGGAAGAGGGGAGAGGGGGCGATAATAAACGCGAGTGTTCGTTTAATTCCCAGTGTTCTCGTCTCGGAACAGCGCAGCCAGTTAACTAGCAGCTTATCTTAGTTCCAATCACCCCCCACCCCCTGGACCTACAAACTAACTCTTCGAGCTCGAGCTCGCAGTTCTGGAACTACTATAATGTGAGTGCTGCTAATGAGACAGGTGAGGCAACATTTATCGGCCGCCACCATAATGAACAATGCATAGCACACCCTACCTACAATGCATACTGTAATTCGACGAAGGGTAGGTTACGTAGGTTGTAGCAAGTAATTTGTTGTACTTTATATAATATACAATTTTTTTAGAAAATTACAGTAACAGAATAAAACCATTACAACTAATAAATAATAAATAAATAAATAATGCTGGACAATTCACACAGCATTATCTAGCCCCAAGTTAAGCAGAGCTTGTGTTATGGGTACTAGATAATTGATATACTTAATACAATACACTACATAGATAGATATTTTTTATTATACATAGAACACGCCCAGACCAAGGGAACAAATTTCTGCAGATCGTACACAAATTTGTTACGAGGCGGGAATCGAACCCGCAACCTCCTGCGTCGCAGGCGGACCTTCGCCCGATGCGCCACGGAGGTCTTCTATACACATATAATACACATATATCTATTTCTTCAAAATCTAAGCCGTTTCAGAAGGCAGAGTGCCCAGAATGCTGGCAGCATTGCCACGTTGAATGGCAATGCTAAATCGTTGACCGAAATAGGAGCCAGCATTCCGATCACTTGTGGACTCATAAGAAGTTTGGTAAGATCTTTATAAATTGCGTGTGCCCCAGGAGAGGCTTAATTTGAAACCAAACTACAAACGAATCTGCCTTGAATTAACAGTGGGATTGGGAGATCAATCAGTGTTTAGTAGTTTTGGTGGGTTCCGGACAAACGTCTATATTTGTATGGGAGGTGGTTACATTTTTTTTAGAATTATGACCTGGCGTCATTACAAACGTGTTGAGCCTTATAGTCTCTTAAACACTACGCAGGAAGCTGCTTCTGCGACTACGACGGAACAAAATACCACTCTAGACTATTTACATACCGCAGCGTACTGCGTAGTGGTCAAGAGACCAAGGCTTTAAAAGTGTTAACCTGCAGTTCAAAGAGTGTCAGTGAATTACCAGTTACCCTGTATAGCTAAGTAACAAAATTAAACTGAATCAAAAACGAAACACGAAATGGGTAAACCTATTATTTAGATCGTCTGTGTCTCAACTGAACGCAACTCTGATTTATATGTAACAGACACGATGATTTCAATAAACATTAACATAAACTTTGGGTCCCATTAATATGATACGGTTCGGTCGCGTGCTCTACCTAAATCGGCTTGAATGCGATTAAATTTACGAAGCCAACTATCCTGCGTCGCTAATAGCGCCGGATTTACAGGCGATCCTAACGGGTTCTACACACCAACTCAGCAACACCGCCGACACAACCATCCGGACAACCATCCACCAATGACAAATGTGATTTAATCCAAGATTTAAATTTATTATTTTAATTTTAAGTTTCACTATGTGGACACGCGTAAAAACCTTGGCGTGTCCAGATGACGAAATAATAAGTGATACTAATTTTGAGTTTCACCAACTTGACACACGTGTGTCTAGTCGCTCGTGTCGAGTTGGTGAATCACCCAATGAAACATGCACATCCCGGCAGGTTGATGTGTGCAGTGCAACATTATTTTACGACATGTCTGCAACAATGTCAGTAGCATATCCGCGATGCACACACAGCATACCTTGTCAAAAGTTACTGATTTCGTGCCACCGAATATTTAGCAAACCGAATTTGGCGCCAAGCGACTCCGGTGTGTAGAGTCCGCGTTGTGCCGGCGTGATGAGCTGATTTATCAGTACGCACCTGACGGAGACGGCTGCGTGATGACACGCGCCTGGAAATATACTGAGCTTACTCAGGTATCGGCTCAATCAAAATAACTGTGAGACTTAGAGCCTGGAAACTCGGTGCACGGGCACGGGTGAGATGGTCCCTGTATACAACAAACCTTCTCTATTTGATTTCTCACATATCCCATACATTATTTTTCTAATAATTACTTAATTTTCTTCTAGTACGAAGTGAAGTTCTGTGTAAATATTTTCCCCAGATTTTAAATACTTCGCTCTACAAAACAAGCCACGGGCCCGCGCGACGCCCGCGCCCGCATCGACGAAACAAATGAAATAGAACAATCAAACATCCATTATAACTCCAAGTATAATAACAATACTCCAAGTTTTCCCTGTTCCTAAGCAATTTACAAATTCACATATCTTCAAAAACTTTCCCGCGAACAAACATGAACTGTATTCGGGGGAGTTTAGAGCTCTAATTATTTTGTGGGTAAATCAAAAGATGATACCCTGAAGCAAATAAACGTAAACTTTATAATGTAATGCATAGAGTGGAAGAGCTGTGTTGGACGCATCACGCAGGCGACGCGACGATGGGATTCAAGTGAATATTAACACGGGACTAATGGAGTAATGCCACTTTCGTATGAATAATTCACGTATCGAATTAGAGCGGAGTTGTTTACATTTGAATTAAAACTTCTGCGTGTGGCTCCGGAGCCCGGCTCCGGCGCGGCAGCCTGTAACCTTTCGTCACACCACTGTTCGTGTGGTTAGTCCGCACGGTTGTCGTCACCACACAGCTGTTCGTGTGATTAGTCCGCACGGCCGTCGTCCACACACCACTGTTTGTGTGGTTAGTCCGCACGGCCGTCGTCACCACACCACTGTTTGTGTGGTTAGTCTGCACGGCCGTCGTCACTACACCACTGTTTGTGTGGTTAGTCCGCACGGCCGTCGTCACCATACCACTGTTTGTGTGGTTAATCCGCACGGCCGTCGTACACCACTGTTCGTGGGGTTTTGTTAGTTACAGGAAACAGCAACTATAGTTTCTCCTAACACTTCAAACTTAAGTAACCACCTGCCATCCACCTCTCACGAATCCTAAATATTATTCTGCCTCGGGCTTTATCGATCAATAGAAAGTTACTATTTAGAATCAAGGATGGCACTAATTTCGAGAACGAATTTTGAAAGAAATTTTACAATTTCATTGGGCATAGTTATGTGTAATAAATAAATAAAATAAATAAATAAATAATGCTGGACCATTCACACAGCATTATCTAGCCCCAAGCTAAGCAGAGCTTGTGTTATGGGTACTAGATAACTGATATACTTAATACAATACACTACATGAATAGTTATTTTTTATTATATATAGAAAACACCCAGACCAAGGGAACAAATTTCTGCAGATCGTACATAAAGTCCCGAGGCGGGAATCGAACCCGCAACCTCCGGCGTCGCAGGCGGAACCTCGCCCGCTGCGCCAAGGAGGCCGTAATGTGCTAGATTATTTCTGGCTACACCTCACCTCACCTCAATAGCCTATATTGGTCCACTGCTGGACGCAGTCCTCCCCCTGATAAGCGACATATTGATTATTATCTCATGAGGTACTGCCTATAATCCCCACACTGGGCATGCGTTGCAATTGTCCTGCAGGGGGCGCTGCTGCCCGCTCCCGGGTGATGTCCCTCAGTCGTTTTACCACACCCGCGGGAAGAATTGGGGTTGTGTAAATTCTAAGCCACACCTCTTCTGGCTACAGCCATTTGTTAATTTCCCTCAAGAAAATGTATCTAGCTAACATTAAACCAAATTACCAAGATCAAATGACCCGGACTGGCTCTAAGCTTGTTGTACGAACATACCTACTGGGATTATCTTAACACATGTCATGTACCGAGGCTGGTATGTTGTGAACGCAGTTGCTCCGAGCGTTGACTAGCCGGGTTAGGGTACATCTGGTCCGAATCTCAAACTGATCCGCGGACGAGATGTCCACTTCACTTTTGTGTTGGGGTACATCTGGTCCGCATCGATCGGTGGTAGGCCCAGCGTAGGTAGATAAGGAGCAGTGGTAGCTACATGCGGCCGGATGTCACGGGACATGGAGCGCGTCGGTGGATGCTAGAGCACGCACGCCCCGCGCCTCGCCGTCGCGCCGCGTCGCTGCACCGCGCCCGAGCCTCGACGGTCATGGACCTCGCAGATCTCTGTTCTGGACTACTCTACGCTGCACAGTCAGTCACTAGCTGCCTACATAGGTGCATATAGATGCACCTACCTATGTAGGCAGCTAGTGACTAGTCGTTCGACGAAGGCGTTTTGACAGGGCAATCGTGCAGGGCCCAAGGAACGGGTCGGGGGGGGCGGGACGCTCCCGAGTAACTAAGGCGGTGATGTATTCTACTCGGGAGCGTCCCTCCCCGTCCCGTCCCTTGCCCCCCGTACGATTTCTCTGTCAAAACCACGTCAAAATGCCTACGTCGAACGACTGTGTGCATATAGGTAGGCTGTGCTAATCCTTTCCTCTATCAAGTTAGCGATCCGAATGAACATGGGTTCGTGTTCAGAAAGTTAGACCGCGTCTTCATCCTACTCTCATGTATCGGTAGAAAGAAGTAAATTGCGTAAAAGTTTCATGCTCCCAAAAAGGCGAATTTGATGAACTTGTGCAAAGGATTGTTAACATATTTCTTTTCTGATCCTCCGTAACAAAGCCACTCAGCGACACAAAGCGAGGCATTAGCATTTCATAACAAGTTCCACCCGGTGCGGGGACGACGACGACGACGCTGGCATTTTTGCCAAGTTGTGCAACTCTCAAACCGAGCCGCTCTCCCCCGTGCGCCCCCGCGCACCCGCGCCCCTCACTCAAGCACATCCTATGATTTGGTTTTATGACGTCATGAAATTCTTTCTGATAAGTAGATGCCGACCTAAGTACATACTACCGTTGGTATTCCTTCAAATCCTATGTTTTGTGTTGCTAAGTTCAGCTACTTGGAGTTCGTCCGAAGTTTTAAATAAAAGCGAGGGATCGAAGCGATTTCAAGTTTTCAATCCTTTTCAATCCGAGTGTACAGAAAGTCTGTCAATGGATACTACGCAGCAAACAGAACGCCACAACTCGTGCTATTGACGGAGTACCTATCTACCTCCTCAGTGAAGACGCTCGCCGCAAGTTCCGAGTCACCGTCTCGGCGCGGAATCGAACCCGCCACTTTGTTGCGAACAGCGCTAGCGACCGCACTCGGGACATATTCCCTAACTACAACAATAGTTTCACTTTGGAACTCTGTTAGCTACCGGATTCTAAATAACCGCGCGACGTCGCGTCGGCGACGTCTGTTTATCTACTGTGACGTCTTCTGCCTGCGATTACTCATCAGTACAGACCACCAGCGTTGCTGGATTTGATTGAAGATAAATTGAAATAATTCTACTCTAGTCAAAAGAGATCTCTAAGGTCCGTATAAAAGCTTGCCTAGTCATGATGATTATCGTCGGTTAGAGCATATTTTAAAAAATCTAGAATATTTACAGTTATATATATTTAAATTTTTATGATCCCTCAGAGGTGCACTCAAATAAATAAAATTTTCCTACGAAAATGCAAATCCTTAGCTACAGTACCTGAAACAAAAGGAAGTAATATTATCCCCGAAATAGACAAGTCTAATTAAACTAGATATGTACGACAAATTCAACCTCGAGAAATAAAAGAGTTACGTCTGTGCCAATTCAAAAAAAAATTACATTGTGTCTGCATTGTTTAGGGAAAAGGTTTTCGCGATTTCTGACTTTTATGTAGTCCAACCTCAGTTGACCCGATAGAAATTTTTGATCAGTCTATGAATATGGATCGATAGGCATCAAAAAAGTTTTCGCGTAAACTGCCCATTTTTTGTCAGCTTAAATTTTTTGAACATCTTAGAATAGCGATGAACTTTCTCTATTAATTACGGCTAGCTTCTTAAGACAATTTTCCTGTAGCAAGATTAGTTAAGGAACCTCTCCTTATTCCCAGTCCAAAAAACTCACCCTGTATACCACATGTACGTAAAATATAGCGCAAAGGAGTACTTTATAAACATCCATCGAAACTTTCGTTCATAATAAATAATAAAGAATGAGTATTAAGTACAGAAATAAAATCAATCAGTCAATTCCCAAAAACCAATTGTGTCGTAGAACCTACTCGGACTACATCAAAAGTACATTCCTTAGACGTAAATTTAACAGATCAAATTCAATTGGCAGTCCAGAAAATAGCAAAACAATTTAAATTAAATAAAAGCAGTAGCAGGCAGCAGCTGAGGTGAGAGGTGTTCCTGGCACAACTCAAATAGCAACTCACCGCTGTTCGCAAGTTCCGCGACCAAGTGTACCTACGTAAGTAGTGGCTACACGCGCTGTGCTCGGAGCACGGCTCTCAGCCGCGCGCGCACTACACAGCAACTTGGTAGAGGCTGCTACAAAAAGTAGGCTATTACGAGATACCTACCTATCTAACCCACGCAAGGAGAACTCATATCTGCTATAAAGAGGATTCAGTTATCCACCACATACCAGAGCACAATACCACATACCAGAGCACAATACATATAAAGTGGCGTCGGTAGTAAAACGCAAGCTGTTCAAACAATATTCTTTAACTTTTAATAGGAAATGGGAAGCAGATGAAACATAAATGAGTTGTGAACTCCATTCAGCGACATTCCACCGATGATCCGCGGCGGCGGCGCGGTGGCGGCGAGAATTCACATTACGAGTTTGACAAGTTTGACAAACACTTTGGCGGGCAAATATTGCGGGGTCGGAGGCGCGGGAACCAGGTGAATTTGTCGGCGCGGTAGGTTCGACATCGAAACTTACTCTACTTTTTAGGTTTTACACTTTCGTAATCCAGATTTTTATGTTCCCAGCGAAACTTTTAGGGTATTTAACTTTTGAAAACAGCGCAGATGCTGTTTTAGTGTTTATCTTCAAACTAACACAGATCCCCATTTTTAATCCAACGATCCTATCCATCCACGGTTGACTAGTAGAGATCGCTCTTGAGCGATAAGACCGCCAATTGTCACATATTCTGTAAATTTTGTTATTGTTTGTGAATTATCTTGAAAAGTGTGCAATAAATAATTTTCTATCTTTCTATTCATCTATCTAACTGCTGACAGAGAGTAGTTAAAGGTACAACAACGAAACAGAACAGTTTCGCAAGTGGTACAGTTTGTGTGCCGTCGTCGGCGCGGGGCGGCGCGGCGGCGTCGCGGAGTGGTTGCCGACCACGGCGAGCCCCATGTCAGGCGGGTTAGGGTACATCTGGTCCGAATCTCAAACTGATCCGCGGACGAGATGTCCACTTCACTTTTGAGTTGGGGTTGGGGTACATCTGGTCCAAATCTAAATTCTCTTGATTTTAGATTCGGATCAGTTATTGTACCCTCAACCAAAAGTGAAGGGGACATCTCGTCCGAATCTCTTCGTTACTTTTCAAGGTTTCTGAATCGAAATACATCCAGCACAAATGCTGCCAGATTTCTAATGGTAAATTATAGTACTTGTCAAGATCTACATTTAGGATGACAGCTGTCCTCAAATCACGATATCTCAGGAACTGACCATCCCAGAGCACCAGTTTCTAAAGTGACACTATAGGTACATGTATAGTGTTGGTGCGCCTGACGTTGTTCATGGACAATTTATATGCAAATGTTTATGGTTATATTATTTGCTTGCTACTGCAGACCATGCCCAAATTTAAATTAGTAATTGTACCAAGTACCTAGATATAAACATTACATACATCGGTAAGGTAGTCTTATAATCTTGACTACCTATTTGTTGAAATGTAAGTACCTACTTACCCTTTTATTATGTGCTAGTAGTAGTACAAAACAAAATTTACAATATTTCTAGCAAAAATTTCATGTAATAATAAGTTTTTTATACCTTTATTACATTGAACAACAACAAACCAAGTATAATATTAATTACCTACCTACCTAAATTAACTGTGACTGAAATAACGTAGCCGTTTTTTCAGCAGGCATTATACAAATTGCGGCAATCGGGAACCAAATCCAAAAAGTTTCGTCACCTTTCCAAAAGAGTTTTTGAAATGTATCGCAGCTGTCGTACATTTGAATGTAATTCATGCACATTCCGCGTCCAAATCCCGTCTCCGAATGTGTCACCAGCCCATTCATAATGCGAATGGATTCCGAGTTATTATGTAAATTTGTTGGCAGTAAAAAATACATAACACGAAGCCTTGAGTGGGGCCCAAATTGATGAGACGCGCCGAAATGCTTTTAATAACGGGGCTGCGTATACACGTGCCGGAGAGTATTCCATGAGGAGTTTTCCTTGGTTTAAAGGTAACGCTGGATCTTACCAACACAAAAGTCGCGTAGCGTAAGGAATCACGCTATGCGAAATTTATGAAGGCCAACGCAGTTACATGCCGCCACGTGGAGAAGCATTCCAGATGAGCTCTCGTTGTCGCTGTCACTAGTAATTTACGTTTCTGCTTCTGTAGGTCAAATCGCTTCAAATTTTTTTTCCTATGTTATTTGATCCAAAAAGGATTTCTCATCCTTATTGTATAGGCATAAAATATTAAATTCCTGTCATGGCCAGCTGAGTAGGCGTAGGTAGGCTTCTCTCGAGCCCCGACGCTGAATCGGTCCAATTAAAAATTTATCTATACAAAGTTGAAACTTCTAAACTGTCCGTCAATCTGACAAACTTCCCCGAAATTGACTTCCAATCCTTTACCGAGTTCAAGGAGGAACACGCCACTCTCCAACTACAAAAATTAATTAAGATTTATCTCTAGGTTTTGTGGAAGATAACAATGCCATTCTGAACTCAACGGCTTGGGTAACATATTTGTTGTATTCATGAAAAGACTGGCTCTATACGTATATATACAATTCAGGTTACAAATGTTTAAAGCAAACCACTTTGACCTGGTCAATTTCATCGTAAGTTCGCACACGTTATACCTATTATATGTACTTACATGTAGTCGATAATTGTGTAATACAAGTTAATATCGTGTGGTCCAATCGGCCGCGCTGTCGCTGGCCGCTAATCTCCTCGAAGCAGCCGCAGATTACGACGGTCCGTAGCTAATGTCTGCCTGTCCTGTAGTATTGCTGCTAATCCGGCTCAAGCCCCGATGATACATGTCAATACTACACCGGTGCTACTGAACCCAGCCATGCGGTGCTACACGGTAATTGGACAAAGTAATGTCTTCGGAAAACATGCGGCTAATTATTATAGGACAAGTCCCTTGAAGACAACTTTTTGAACGGAATTTAATGGATTTAGTTTGTTGTCTGATGACAAATTATGAAAGGCTACTTTCTGCCCGCGGCTGTGCTCGCCTTGTACTAAAAACCAGGGCAACCTATACGGGGTGCCACGGAAAGGGTGTACTAATCCGAAAAAAGGTGATTCTGGACCATTCTGCGGATCAACTTGTGACTAACGATTTTTTTTATAATATATTTTTAACAACTAATAAAGTTAATTTTTCTTCCTATTTGTGTTCTTTTTAAAACGTTGACCCCCTCGATGTCCAGTCCAGAATCACTCATTTTCGGCTTAGTGCCCGCTTTCCGTGGCACCCTGTATAATATAATAATAGACGTTACCTATTACATGTCAACAAAGATCTAAATACAAGGAGGCGTTTCATGGTATTTTCTATCCCGCGGGACAGTTCCCATGGGGGAGAAGGTAGAGTATCAAGAAACGCCATCAGTATTTATGGGATAGAATTTGAAAAATCCGTTCTGATCCGTTCAGTCGCCTTGGCGGGAAGAAGTTCCAATAACACATTTATAGCTACCTCCGAATTTTTGTATCTTTAAAATGAATACTGCGATGTTAGTGTAATACCAAGTTCCTATGTACATATAATTTAGAAATAAGCACTTTGCCAACATCTAAGATTTGCAGATGTTTTCTTTAATATTCGTTACCTTGTTCGTTACCTTGCTAGTTGCTACCTACGTAACATATGTATGATGTCCCCAGTCGGCGCGGGTACCAAAGTATCATACAAGTTGTAGCGTGGCGCGGTGGGACGTGGCGCGGCGGGACGTGGCGCGGCGCGGGGCGGGTCGCAGGCTCCATTCCTCATTTCCGCGCGAGCGGGTCCCCCCGTGGCCTCTAAATGTATGATTGATGGCCGTGTCCCCCGCGCCGCCCCCTCTTCGCTGCGGACACACGCTGCACATCGGGCAGGACCTAAACACTATCTACACGTGTTTTCTTTGCCAATTTCTTAAAATTAAATTGGAAGATAGCTATTATCATTTCAAGACTTTTATAAATAACTAGCTTCTGCCCGCGGCTTCGAACGTGTTGTTTCTATGGAAACATGTTAAGGTTATTTCTATCTCATGAGAACTGATTTATGGGATAAAAAGTCAAAGTCGTCTATGTTTGATTCCAGGGTTAGAATTACCTGTATGCAAAATTTCAGCCTGATCCGTTCAGTAGTTTTGGTGTGAAGAGGTAACAAACATCCATCCATCCTTCTATCCATCCATCCATCCAAACTTTCGCATTTATAATATTAGTGTGATGATAGAACTTTATTTTTTGACGTAGATTCTCGTTATTTCCATAACGTTCGAAACACCTCGACTGCGTATAAGGTATAATTCCCTATTATTAGAGATCGCCGCGACGCGGGCGCGCCGGCGGCGGGCGGGCGGGCGGCGGCCGCCGGGGCTCATTGAACATTTCATGAAGTCCTCGCGAACTTCCCGACTCCGTCACTTGTTCGTACACACCTACTGTTAAAGGTTGTGAAAGTGATTATGGTAAGTTTATGGCGTGAAATTAGATATAAATTAGAACCATTATTGAAATTATCGCTCAAGTAAAGAAACGATATAAATTTAATAAACTGGGCGGCCAAGTTTCAGCGTGAATAATTAAGGAAGTTATTAAGAGTTAATACTTACCCAAGTAATAACAGGGAGGTACCTTCTCTGCATAATGTATAAAACGTTTCCTGTAAGTACGTACTTAATTATTTGTATTATTTGTCTACATACCCATCGTCCGGAATTTTAAATAAAACAAGAAATTTTCAGGAAAAAGTGGTCTTTTATTAAAACCTTTCAGAGGATGACGAGTCATCAAAGTTCACAGATAATATATTCACGACAATTTCTAATATTTACAACTTTAGGAAACTATTCGTAGTTCGTTTTATGTACAGAAGTGAATGTCGATACTCACAGATCTTACTCTAACATATTAACTACTAAAATGGATATACTGGTTCATTGTATTGAGTAAAGATAGTTTGTATAGATAGAGGTATATTATTATACAATGAAGGTAGTTTATTTGTATTAAAACTTTGATTTTATACAAGTTTGATTTAAATCTTGACGTAATTTCTACGCACCACGTGGTAGGTACGTCCTATTAACCCACAATACATACACAATCTGTAAAACTAGGTTATTATTAAATCTTCTAAATGAAATCCAATAACCACGAAGATTTCAGGGTTAATTAAACATTTGAGAACTTGAAACTTCCGTGAAACTTAAGCCCAATAACAATTTTATAGAAGCTCCAATAAGATTTTAGAAACCGATTACAACAGCTGACTCAAAGTGAGCGGAAACAAACACAACCACGATACTGTCCATTAACTAGGCATCTATACGGTAGCAGGTATAAATCAAGGCAGAACTAGGTAACTACCTATATCCCGAGTTCCGGAGCTCCGAGTGACGAGCTGATGAAGTAAGGAACTTGACTTAGTAGCAGAGGAAACAATATCTGGACTAGACTAATAAAAACAATGAACAAACTATCATTAATCAAGCTGCTCAATATCCGCTGCCTTGATTTATGTCTGCAGCAATAACGAGGACTCGATACAATTGGTCGGAGCTAGGCACGTGGAGGCGGCCAGTCACTCAGTACTCGAGATATATACAGCGCAGTAATAGTGAACCACCGCCGCCGCGCCGAGCGCCCCGCGGGAGCGCTCCGGTACAGTGACGGAGACACGCGACTTTAAAATTGATTAAGTATTAAACTTCAAAGCTAACTGTGATAAACTTCAGAGACTACAACAATATAGCGCTCGTCTAAAGTGGCACGTATAAAATTCATTGATGCGAATACTCCTCGCAAACAAATGGTTGAAACAATAGCCGTGAATTTGACTTTGAATATTATCGTTTGTGCGCGAACAAGCGACAGCTCAACGAGCAATGTCGAAATGCTCAAATGATGGTGTGTTCCCGGTCAGTGCACTCCATATCACCGGCGCGGCACGGCGCGGCGGGGCGCGGTGCGACGCCCTAATCGCATCTCTCACAAGCGGTGCGACGCCCTAATCGCATCTCTCACAATGCTGCACATGCACCATCTTGGACGCCTCACCAAGCTTCCGAGCTTCAATGAACTGCGCTGTTGTGAAATATTCTAGGATATTTTCTCGAAATAACTTTAGAGTTTTGTATTGAGACGGCGGCACTCTTTTACGTTGAAATAGAAGGAAACTTGCCTCGCACGTTAAACAGATTTACGAAATACACTTTGTTTCATAAGGAAAGATTTGGACACGACCGTTCCAGAAAACTTGCTTTTTTAAAATAGAAGATACTACTTTCACGTCACGTACGTACAATGTAATGTTCACGCGATGTAACGAGCGCGGTCGCGGCGCCTCCCTTGCACCGGTAATCCAATAACTGTCCACTCCTCTTCACTTCACTCGCGCAATAAAACTCACTACAATTCACGGCACTTAGTTCCCGCTAATTCGTTACGTGATCGAGGGTGTGTGATAATTGTCTTACACTTTAACTAGGTAGAGTGAGAAGCTCCCGTTTGAAGAAGTGAAGATCCTGGGGAGAGGCGGGCGCGTGAGGAGCGCCGGTTCAAGCGTGGATGTAGAAGTGGTCGTCTACACCGAGATCTCCTGGATCTGGACGCGCTTCTTGGGCGCCCCGCCGCCCGCCCCGCTGCCCGCCCCGCCGCCGCTCCCACTCCCCGCCCTCTCTTTTAGTTCTGATTCGCAACTGCGCTGTGAAAATCCAAAGATATATTAATTTGTGAAAGTGTACACCGCTCCAGCACACAGAAAGGAATGAAAGAACATGACCATTTCAGGATGAACCCCACGTTTATTTAGGATCCCACACACAATACAGCGGTATCCTTTGTATGCCGGTAGAAGCATATTAATTAACATGAACATTTTCAATGAATAATTAGTAACGGCTCGCGGCTCGCTGTCGCCCCGCCCGCGCCGCACCGGGCGCCGCGGCGCCACCTCGCGCTCCGCACAAACATGCACGAGCCCTAATGGGCGAGTTTGTTCACTCGCAGATTACTATATTATTTCAGTTTTAGGCATTGAGCCCAACGGTTAGGTATTCATGCATTGTTATGACGGCGCCGGCCTCGTTATAAGCTCTTGTCCGCTCGACCGCACCGCTAACGGCAGCTCGTGTTAACAGCGATGCTTTACCGAACTTATAACGACCGCGCTCCAACAGTTTGGTGCGTTTCATATTATGGAGTTTAGTTCGCTTTAGCAGGGTTTATTCAGTTTCATTTTTGTGTTCGCTAAAAATGAACTAGAAAAACACATCGCGGAGTTTGCATTGCCAGATTGGGAAGCTTCGGCTTTCATACGGGAATTACCGATTACATAATAATGTTCTAGAACTGCCTAGTTATTACTTTATTTCTTTTATTTGATATTTATTTAAAGTTTAAAATGTTGCTTGTATATGAGATTATTTTGTAACCTAAACAAATAAAAGTGTTTGATTTATTATTTCTGACCATAATTGAGATGAATAATGTTGTGTCTGCAGAGAGCGATAGTGTTACCTTCAGGGTGCTCTTCCTGGGCGAGGGCGCAGCGCCCGCGGGCTCCGCCAGCTCGGCCGGGGCGCCGCCCCCGCAACCGCCCCGGCTGAAGCTGCCTGCAACAACAACTGCACTTACGAAACTACCATGTAACTACTTATTCGTAATAGCGCAACACAAAAAGTTAGTAGTACATGGAATACATAGTTTGGATTGGAAGTTAAATAATATCGCAAAAATTTTCGACTTCGGCGGGACTTGAACCCGCATCCTTCCGTCCCGCCGAAGTCGAAAATTTTTGCGATATTATTTAATTTCTTAGAAATTAGCCAGAGTGTGAGGCTTACGCACTATAAAAAAGACGGGTTGCACTCCGGGAGTGCCGGCAGAAGTGAAAACTTGATTATTAACGTTGAGCATGTTTGATATTTTGGAATGGTTAGGGAATAATTTTGCACCAATTGCTTTATCAGTATAAAAGTACTATCATTTATGTAGTAGAATACAATATTCATTTATTGCGCTATCGTACACAAACATGACAATTTACATTACACATTTTAATTACATTAAAAATTTAACACTTTAAAACTATTACAATTATTTTAAAATAAAAATAAATAAAAAGAGCTATATTCCATATTACATAATTTTAAAATGTTATAAAAGTATTGATTACAAAGAAAATAGTCATGCGTATTTATAATTTTGTATTATCGTCATTGTGATGTTCTTCTTGATATGGACCGCCTACGGCGGTGTACGCCTCCTCCAAGGATCTCCAGTAGTTTCGGTCTCTGGCTTTACGTGGCCACTAGAAGTGAAAACTTGATTATTAACGTTGAGCATGTTTGATATTTTGGAATGGTTAGGGAATAATTTTGCACCAATTGCTTTATCAGTATAAAAGTACTATCATTTATGTGGTAGAATACAATATTCATTTATTGCGCTATCGTACACAAACATGACAATTTATATTACATTAAAAATTTAACACTTTAAAACTATTACAATTATTTTACAATATTAAATAATATTACAATTATTTACAGCCGGTTGCGCGCAAACCATTACCCGCTACAAAAATCTGATTATTTTTAAAGTCCAAAAATAAATTCCGTTTCCCAGCAATTATTTTTGCGCAGTGTTACTTAGTTTCATGTACAGAATGCTTGGTTGACAGCTTCGTGAAGGGTCTGTTTACACCCGTTAAGCAGTACGGTAGACTCGATCGAAACCTAACCCTAATTATAAAATATATTAATGAATAAATGAAATTTTTTGTCCTTGTCTTTCTTTTCGATTCGTTCGAGAAATTAATTATCTATAGATACTTAAGTAGGTAGGTATAAGCGAGCCGGACGCTAGCAACTATTACGTAAGCTAGGGCCTATTTTTGTTGTCGGAAACTAGTACTATTATCTATTCTGTTTACCTAAAAATAATGTTCGATTTTGAACTCTATCTCAAAACAAAACTTCAAGAAATTTCCTAGCTATAATGAAGATCCTGCACAATTTTGAGCTTTATTCCTTCGGCATAATGTCGTCGTTGCTCCATCCGTCTTACGCTTTTTCGATCAGGTCACGTGTCCTGACGCGAGTTTAAGATTTTATACCCATTACAGAAAAAGTGCTCAACGCCGCTAAAGAAGTTTTCACTTCAAAAAAACTTTGGATTGGGAGTGTTTCTACGCCAGAAGCTATCACAAACAGCTAGGTAACAACACCACAATATCTAACAAAGCAGTAGGTACCTAATGTTCCTTTTCTGACTTGTTAAAGCCAACATCCCCAAGCACGTTGTCAAAGAGAAAAGAAAATCAAGTGAACTGCACAATTCCGAAAAACCTTGACGCGGTGCGGCGTGGCGCGGGCGCCTCTCCTAGTAACGCAACTGCGGTTTTTCAGAACCCAGATACTGTAATGCAATTTAGTGTGCGAACGAGGATGTACTGTCACCCAAATTGAAATACAGAAGCGCCGCAGTCACACCGGGGACGGGCGCTGCGGTCACACCGGGGACGGGCGCGGAACTAGCGCTTCTCGTGTCACACTGCAGACTGGTGTCGTTCCAAAATCATTTCTTGAGGGGCTTACTTGTAAAAAGAAAATCGAAGTTTCATTTTCGTTGTCGTGCAAAACCAACTCTTATGTCGCTTGCATAAGATTAGCGTTTGCACGAAAACGAATTAGAAACTTCAAATTTGCTTTTAAGAGTACGGGCCCAGGGTAAATTGGCTATCTGTTCAGTTTACTGGCCAACCCCTTGTCAGTGGAAGCCAAAGCGTTTTTGGCAAAGTTTTCAACACTGGAATCTTGTGTATAATAAGTGGTGTATTTTTGATCGCTTTCTTCATGAAAACGCAGACAAGATTCTATTAAATGGTCTAAGGAACGTATGTAAAGTTTTCTAGATTTTGGCATATCTAAAAGCTTTTAGGTATAACCTACCTTTATCTCCAAGTTATCGTTCAGTTTGTTCTAAAACAGAGAAAAGGTTCCGCTGCATCAGCAATGGCAGCGTTTTGGCGAAACGTATGTGCTAGTTAGTTGGAGGTTATCTAGTGCGCCCGCCCTCGGCGGTGACTCCGGGGACGGGCTGACGGGACTTTGCAATACTTGCTTTATTTGAGAGTCGCACTTTAGCGCAAAACTTGTCGTCGAATGAAGATGCTTCAGAGCTAGCATTATATTCAAATGTGGCTGCTCAATTGCTTAGAAGACTATCAGAAATTATGTTATCCAAGTGTAATAACGGTGCAGCGGTGGAGCTGTCTAAAGTACAAAAAGTAACTGATGTATGAACCGAAGTAAAATTACAGACGAGTACATCGAGGCCTTCATTTACGATCGTTTCTTAAAGTACCTACATAATGTAGAATTCATTTCAGGTCGGGTTGAAGGTCTCCTAGGTCACGTTCTCGTATTTTCTCAAACCTTTCATTTATTTTTTCAGGCTCACTGCGTAGTGCTTGGAAAACATTTTCTCTTAGTACCTACATAGTTTGGGCGGCTTTTTGCGTTAGAAGCCGTTTTTATTAACTCATTTTAATAGTCTTACTTAGTTTTTAGTAACTCACCAAGCACAGCTCGTAAAAGCAGATTCATCTGCAGAAGCGCATGTTCGTTGCAAAACAGCATTGCTGTGTTGCACATGGATCAGGTTGAAGATACCCCACGTTGGGCTTGACGAGGATGCCGCAGTAGTTTAGACCAGTTATTACTGCAGTCAGCAGTCTCTCTGCGCGCCATGTTACTAAATGTTCCGATCCTTCAGCCAGCTCAACGTTAGAAGAACGAAGAGTTCTAGTTTTAATATTTTTTTTAGTTTATACGTATACACGGTAGGTAGATAGAAATACCCATAAATTTTTTTTTGTCTGTATGTTTTTCAGTCCAGTTTCTTTGGGAAGCTAGTCTCCAAATTGGATGAACTGATTTTGACGGGACTTTTACTGGATTGCTCATCTTACAAGTGGTAGCTCAGGCTAGGTCCTTTTATTTGTGAAAAAGAATGTATGCGTGCAAGCCACGGGCACGAGCTAGTTATTAATAAATAGGACATGAATTTCGTGAAGACATATTAGAAAACCTGTACGAGTTAAAGCGAGAAAGGCTCGCCGTAACTCAGCCTACATCAAGGATGTTTCGCACTTTGTAGCAACATCTAACCCCTGAGTAAACAGACTCTTTATTCCCATTCCCACCGTCCCGGCGGCGCCGGATGCCGGATGTAACCGGAACGTTCGACAGTGTCCACAACGCAGGGGCATGCGCCGCTAGTAGAAGTAGTACGTACCGTCTCTGGGCGGGCGGCGCCCCGCGCGGGTGCTGCGCGGCGGGCGGCGGCGCGCGCGCTGCAGGTAGATGCCGGCGAACACCAGGATGTTGAGCGCCAGCAGGAAGCAACCCGCACCCACCGTCACGCCCAGCGCCACCGTGTAGCTGTACACACACACAAACACTACTATATATATAAAATAAAATAAAATATATATATAGATAAATATACGCAGATACATAAGATGAGATTTTTTTTGGTTCACAACACGCAAGAAAATAAAATGATAAAAAAGTTTTAAAGATAAATTAGTAACATTTGTGCTGTATATGTATGTAAAACATTTCGATACAGAACCCTCGAAAAGTAACGAACAGATTCGGAGGAGATATCCCCTTCACTTTTGGTTGAGGGTACAACTCATCCGAATCTAAAACCAGGAGAATTTAGATTCGGACGAGATGTACTCCTACTCAAAAGTAAAGTGGACACTTCGTCCGCGGATGAGTTTGAGATTCGGACCAGATGTACCCTAACCCGGGAATACTTTCACGTAAAACTATTTGAATGTTGGCTCACGATCACAGCAAACATGTTAATAGTTGTGAGTTTCTCGTTTATACAGCGCAACTGGAGCCAGCGGTCCAGGCACCGCGACCGCTCACCTGAAGTATGGCCTTCATTAGTTGTGGCCCGAAAGTTTGCTTTATTCTCGCAACTTTGCCGCCATCTATAACGGTTACGGTAATCAGAAAAAAGCCTCCACAGAACCCTCAAGAAGGTGATTACGAAAGAAACACTCGAACAAAAAGCGATAAGTATTTTGTTAGAACGATGTTATAGCGGCTGCTGCTTTATATATGTGTGGTTGGTCGCGTGGCGGCGCCGGCCGCAGTGGAGGCATTAAGACGAACAAGAAAGCCCCGCGAGTAATGGACGCACATTAAGGCATTATTCGGAGACAAAGGCGGTATCGGAGGCGAGCAGGTAAACACATTACTGAGATTATTCTACTCGGTGCGATCTGTCTTGCGAGCGCGGCCGCCGACGCCGCCGCCGGCACCTGCGCCGAGATTGCTCTTATTTATGAGCTCCCGTGAAAAAATACCCCACCTTTCGTAACCGACATAACTATAACAACTTTTTATAATAAAATGAAACATTGAGTTTGTTTCATTCATGTTTCAGTACGAAGGAGGTGCTGAAGGCGAAAGCGAGAAGTATTCAAAGAATAATGAGAACTAAAATATGTGGAACAGCGCTCGAAGTTCAAAGATAAGGTACCTGAAGGCACGCCTCCTGCGATAATAGGAACTGGATTTATGAAGTGCTCAATGTGAGTTACAGAACGCGAGCGAGCGTAGCGGCAGTCGGCGGTGCGGGCGGTGCGGGCGGTGCGGGCGCACAGCACGGCAGAGCGATATGAGCTTGTTGGGAAATGAACTCCGGCTAAAAATGCACGAAACGTGAAATAAAAGCGAAACACGTCCCGATAATATTCAATAAAAACGCCAATTGTTTGTTCAGTTCGTTCTCTATTACAGAAAAACATCGGAGTTAGGACTCAATGACTCTATGCGAGTGATTTCAGAGCGTGTTTCAACGTGCGCTCACTTCACAATCAGCTAAAGCTCTACCATGTGCGGTCCGGCTTGGAATAGTTGGATAGATGCGCGAGCCTCAACATTGTTCCTCCAGAGACACGCACGAAGGCTACTCTGTCTCTCCGGCACCTTCCAGCCGCACAGAGCACGCAACACTAAATAATAAATTCAAATTGTAAGTCTTTCAATTTTCATTTACAAGTGCAGAGGCTGAATAGCAATGTTACTTTATGAAGCCAAAGTCGAGGTGACGTCCAGACAGTGACATAATTAGCGAGTTTGATGCATCTCCGACAAAATACATTCACTATCAGGAACAATATAATTCGAATGAACATTTGCTCAGCAAGGTTCACTCAACTAATTTGAAAGAAGTTAAAACTGACGGGAAGTTTAACTGCTTGCGTAGCGCGCGAGCGTTCCGGCCGGAGCAGTCAATCGCGGCGGCCGGACCGCACAGGTCCGGCCGCGGACGGTGCGGAGGCGTCTCGAGCGCGGCGGCGGGGAGAGGTTGCCTTTCATTGTATTACGAGGACGCCGAAAGCCCTTTATTCCATTGAACATCAAACGTTTTATGGAAATCCAGTTTGTATAAAACGATTATTACTCTAAGCCCGGAGAAGTAGGCACTTTCGTCAAATTTTGTTTAATTTTGAATAAATTATTATTTGAAAAATCTGAATTATACATAGCCAGTAGGTTGCCAAATCAAATACCGTTTGTACAAACAAAAAAAAACAGTAGGCGCTTACGAGCAATGTCTTGGTGTTAATGAGTGCCATGTCCCCGTTATAATTAGAGCATGTCCCCTGGGGGGCTCCTCTCGGCGCTCATTAGGGGGACAGGGGGCGCCGGGCCGTGTCCGGTGAGCAGCCGTGCGCGAGTACGGACACGGACGAGATTGTCACGCGAGTAGGTACCTATTTGTTTCCAGTGGGACTTATCTCGGCGAGCCCGATGTTTTCTTTCTGCCTTTTGCGTTCAGATTCATTAATTAGAGCATTGTGTAAATCACGGAAGAGGAAAAGAATTTATTTTCTAAGAAAGCTGAGCAAGTTTACGGAAACCAAGTATTAGCGACAGATAAAATAGGAAAGATACTGTAAATAGCAGCAGAGTTAATCTTTTGTCCTTTTATGATTTAGACAAAGAATTCGCAGAAGCGTGTGTGTGAAAGTAAATAGAAGTGCTACGGCGTAGCCGCGTAGCACGTGTGTCGTAGCAGCTCGTAGCTGGTGCTACGAGCTGCTACCCGACCCGTGCTACATGCGTACTTTACGGTAGCGGCACGGCAGCAAGTAACCAATAATGGCACGGATATTTTAATGTGAGTTTTCGTGATACACTATGAATGTGGCTCAGCCAAGTAAGGCGCACGCGGGGCGGCGGCGTGTGCGGTGGCCCGTCCGTGACGTCACATCGAGGTCGGTTACAGAGCACACATTCTTTTTTCCCGTACATTTTATCTCGGAAACTGTATTTCTTTCGGTCTCGAATTCCGCCCGTTTTTTACCTTTCCCCCGGGGCCCGCGGGCCGGGCCGGGAATTGATGCCAAATTATTTATAACATTTTCTCCGCTGGACGTTTTATTTTCGGCGTAAAATGTAATACTAAGATCATGTTGTATCCATCAATCTTTTTATTCAGCCTGTTCTGTTCATCTAAACGTCAAATAGAATTCATGAATAGAGGTGAATTGTTTATATCGTGTTTTAGGCTTTATTTAATTCTGAGCGAGGCGGTTACGGGAAATGCGATTAGGAGCTCGCCTGCTCCGACACAGCGGTTCTCGGGCTCAGGGGTGCGTAATGAGATCGATCAAATAGAAATAAGGAAATGCAATCATTCAACACACAAAGAATAAACGCATTCATTTATATTTCAGAATGCTGGTAGTCTTTAGGTTACCCTCGCGCCGACACAAACCAATTCGCTGGAACTTCTGAACTGCGGTGGACAAGTGACGTGGATCGAACACGACGGAAGTGGCAAGTTTCATTTCGTTTGTTTCAACTTTTAGAGCTTAAAAGGGATTTGCTATTTAAACAAGAACGTCAAGTGCGAGTGTAACTCGCGCGCCGAGGGTTTCAAATGTTTGTCGATTATACATACATGTACTAAAGGTACCGGTTAGAGACATCGCTATTTGATGAATACCTACCGGAAATAGTAGGTACTAACTACACTTTAGTAGATCGCCCTGCATACACATGTACATTGGACTTTGGTACATTGGAGATAAAGTCAATTTATTGACTTCTCAACATTTTTTCTGTTAAATATAGATCCATATCTATAAACGCTCCATACATTTTACATGGATCGCTCTGCAATCTTCGGAGATAGGGGGGGGTATTTTTGATAGGTATTTTTTCGACTTTTTTGAAATATTTTAAAAAGTATGAAACCTTCAAAAATTTCTAAAACTATTTTGAAATGTACAAACTGATAGCTTTCATTTAATACCCCACATGACCCATCTTTTAAAATTTCGGCATCACAATTGGTATGGAAAATATTCATTTTCATTTTTCATTTATTATCATTTATTTTTCTTTAAATCTGTACAGGCGCACGAAATGTGTTATTATTTTAAATTTCAAGTTGATAGCTGCAGTAGTTACTGAGTTATTAAGGAGGGAAAAAAGGACAGACAAAGCGAGACCATAAGGGTTTCGAAACCGATCTTCGATCTTCGAAACCCTAAAAAGGCAAGGTTGAATGAATTTATCTGCGAGCATCACTCACTACGTACTATCGAACCAGTTGATTCGTACTCACTATAGCTTATTTTTTTAGTTCGACGAGTGCGTCGCGAGTTTCCCGCAGGACGCGGCGCAGGCGCAGGACACGGTACACACGCTCATGATTGAAGTGACTAAGTGAAGCTATCAACATGTTATCACAAACGTTCAGTAAAGCCGCTAATTATTTTATAGTCTAGTACAGTACCTGTAGTACTGCGAGTCAAGGGTGAGCTGCGACTCGTTGGGCGTGGGCGGCGGGGCGGGCGGCAGCGCGGCGAGCGCGGGGCGCGCGGGGGGCGCCCCCTCGCACTCCACGCCCGGCGGCGCCTCTTCCCCCGCCTCCGCCTCCCCCTCCGGCTCCCCCTCCGCGTCCAGCTCTGCGCCCGCGCTGTACAGTTCGGGGAAGATCTCGCCTGCACAAAAACACAAAAAGGTTTTTCCCATGGTTCAGTAGAAGATATTTCTAGGAAACGGTTTTTCGGTTTCAAAAACAAGAACGTGAAGGGCGAGTGTAACTCGCGCGCCGAGGGTTTCGAACGTTTGTCGATTATATATACATACATGTACTAAAGGTACCGGTTAGATACATCGCTATTTGATGAATACCTACCTAAAAATATTAGGTATTTACCAAACTACATTTCACATGGATCGCACTGCAATACAATATTTGGGTGGGAATGGGTAAAATTTCGACTCTTCAAAATATTTGAAAAAGTATGAAACCTACAGAAATTTTGAAAACTGTTTTGAAATGTACAAACCAATACCTTTCATTTGATACCCCACATGACCCTGTAGGTATCTTTTGAAATACACTCACTACAGTACACTAAGCTGTAGTCTAGTTTCACACATTCAGTCTGTGAAGTCTGGTAGGAAATGTTGGCGGTATCCATACCCACCGACCTGATGTAGGTAGGTACCTGCATGCCTGACAGCCGTGACAACGAGCTGATCTGGACCTCGGTGGTATTTGGGGTTCAGGAATTCAGCTATCACCATCGGTTTTAAATTTTTTTTTAACAAGCAAACAAAAGACGTTTATTACTTAAGAAAAGAAAAGTAGGTATACAGATTACTTAAGGTATCCGTATCAAAACATTTTTCACATGTACTTACGGCACTAGGTTCAGAACCTGTATCGCGGCAGGATAATAGGGAGTTAACTAAAGGACAATTTACACGTACCTACTACAACCAAATGAAACCAATCGTTTATTTGCAAGAATATAACATTCAGATACATACAATATAGTTTATACTACACCTGCTCGGAAAGTTGCCTATTCCTTTTCCATTAGTAGAATAGAAAGTATGTCTTTGCAGGCCTATAGGAAACCGGGAGGAAAAACTCTATGGAATTTCATTTCTCAGGTGTTTTAGCGGGAGGAAAAAGTGTATGGAAATCCATTATTATATATTAATAATTAATTCTGCTTTTTATTTTCCTCGAAGGTGTAGTATAAAGCACTATTTATCACTCGGCAGAAAGTGCGATTCCTACCTCGTGTGTTTTAAGGCTAAGGCCCAAAACGACACACTCGGTAGGAATCGATCACTTTCTCGCCTAGGTGTAAAATGTACTATTTTAAATTTACGCGATCTGAACACATTATTAATATTCACGAGTAAATACCTACTCGTAACGGAATGTGCTAACCAACTACACCACGAGGTCAAGTGACGTGGGAGTCGAAAATTCTTAGAAAAAACCTTAGAATTAAGCAACCCGACACCTCTCGTCAAACGAACTAAATGTAACTTTAGTCTTTGAACAAGATTGGATAAACTTCAATGTTTCCCCTGTAGGTGGAGCTAACGGAGCAAGCATCCTTAGGAAGTCACAGTTTTCGACTCCTACGTCACTTGACCTTGTGGTGTAGTTGGTTAGCACATTCCGGTACTGACGGAAGAATGCGGGTTCAAATCCTGTAGAAGTCGAAAATTTTTACGATATTATTTGATTTCTTAGTTCTTTTAATTCTTCCAGTAATTTATTGTAAATAGTGATGCACATGCTATAAACATTTCTTTTTTAGATCTCTTTATGGCACCATAATGCAGCGACCAAAAACTGGTATTGCAGTGGTTACGTGTTAAAAGTGGTGTGCTGCAGCTTTTGCAGTTGCGTTGTGCTAATACAAGGACAATATAAATAATATACATAAGTACAAAAAGGCGACTGGTGCGCGGTGTGGCTGGTGGTGGCGTTGTGGTTGCGTTGTGACCGGCACCGACCACTCGGTTGAATTAGACGGCATGGTTTTCAAATTAGGTGTCGTCGTCGTGGGGTTGTGGTAACTGTTTGTCCCTCATACTATCTACGTACTGTGTTTCAGGATGTGTAATAAATAAATAAATAAATAAATAAACGATCGATTTGATCACGGCGACCAGTCTCATCGGAGACTAGCCAGGTCCACATTATAATACATATATGTATTATAATACAACACAACACAATAATTTCGTTAGCCTGTAATAACAGCGTATACAACCTTTGAGCGCGTCATGTAATTAACCGTGCGACATAAATTAGCCGCGTCAATTATTTACGTGAATACACTCGGAGGATATTTAATTAATTGGGTACGTAAGTCACACTCGTGAGTTACCTTCCTAATGATACGCATCAACTCCGCCGGGACGCCGCCAGGAATAATATACGCACAATCACAAAAATACGCGGTCAAAAGCTGAACAAAATGAAGAAAAATGAGTATTTGTATTCAGTATCAAGTCTTAGTGATTAGGTGAGTTTAAGTTAAGATCACAGTATGTACCCATTTAGGGTGTTGCAGTGGAAGACTGGCAGGTATCGTGCCTTTCTGCTAAAGATGAACTATTATGGTACCTTTACTAATTTATAATTTAATTTGCGAGTCGCTAAAAGAATCGTTGAAGAAGTCGTCAAGTTCGTAAAAACATTTTTTATGAGCAATCATTTCAGATTGCTTTCGAACATGTAATTTTTTTCGAGAGAATATGTTATTTGGGATTTTATTATAAATTTTTACCGCCGTCGAGCTGGGGGAGGATTAGTGGATTTTTAATTTTGATTCAGGCTTCACTATATACCAACTAGGGTAAGTATTTTCTGTTTAATAAAGTGAGGTTTACATGACGTCTCTGGTACTCTTATGTTAGCTGATGATCCGGACGCATTTTATCTGAGAGATGAACAGATCACTGGCGTCTACTTTTTCCCCATAGTATAATGCCGTAGCGGATCCATGAATATGCGTATGCGTAGTAAGCAGATAGGCTTGTTTTAAGATCTGTCGCTTTGCGAAGTTTGGACAAAGCATACGAGAACCTAGACTATTATTATATTTATTTTTTTAATAAGGCTTTTCTAGTTTATATTCGTGTCAATATCTAATCGTAATATGTGTCAACGCATTCAATTTTAATGTTGTTATTATGTCAAGTTTATGTTAAGGGGAGGTTTCTGATATGGATATAAATTGCATAATTTTAGTTTTAACCCTTTAGTTCGCAGGCAAAAAAAAATTGAAATTATTGTTTTTTTCCTATAAAATGGGGTTAGTTATGGTCCTAGAATGCCTTTTATTGTAAAAAAGAAATTCTAAAGCCTGTAGATTTTGAGAAATCATATGTTTCTCACGAGCAACACTGCCCATTCCTCGGAAAAATACGTAGTAAAAACTATGTTGCTCGCTAGCGACACTGCGGCTTGCGTAGAATGTTTGCCTACGATAAAAATAAACAAAATATGAAAGAGAACCAGTTTTTTTATGAAGTAAATTGAAAGAAAAACCAATAAAATATTTTGTTTTTACCTACTTAATTATAAAAGCACAAATTAGAAAGTCACATCTCCCAGTACATTGCGTTGAGTACAAATTATTATTGTCTGTGATGAGGTCTATGATATCTTACGAAAAAAAAAATTCGAAATAATCAAGAGCCCAAATGGTATTGTCATCGAATGGAGGCCGATACTCAGATGATAGGGAGCTGTTCATGAGGGTCGACAGTTGGAAATATTTTGTTTATAAACGGTGACACTGGGATGATATCTTATCAGACAAAACTCGTGTTGGATTGGATGAAGCTGGTGTCGGGTTGAATGGAGCTGGTGGAGAATTAGTTTACGCAGTTCTACAACAAGCAACTTCATCGTTGGATTTTCCATAAATGTCCAGGTTATTTAGAGAAGAGATAGAGGGGTAGAGGACCCTGATTCCGAACTGTAGTAGGTGGCATCAATGGATTCATCATTACGCGTCGGTATTATGACTTCGTCATATGATCTGCTGCTTCTATCGGGTGAAGATACATTTTCTGGAGGCACAAGTGCCGTAATCGTACCTGTCCTTTGCCATTTTGTTTAAATCTGAAGCAAGCAGACAAACACAACATGCAAACTACACCCAGAGCATATTGATTAGGCACTTACCTACATATATCGCAGTAAGAACAGACTGCCGTTGAACCTTAGAGGTCTCACATGATTATGTGTGTACTAAACATCGAGATAAAAGGCCAACCAACAGGAAAGTGAAATGTAGGTAGGTAAGCAAATATAACAAACGGTTAGTCAAATGAAAGCTTACTTTTATATACCAAGTCCTCTACCTAGGTATGTAAAATATTAAGTCCCCAGTGTTAGTATAACAAACACATACAAAAAGTCTTAAATTTAAATTATTCTTGGTGAAATATTGTAGAAAGCCATCACCGAAAATTACATTGATTTTCGTAGTCTGATGCGCAGTGTTGATTCTCAGCAACACTCAAAATCCTAATTACTTTACAGAGCACTTCGCAGCGTTGCGCCTCAGCAACATACATGTTGACAAGCCGATTGTCAGTTATTTTATGCTAATAAGTACATGCTTTTAGCACACATCTTTTCGAAAATTGTTTTAGATAGAAATGCAAATGAAAAATAATCTACTTACAAAGTAAAAATCAATAAAACCGATCAATATTCGATTTTTTCGATCCGCACGGCGCAAGCGGCATTGGCGCCAACTTTCGAAAAATAACTTTTGAATTGTCTGGGATGCCAGCTGTAATTTTATTTTAGGTTGCTTTTTGTTTTTACTAATGCATGTTTTAGTCAAAACTAACAAAAGTATAGCGAAATATGAGTAGGATTTTTTTATTTATTATGTTGCCCGTTAGCAACACTGCGAATTAAAGGGTTAATGTAATTCATTTCAAGGTTATGGTCATCTAAAGTAATAATAATAATATTAAAAATGTCAGTGAGAATTACATTAAGATTAATGTCATTTTTGTATGATGTCAATAATGAAATATCGTCAGCAAATAAAATAGACGATTGATTAATACATTTAGGTAAGTCATTTATATAAGTTAAAGAAAGAATACGCCCAAGGACACTGCCTTGGGGTATTGAGTTGTTAATCTGTGCCGCATTTGATTTAACCATGTCTATCTTCCCTGTTACTTCGTTAAAATTTTCTACCTCTACATTGAACTCGGTTATGTAGGTAGGTAGGACTTGAACCAGGCGTGTGATAAACCTCGATCGCTATTTGTGTACCTACAATAGAGTCCTATTACAATCTCACAATAAGTTTGCTTTGTATTTAAAATCGCGATGGGGTTTCTTTGGATCGGATGGTGCTTAGAGTGTAAGAGTGGGTGCGATCGGGAGCGCGGCTCGGAGGGAAGGCGTCGGCTGGAGCCCCACAAAGAGCAATGTCAAACAAACTTGTTCGGCCGCGACAAAGGGCCGCACGCGCCCTCGCAAACAAAGGACAGCGTCTTAACTGCGGGACTTTTACTGAACTATACCTAACCCTTCCGCGTGTCGACGCACCCCACCCCCCCGCACGCGGGTCACGTACTCGCCTCGCATTCTTACTGATACCTATGATAAATGTTTGCTTTGACATTCGTGTGTTTGGTGCATTCAGCATCTATTTTTAATTATGTATCTAATTCATAATTATAAATAGATATCTAATTGCAAGTTAAGTGTGTTCGCCACAGAGTTACCTGACTGTTAAAATAAATAAATGTAATGATACGCTTGCATTTACTAGTAGCATTGAACGAGCAGCTCTAATGATCGTTCTGTACATAGCGCCGACCGCAACGTTAGTATTACTGATGTGTTTGATTGCGGCGAGCGCCCCCGCGCCCCCCACCCCCCGCGACCCGCGCCTTTCCGGTTTCTCCAGTTTGTTTTGTTAGTAAACTTTCCATTATCATCTCATTAGTTACGGTTAAAACCCATTACTACTTACTAATGAATACCGCGTTAGATAATCCGAATACAGCCGTAACTTGTCTGTGATCAAAGCCACGACTATTCAATCTCCACTGTATACTGTGTAGCTGTTGTTATCAATCTCAATCCGATCCGGAGTGACCGTTAACCGGGCCATCAATCTTACGGCCAACAAAAACACAGTAAACTACCGAAGTGACCATAAAGTTCGCGTAAGAAAGGACCATTAGTACCATTAGTTCCGTAAAGTCGCCGCAAACAGCACTTGAAGCGGATCAAGATATGGGCTCGAGGGCTCTCGGCGCCTCCGCGCGGCCGCGGGACCCGCCCTCATGCTGTGGCCTTATTTATCGTGTGCTTTTAGCGGCTGCTGTCGGCCAGCGGACGTGCGTGCTGCCTGTGCTGACTCGGTGTGCGGCACAGCACAGTTATATCGCTTACTATTCCAGCATTTAACATTTAACTAAAAACTACTACTTCTTGAAAAAAATTCAAACCAGGCTCCCAAAGTTAGATAATCCGCGACCAAGGCAATGAGGCAATGAAAACGTTTAAAATCCTCCCTTCAAATAAATATTAAAATCTGGAAGCTATAATAATTTGGAGAAATGAATCACAATAATTGCTTTCCTGCGGGCGGCCGTTTGCGGAATCGATCGCAGACGCGTGCCCATTCCTTGCGTTCCCGAATCTGAGAGCGACGATTAATTACAGCGGCCTGCCTTCCGGCGCCCCGGGCTGCGGCGGCTGCGGGCTGCGACCAGTTTTTGTCACCTCAGGCCGCGTTTGCACCGCGAGCGACTAACATAGACAAGAGAGACTTCAGAATTGAACGTTTATACTTAAAACTAAAGTGATCCAAAAGCTATAATCGGCGACTTGTTTCCGTATTCTGGAACCTGCTAGAGACCCGCCGGACCGCGGACCGCATCAGGTGTGAATGTCGCCTTGTGTTGGTGTCATTATAATTGTTTTCGGCCCATTAGCTTTTTGCAGAGAGCTTTTATGGCCATTAGTTTTTACGGCGAAGGCGGCGGCGGCGGCGCGCCGGGCTTACGGGATTACGAGGACAATTGAAACATTGATGGGCAAAAGAAATGTTCCAGACATTCACCGAATCTACTCAAGATTAATAGCACGTCAATACGCGTTGCGCGATGGATGGTTCAAACCGATGTTTCTCCTGACGAAAATGTACAACTTCTTTTATTTTTGCAACTGCAGCATGCTCTCGTGTTTTCTGGGACGATTTCAGTTCTCAAAAGACGGCGGCGACAGGCAATGTAGAGCGTTGAACGTGGTTTGATCCTGGCTACGCATCCCCGGCATCGGTGACGGGCAGCTTGCGGCCGCCTGCGCGCTGAATGCACGCGGTTCATTAGACGCATATAAACGGTCCAACTGACTACCTGTCCACAAGGGAAACTAACACACTACGCGCTGGCTTTCATCTTCTACTCATATTCAAATTCCCCAGAACAATCAATTTTTGTTTAATTGTTATTTCTTACTCATTATAAATTTCATCATAATTGAAGAGTTCCCCAGACACGAACAAACATACAACAAGAGTGCAAGCAGCGCAGCCGGTCGGGATCGGCTCAGTTGCCACTGAGATGTTCGCTCGCTTAGCGTTCTCAGTCCATTCTTACAGGTGTACCACAATCAGTAGGTAGGTTGGTATCCATTTAGCCTTGAGCCAAATCAAAAATGTCTCTATCCAATTAGTGTAAATGCTCTGATGCTAGATTGGTTCTGTGTTCTGGACATCTGATTGTGAGAAATTAGGTACCTACATATCTACACTAATCACATCACACTAATATTATAAATACGAAAGTTTGGATGGATGTTTGTTACCTCTTCACGCCAAAACTACTGAACGGATCGGGCTGAAATTTTGCATACAGGAAATTCTAATCCTGGAATCAAACATAGGCTACTTTTTATTCCATAAATCAGTTCCCATTGGATAGAAATTAACCTTTTAACGTGTCCATACAAACAACGCGTGCGAACTGCGAAGCCTAAGTAATATTATATAGAGGAAAGATTTGTATGTTTGTAATTGTATATAATAAACTCAATAACTACTGGACAGATTTCAAAATTTCTTTCACCATTAGAATTCTACATAATCGTTGAATAACAATTTTTTCCTAATTCCTAATTTTTTCTAGGAATAAATATAGCCTATATAATAAACTAGTTTATGCCCGCGGATACACACGCGATGTTTCTGTGGAAAAGTTTATAGGTGATTTCTATCCCATGGGAACTGATTTATGGGACAAAAAAGAGCCTACGTTCCATTCCAGGATTAGAATTACCTGTGTGCAAAATTTCAGCCTAATCCGTTCAGTAGTTTTTGCGTGAAGAGGTAACAAACATCCATCCATCCATCCATCTACCCATCCAAACTTTCGCATTTATAATTTAATTATCTATGTTAGTCGAACCTATCATAAACGACTAATAAAACTAAATCGGACTTACATCTTCGATATCGAAGTGTATCTCACGTGTATAATATGTACCTACACTTGAGAGTATTATCGTTTACAATGGTAGGTACTTAATGGAATTTTTGTAACTGTTCGCAGTTTCCCAGCACTGCATTCTGAGCGAGCGGGCTGCATTCATACTCACGGGAAGTGGTTAATGAGGCCGCCGCGCGGAAATCAACCTAATGGCCCAGACAATAAGACTCCCTCACCTGCCGGTACCTCCGATAGGGGGCGCGTGATTGTGGCTGAACTATTTGAAAGCGCGGTTATAAAATCAGTTAACAAGCTCGAATTAAAACTGCCTTAGATTTTAATTGCGGGCGAAGTCTTTATAGCCGACTTATAGCCGCAGTCGGCTCAAGTAGGTTTATGGTTATGCAGCTACCCATTGACTTTTGTATTACTAATAGTGTTTGCGCGAGAGCGGGAGCTAATCACCGCGGGGCGGCTTGCGACCGGGGCAACGACGCGGCGGCGCGGCGGCGGCGGGAAGTTGCCGGAGACTAAGTTAAATAAATGCTGCCGGAGCTTTATGTCACTTCACACCTCTACCAACACGCTACGATGAAACTTAACTGTCAATTCCATTGCCCACGACACACGTCCTACTGGGTGTCACGTGTAGTCGAGTTACTACTAATGACTAATTTCCTTTCAAAAACGTTCATATTGGTATAACTACGTTTCTTACTCGTATAATGAATACCTAGTAGATTTGATTTTAGAATGTATTATAACTCAGATGATATATCATTAACTTGTTATAGGATATATATTAACTTGTTGAGGGCGCGGCGGGGCGGGCCGGTGCAGTGCAGTGGCGGGATAAAGAACAGTCACAGCGCCATCTTGTGTCGGCGGTACGAGGTGGGTGCAAGTGTCCTACCTGCGAACATATCGCTGGAGTGTGCGCGGAACTGGTGGTGCCTGGGCGCGGCGCCGGGCCGGTGCAGCTGCGGGATGAGGTGCAGCCACAGCGCCATCTTATGTCCGCGGTAGTGGCTCTTCACACGCAACTTCGTACCTGCACAACAATCAGCACCATACAAACTGTATTCGAGGTCCGTTCAGTTTCCTTACTAAAACCTGGGTTCGCATTCAGTAAGTTATGACAGGCAGGACCTTTATTAAAGTGATGTTGAGACTGAGATAAAAACGGAATCACTAAACGTTTATCGCCATAGTTACGTGATCATCCTCCGCTGAATTACAGAAGAACTCTGTGTTGTAGATTATGCACTCACCAATGCTGAGATACTGCTGTGTGTTGAGTTCGTACCGCGGCCAGGCGGCGTCGTGGTGGCGGTCTGCGGGGGCGGAGGTGGGGGCGCCGGTCTTGGCGAAGGAGGCCAGCAGGCCCACGGCGGCCTCCGCGACCGCCACGTCGCCGCGCGAGTAGTTATGCGGCGCCCAGGGGGGGCCGCCCACCAGCGGGAGGCCCAGGAAGTACGGGAGTGTCTCGCTCGTCGTGCTGCCCAGGCGCTAGGGTAACGAGAACCTCTGTTAGTTATTAGAAGCTCGGCCGTTGTTCCATAAATGATCATGATCTTCGCGGATCATAAGAACATTTTATGGTTTTCGGAGCCAAGTCACCGTTACGAGTATTCGTAACGGTGACGTCACACTTCGCATGTATGCTTGAAGATACCTGGGGATAGTCGGAGTCCTTGGTCTGATGCGCGAAGTGCGCGAGGTAGGTGGGCGCGCCGCGGCGCGCGTGCAGCTGGGCGAGGCGCAGCGCGGGCGCGGCGGCGGCGGCGTCGCCCAGCGCCTCCAGCGTGGCGTCGCGGATGTTGATGGGGTGCTGGATGGGCCGCTCCCAGTCCGTGTACTCGTTACGCACCGCCGCGAAGATCTCGTTCCGGTGGAAGCGGTACACGTTGCGGACGTACGTGCGCAGGATGCGGTTCCTGCGGGGCAGGCGGGCTTGTACCTACTACAGCACTCACCAAAGATGGTTTACACACCAGTCATTTTGCTTACGAAAAAAGTAGCTACATTCTGGAGTACCAACAAGAGTGTAAAAATAAGCAACCTGTGCTCCTCCTCGAAGCCGTGCCGGATATCCTCTTCGCTGAAAAACTGGTAGCTTTCCGTGGTTGCAACGACTATGGCGAGCGCACACTCCAAGAACACGTCGCTGGCGTGCAGCGCGCGCACCGGCACCCCTGCGCCCCCCGCGCCCCCTGCCTCGGGCACCGAGGGCGCCCAGCCCGCCAGGAAGCGCGCGCGGGGCGCCTCCACCGCCAGCAGCGCCGCTAGCGGCCGCGCTCGGATACACTCTACAAACCTAGATCAAATTTTTAAATAAATAACTACTGTTTCTTTTTTTAAAAAAATAATTAAAATTAGTCAATCCTCCATGTAATACACCAACCTTTGATTAATATTGTTTTCTATATTTAAGAAATAGAAGATGTGAAAAAATTACATAATAATAATAATGCTGGACAATCCACACAGCACCATCTAGCCCCAAAGTAAGCTAATCAAAGCTTATATAATTTATCTATAATTTATAACTTGGTCTTTACTGCCAGATTTGTACACAGGGACAATTTAGACATTGAACCATGACATATTTACTTGTAAAATGTCACCTGAGCTTGATGGTGAAATAAGAGATGTTACCAGTTATCGTCATGTTCGGGTTCGGGTACGCAGCGCAGCGCCTGCGCCGCGTGCTGCCGCGCCAGCGCTGCGTCAGGCGCCAGCGCCGCCGGGGCCAGCGCCGAGCCGCTCAGCAGCAGCACGCGGGATATCAGACCTGGGGAACCGGGATATTGACAGAATCACTCAACTGGTTTATTTATTTATTTATTTATGTTTGGGAAACAAAAAGCTTTAGATCTAAAAAATTAAATACAAGACAATAGAAGAATTAAGCTAAGCAGCTTCCACATATAGAATGAGAATAAATTATCCAAAAATATCATACAAAAACACAAGTTACAAAAAAATCAAGATTCTACAAATTAAAGATTAATTATTAAAGAGCCATATCAACCGTTCAAAAAGGAATAGTACCTACTAGTAATGTACCTACTAGATACCTGTAGTTAGTATTAGTAAAAATAATAAGTTTCATAAATACAATTATAACGTGTTAGGTATAAAAATAAATATGATAAATTAATTAATTAAAAAAGAATATAGCAGTGCCTACCAGTAGATAGGTTACCATATTTACCATTAGGTAGGTGGTCGTGTTGTGCCAAAGAAATTAGTGTTAATTATTTTTTTATTATTTATCTAAAATTAAGGATTTTTTTTATTAAAGTTCCAAAAACAAAGGTTAGGTAGGTACTCAAGCCATTTTCAATGCGTAAAAGTTGTGCGAGTAGCAGAATGGGAGAGTGTGAACAGAACCCGACGGTCAAGTATTCACGCTCACCGCCAGCATGTTGCAAGAGGTGACTTGCTCTCTCTCAGGTGTTCCATCAAGAAAAATTTCTCCGTGAGAGTAACCCGCCACGCCACGTTGGCGTGAGGCCAGCGCAGCGCCGCCACCATGTTACCTTTAGTGTCAGGCAGCATGAGCAGCGCGTTGGCGAGCGCGGCGCCGGCGGCGTGGCCCGCCAGCGTAACGCGCGTGGGGTCGCCTCCGAAGGCCGCCACGTTGGAGCGCGTCCAGCGCAGCGCGGCTACCACGTCCAGCAACGCCGCGCCACCGGCGCGCGTCACTGCGTCCGCACCAGACGACGTCGTTAGATAACCTACAGTAAGGTCAGTTGTTGAAATTTTCCTTGGACTCGTGCCTTAAAATTGACAACGTCAGAAGGAATGCTGAAGAGCTTCAGATGTCATACAACCAGAAGAGGGATGAGAGCTGACGGAATCACTACAGAGTTAAGTAACCAAGAATAGTTGTGGCTCACCTAGTAGTCCAACCCTGTAGTTGAGCGTGAGCACCAGCAGGCTGGTGCGCGCGGCCAGCACGGCGGCGTCCAGCGCGTTGCCGGAGCCCCACTCGTGCGCCGCGCCCGCCCACACCACCACGGCGTACGGCGCCTCCACGCCGCGCGCACCTGCAACCGATGCACTGGCTGAAGAGGGGCAGGATATCATGATCCCCACACGCTCACACGCACAATCATCTATGATCTCATCATTTTTGTCACCAACGAAACTACTGCTTATTGTTTTTATAACGCATTGACCGTTGTAAGGGTATAGTGTCAGTGCCCGACGATATGTCATATTTCGACGGTTTAGAAGACACTTATCACTTCATTTGAAGGAGACAGGACATAATATGTACGAAAAACAGAGGTCCACAGCAAGTTCCAAACCTCAGGGGTGGTGACAATAAACGGTAGAGTACACTTAGCCGACCGAGCATAGTCGTTGCAGAATGAGTAAATTATTTTTTATTTTATTTTATTTATTTGGGAAACAAAAAGCTTATGTTTAGGTAACAATAAATTCTTAATCTAGAACAAATGAAGCTAAAGACAGTTTCCACTCATAGCCTGTAAAATTAGCCTGAACTTTTTTAAATTTTACATCAGATAAAAATAATAATAAAAAATTAAAAATACAATACTAAATCGAAATAAAAAGCCGAGCATCTTCAGGTGAGGTGATTTTCTCTATGTGTTGATCAAATAGTAATTTAGAGTCAAGATCAACCATAATGGTCACCCCAAGATCAACTATAGAGCTAGTTCTGATGAGAGTTTGGTTGTTGATGTTGTAGGTGTGAGTCAGGATGTTGGGAGACCTACTAAAAGAGATACAGAAGCACTTCTTATTATTAAGATCAAGTTTGTTGATGGTGCAGTAAGAATGTAGACGATCCAAATGATTTTGGAGAAGTAAGGGGTCAGATGGACCACCAATTTTTTTTTAAATCTTCATATCGTCGGCGAATAAAAGAAAATCAGAATTATGATTAGGAACTATAGCTATCGTCTCTGGAGAATAGCTACGGTCCGATTTCAAAGGAACGCAAAGATGTACTCAATCGATTGTCAAGTTACGGTTACGAGCCGTCTCTTGGAAAGGTTAATAGCCAATTAGACTCGCTTCAGATTCACCTTTATCAAGATTTGTGTAATTGAATTATAGCCGTGAGGTTTTCTCTGATTCCGAAGGCGCAACTCACCGCTACCGGGCACGTAGATGTTGAGGTACAGGCAGTCCTCGCTCTGGTTGCCCAGCAGTGGGACCGCGGCCCGCAGCTCCTTGTACACGCCCAGCGGCATCTTGGACAGCGCGGCGCTCCTGGCCACAACAGAGAGGTTACAGCACACGAGAACCTTCGTCTCCCTTCATCGAGCGGAACTACTTGTTATCTCAACATGTGAACGACAGACTTGTATGAGTATCTTACTTGTTGGATATATCTGGGTATCGTTGTGGACAGACTGGCGCGAAGGCGTCGGCCAAGCGCGTGCCCGGCCAGGGCCGCGGCGGTGGCGGGGGGCCCAGCCGCGCGGGGGGCCCGGCGTACGGGACCCCCAGGAACACCTCCACTGGCTCCAGGCGACGGGACGCCGGTTCCACTATGATGCCTCGTATTGCTCCTGCATATAAACCACATCTTTTCAAAATGGTTTTCATGAAAACATTGACTATATTTTTTTATTAAGTTTAGGACTTGAAGTTGCTACCTTTGCTGGTAATGTGCTGTACCCGCTGTGCCTCTGCAGCCTATCACACCAGCTTAGAAAGCTTCAAAACTAGCAATAAGTTGGATTTGTCAAATTCTTCCTTTCTGTTCAAACACAACACCCGGATCGGATAAGCTTTTATTAGATTCATTGGACCAAACGAAATTCGGTGCTGAATTTTCCGGAAGTTTTATGAAATTAGCACGGTTCAGCTGGCTGATACAGATGCGCGAGTCATCAGTCCCTCGCTTGCCCCCGCGGCCGCAGATGGCTCGCGGGGGCGGGGGTGGGGGCTCGGGAATCAGATAAATTGGCCGCGTCATGCGCCCTATCATTTGGGAAGGCACCGCTTATCCCATTCGGAAAGGTTTCGGGCTCGAGACCTTCCAAACAATAATTAATTTGATCTCGACTCGTGTATAAACGTAACGACGTCGTTTGGTGGCGATGTCACGGGAGCCCGCCTGATTGGATTGTCCGGGATCGCGGCATTAGAGGGATCCGCCGGAGGGTCTCGGCTCGGGCGCGCCATCATTTCAGGACTAAACTATGTATTTATTCAATTAAGGAAAGCCGCAAGCGAGGGCACTGGTCGAACTGCCCGTGAGCGATCCTCTGTGATGAATGTGATGCCCGGAGTTGATAGACTAGTGGCCGAAGTTGCGGTGTGGGGTTCATCGGGCCGGCGGCGCCGCGCTCGAGCGGCCGCTTCTGCAGCTCCTATGCAATCAATGCTGGTACGTACCGATGCCGTACCTAACTTACGAGTTTGCAAGATTATTAGACGCAGGTTTTGAGGAATGGTGTATTTTCAAAATCAGTTCAAACGTCCAGCACCACGCCCGCCGCCAGCGATCCATGTAGGGCGTACCTGCGTGTGTGTGCACGATGCGCGAGCTGTAGCGCGGGCCGGCGGCGCACAGCGACGCGAGCGCCAGCGCCGCCCAGCACCACGCCCGCCGCCAGCGATCCATGCGCCATCACGCGACGATTATCTGCAAACAAACAAACAAACACACCGTCACACTCTCAATCAACAAAACATCACAAAAATACGATTCATATTCCTATGTAAATCGAAGTATGTAAGGTTATTAGATCACATAAGCCTCATAACCCGTGTTGGCATCTACTCTCGGGTCCCGCGGGAAATCCGAGATGATGGTTGCGAGATCCGCAAGCGACGCGCATCGCGCCAAGATGGCCGCTTTCCTAACAAGCTTGTTTTCAATTCGGTTTGCACCGAACGCGCCGCCGCCGCCCCGTTAGGATTTATTGCGTTTCATCACTATCACTGTGTCGCGATGTAAATTCAGTTTCGCGGCGTTTTACATGAATTTGTAAACACGTTCATCAAACCCGACGGTTAAAACGTGTTGAAATAATTTACCATAGTGCTTGTCTAACGCTGGTTTTGGAGGAGGAGCGGTAGCGGAATCCACCGGCTTTCCCTTATCGCTGTCTTCCGAGAACGCAGCCTTACTGATTGGAACATTTATTCGTCGATGACGTCCAAGTTTTGACGACCTCCGTGGCGCAGCGGGCGAAGGTCCGCCTGCGACGCAGAAGGTTGCGTGTTTGATTCCTGCCTCGGAACAAATTTGTGTACGATCTGCCGAAATTTGTTCCGTTGGTCTGGTTGTTTTCTATGTTTAATAAAAAATATCTATCTATGTAATTAGTGTATTGTATTAAGTATATCAGTTATCTAGTACCCATAGCACAAGCTCTGCTTAGCTTGGGGCTAGATAATGCTGTGTGAATTGTCCAGCATTATTTATTTATTTATTTTAGTTAAATGAGCTACATTTAACTTGAAAAAAGTTAGTGTTAGTATTCAGAGCACTGCTTTCAAAATCACAGTGATTAATTCGCTCATTGGGTAATAGCAGGGGGGCACCTGATTAAACGTGTTTAATTCTGTTAAGAGAACGAAAGGAATGTGCATCCTCCCTCGCGTAATGTAATCACCCGAGAGCCTTCGAATCTGAGATCACTCGACACCTCCGTGTAATAGCTCCGCATCTGTCACCACACCACACACCCTGTAGAAGGTACCTGTGCCTACCTATCTACATTTATACTTACGAAGGTAAGCACCTACTTCAATGTAGATACAGTTATGAGTAGCTGAGCAACTCCGCTGGCTACATTCACCCGTCGATCTTACGATGCCAAACGTCACTTAAGTAATGTTACACAACAATAATAATGTGACGTTTATCAAGATTCTTCTAGTAATCATTGTGAACCATTTTTTAAATATACACTTGTGAGCTTTAAAATGGAATCGCTTCATCGCGAGTTGATCAAAACAATTTTTTTACAATTTATGTACAATGAACTATAGATTGTGGTATATCATTTGAAAGGTAATTTTGTTACCTATCAAGTGATATCAAGAAGATTTAAAATTAATTAAATTGGCTACCTAAATTTTGGGAATTATTGCAATAGGTCGAAGTTGCATCTATCGCCTTCTATCGGCGCCGGAGCTGGATTAGCTGGATTTCTCCCTCGTATCCGCTGTTTTAGCTCGTCCCACATATGCCAGATTGGGTTCAAGTCAGGAATAAGGGCTGGCCAGTCTAGTGTGGGAATGCCGACATGGAAGACGTCTGTCGGTACTGTCTAGTCACTGCTGCGGTGTGGCAGCGGACATTATCGTGCATTAAATCAAAATTTATCGTCGCCAATAAATCCTGCGTAAGGGAAAACATAACTTAACTCATAGTTCACTGCAAAGAAATTGTAAAATTTAGTCTTGAACAACCCTTGAAGCGATTCCAGTTTAAAGCTCGCAAGTGTAGTATTTGAACAGTTTATCTTATTTTGATCAAAGGTTGGATGTAAACGTGTAAGCCAACACCTTACTGTTTATTTTAATTTGCTTAAACCATGTAGAATCAACAAACCTCCTGGGAATAGAACTAGATACCTACATGCTTAAACTGGAAAAAATATTGATAAAGTAGGAGGGAAACACCGAAATTTCGTATAACGCTCTCTACGAAGTACGAGCTATAAAAACGACACGTGGGTGAAAAAAAATTCATCAGTTTTTTCACCCACTTTTCGTTTTTAACAAAAACATTTAAGGGAGATGTGAATTACGCCTACGCACATGTATGGCTCATCTTCTGTATCATAATATTGGGGAGTTTCAAGAGGTAACTGAAATACTTTTCCATTGATCGTAGAATCCTTGCAAATATCATCCTCCAGAAAGTACTGGTAGCATTTTATATGAACAATTTGAATATAATGACTGTGGTTAGTTTGATTTAGTTGTGTCTTGTCTATTTTAAAATGTACAGTATAGTTGGTACGTATAATGTGCGGACACGACCCGTCCCGGCCGCCGCCGCGCCGCCGCCGCCGCGCCGCCGCCGCAACAACACGACGACCAAGTTTTTCAATTATCCCTCCACCCGATTGAACCGGCGTCGGCGGCGCCTTGTATCGCTCCAACCACACGCTTTCTCACAGAAAGCAGGCGCAACACCTATCACTTGATAACTATGCTTGATCGCTACATACATAATGTCTAGTGGCTACGTAGTGGGCTCATTTGCAAAAGGAGTTCTTTGAAAGTTATACCTACCCAGCTAATAAATACCAGCTCCGATCCCAAAGTGATTGTGTCCACCTTTTCGTGTTGGGGACATAAAACAGTTAACACCAACACACTTAAAATGACCTACCAAAAAGTATTGATTCATCCATAGAGTTATTAGTAGGATATAATCCTATATAGTGAGATTTAACTCAGCGCACAGTTTATTGCAACACTCTATTAATGAGTGTTGGGAAATGTGGAGCGGCCTCCGTCTCCCCGACACCGACTACCTTCTGCCGAAATGTTTTCGATCAGTGTACCAGGCGTGGGGAGGTTACATACAAACAGACAGAATTAACTACGCTCTTATAATATCACTATGGACTTGAATGATTTCATTCAGACTTGTCTAGCTTGAGCTTATTTTGAGTAAGCCTAAATAAATAAACGTTATTGATTTCTGACGATATCTGATTTATTGTGTTGACCATAAACATAGAAACCCCGTAAGAAAATATATTAATAAAATTAAAATACAACGCCATGACTATACGATAAGCAAATCACAAAATAATTTAATAATACCCACTCGGCTCAGATGTCCACTAAGTATGTAGATAGCAGGCCGTTGGCAGAACAAATCTTCCCGAAGTAGCAAGAGAGCTCTGTTTCCTCCCATTAGATAGTATCAGAACCAATTCCTCTCTTATTCGGAGGAAGTTCACGCAAGTTTGCACAAAGTACGGCCATTCACAGCGACATTTCCCACTTGGCAGCTCGCTACATCTCGCCAACACAAAAGAAAATAACTCAAAGTTGTCGCCATTAACCTACATATCGGCGATATGATCTGAGCATATTCTCTATAGGGTCGAACATGCCCGCCCAGCGCGCGCCGCCCGCCCCGCGCGCGTCGGACGCACTCATGCTTCAACCTACATCAAATGTTGCACTTACACGAGTTCTATGCATATATGCTATACATCGGAATCTCTCCAATATTGCGTTGGAACAAATAGATCATATTGAAATTGACACACCAAATAAATAAAACGATTTCAGGAAGTTATATAATTCGTCAATTATTCGTCTTGAAAGCTAAGCAAGCACACCCCTTCAGTCATTAATTACTATCGCTCGCTCCCCGACGCGGATGAGCGGCGCGGCGGCGGCGCGGCGGCAGCGGCGCTGCACACGCGCTCCGTTAGCGAGTGAGTCGGCGGGCGGCCGCAGGTGAGACAAACAAACGCAATGTTCTATTTTTCCCGTAGATTCGTTTACGCGGGATAAACTCCGAGAGCGAACTCTGCAGGGGTATTTTAATTCACCGATTCGTTTCCGAATCGAATCCGACCGATCTTTAAAACGCTATTTTGTTTTCGCCTCGGGTTGATGGTTGAAATAAAGAGCTCCTGCTCAAAGACATGGCCATTAGTCAACAGATTCGCTTCGAATTTTCGATCATCAACCCGAGGCTAAAACAAAATAGCATTTTAAAGATCCGTAGAATTAGATTCGGAAACGAATCGGTGAATTAAATTACCCCTGCTGATCTCGCAAGTAGATCGGAGGCAGGTATGCTCGCACGCGTGTACACATACAATCACAGTGATGAGCTCCGAGCATCGGGGCTCGTCTAAAGTATAGCAAAGTAACAAACGAGAGCGAGATGATCATTCATCTTAATTATTTGTTCACGTGAAGTTGCTCAGTTACAGACATGTTTGGGTAATTACGAGCGGTGCGGTTGCGTGGGCGGTTTCACTAAGTGCCTACTTACTTAGTATCGTTTGGTATTTGTGCGAGTCGTACGTACGTCGTCGTACGTAGTACCTGAGCTGAACTAGAACACTTATTACTGACTAGGTACCTACTAATAAATTAAGGAATGTGTTTCAGTCTCGAGTGTCAGCGGCGCGCACTGCGCAGAGCTCGACAGATTGCTTGTGTTCCTTGTATGAAGGTCCCTCCACGAGGCAGGTACAGGTATGTTATGTTAAGTTGTAGGTTGTATGAGATATGTTCGTGGAAATGTGTGCGCAGTAAATCTGCGGGTGGTGTGTAATCCATCCGATCTGTAATAGAATGGTATTCCATCAATTCGGATCGAGTACATGTGTGGAGGGCCCGCGCCCCCCGCCCGCGCCGCGCCTTTTTTCATTTCATTTATTTATTCTCAAACAATAATTACATTGTGTCGGAAATTTTACTTAATATTAGGTACACATTGTTATTATATTTTATACGATTAGAGTCCATTTACACGACTTAAAAACATTAAAATAGTAGGATACTATATAAAAGAGAAATTACAAAATTTATACAAAAACAAAAAAAACAAAAAATAATGAATACATATTCAGGTATTTGGAAATGTATAACATGAAGTCAAAATTTGGATTTGCAAAATGTCAAAAATACCTTCGCCCGCGCCCGTAATGCGATCACAATCACTAGGTATATTCTAGCGATTAAACCTACTCACCCGGGCTACGGCTACGATCACACCTGCATTACTGATATCTACTCATTTGGGTTCAACTTCAGAAACATTTATGTATTTGTGAATAAATATACAAGAAGAAACGAATGTACGAGAATTATATCTAAACGAATGTACCTACTGTTATGTTTGTTATGTACTTGTATAATATGATGAATCTGGGTTCAATAGAATGAGAGCGACGCCCGCGATCCAGCGGAGCAGAAATATGACACTGATAATACGTATCAAGATGGTCACCATTTGCCGCAGTCTATTGAGCACGGCGCAGGTTCGGTGTCGGACTCGGCCTTCAGGGCTCCGGGACAATAACTCAGCTCCTCCCAGGGTCGCGGGTTCGGTGCCACCCGTCATTAGGGCGGCGCGGGGCGCGGCGGGCCGCGACCGACCGGACCACCTACGGAGTGCCGGGACACGGGACACGAGGTGGCTCACTCACTACGTACATAACTATTGAGGTTGTGTCTACGACGAGAAGTCACCCAGGTGTATGGTTGCCTTAACGAGCGCAAAGACATAGCCATGAAGGTGTGTGATCTACTGTCTACAAGTGTAGCTAGAAGGTCTGAGTCCTCCGCCTCGAGGCGAAGCGCCGCATTCCCTAGCTCTGATTCGATATCGGAAACGTTTTTCTTTGTAAAAAGCTTCCGATATCGAATCCGACGGCCTTTCCGACGAATCAAAATACCCACGCAGGTCCTGAACAGAGTGCGCCAGCTGTGTCCCCCGCGCGGCCCTCATCTGCATGCGAATGTGGGCTGGGACGGCCGCCGCGATGGGCTCCAGATGAAACGCAAGGAAATACGTGGTTTCCCTAAAAATACGTGGTTGCCTCAAAAACGATTCTTTTCGAACATAAGACCCGCCGAGATGGGGACATTACTCGGGTTTCTAGGGCGATGCACCTTTGGGTTCGATCAAAAAGCTTTTATCTGAATAGGTTTTTGAAGGTACATTCAAATACGTATGAACCTACCTACGTATAGCACATCTGTGTTTGCTTCCACGGAATTGAATCGATATCAGGTTCTATTGGGAACACTTCGGCTCCATCTTGATTTGATTCGGCTTTGATTTTAGAATCGGAAGGAATGAGGTGCTTGCTCCCGAGCCCCGGATCCGTCACCAGCCCTCGGCTATACGAGCAATCCGAGCTGACGCCGAACAAATTGATGGAATGGAGGGTCCTCGGCGAGGAGAGGAGACAATTAATTCAATCGCATTATTTCGAGAGTTACCTTGATCATCGCCTCTCTGAATAATCACCTTTGTTTGCTTTGGCCGGCGGCGGCGGCCGGCGGCAGGCGGCGCGGACCGTACGATACGAACATACAATTTGCCTAAAATTATTGAGAAGGGTAGGTCATTATCACAAAATAGCGATCGATTTTATAGTTATGAAATACTCCTTGTAGGCTTCCAGGTTTCCAGCTCTACCATTAAGAGATTTAAACCTTTACCATTTGCCTCAAAACAATTAAATGGCATTAAACTCTCGGATAGTGAAAGCTCTCGAAATTTTGCTAAACAGTTCTGTTGAAGCGCCGACTTTGTATTATCGCTCTGCTCTCTCTGTCAGATATTTCCGCACTTTACATTGTAGTTACACACAGAGTGTTTCAAAAGTTAGTAGGTAAGTAGTATTGTAAGTGTCTCCTCCGCATAGGGTGCTCGCGGGTAGCGGTAGGGTGCTCGCGGGTAGCGGTAGGGTGCTCGCGGGTAGCGGCCGGAAGACACCGCTACATAATTTGCCGGCAGACGTGGACCACACGACACTAATAATTTGAACGCGGAATTTTTCTTTTAAGATGTTGTTTAAGTTTGTAAAATTGTAATGGTATCTGCGCGCGACTCGCGACTGTTTGCAGAATTAATGAGAATGAGATCTGTGTTTGCGAGCCCTGGGGGGGCTCTCCCATCACGAAGCACCATCTCAGGTTGCAGGAGCCCCAGACTCAGCTCGCAGAGGATACGGGAGCTCTCATTAGATCACTGCTTCGCACTAAGCCGCGTGGATCTACTAGAGGTAGAGCAGAAAGGTAAATCCGCAAAAAAATCATGCTTATTGAAGGCACGTGGCTTCTCTAGACAAGTGTCTTGTTACTTCGCGCGGCGGCGATGCATGATTGATGACGTCACCGTGATGAATGATTCACGCAATACGCCGCGACACGTGTCGCCTGATTGATTCGCGGCTCGCGGCGCGGCGGCGCGGGGCTTGTTAGTCGAGTGTGTCGTGTCGGCCGGCGTCTTCACATCGGCCCAGAGTGGCACGATGAGCGCGGGGAGGACGAGGCCGCCCGCGCCCGTGACCGTTCGACTTACCTGTCTTTTAAAGAGCTGTTAAGTGTAAACGCGGCTAAAGAACCGAGCTACAGTTTATGACGTAACATTATGAATGTCGTAAAGAGACCCTGACGCCATGCAATCGCGACTTTATGCGTGTCCGGGGCGATAAGGAGCGGATGTGCAGATCAGTTTTATTACTCAACTCTGCCGAGGCTGAGATTGCTCCGGCGGCGGCAACGCGCACCGGCGCGGGGCGGGGCGGGGCGGCGGCGGCGCGGCGCTTTTACTGCCTTTATTGAAATTTATGTATTTATATTCATGGCCCGTAAAGATAAGTCATTTGTACATTTTTATTGAAACAGAATTAATCTAACTCGTTTGCCGTTCTATTCGCAAAAATAAAAGGTTTAGTATGATTGGCGCCGGGACGAGTTTACATAAAATTATGAGTTTATCAACAAAGCTGTAACTAAATCCAATTTGTGCCGTCCCCAGGGCGCGGAGCACTCTCGCTATCCCTGAACGAGGACACGCGCTGTAGCCCACCATGTGTCTTCCTTTATGAACTATTATGTTTCCTTTAAAACAAAATATATTAATTATATCCTTATTTCAAACAACAATAATGGTCCATTGGCATATGAATTACCTACACAGTTACAATCACAACAATCTAAAAACAAGTAAAGTTATGAAAACGCGAAAAATAGAATATAGTTTTGCGAGATTAATATTGTTTGAACATGCATCCTTGAATTGTGGTACAGATACATATATGCAGTCAAATCTATTCGTGAACACGCTGAGAATGCTGTTGCGGACATTATCAATTAATTATAATTATATCCGTGCGGGTAAGTCAGTGGTTACAAAGGCGAAGCATCAATAGAGCCACTCGCTCGTCCGCTCGAGCGAGTGACTCGGGCGAGTGACTGGAGCTAACTGCTCGGTCGAGTGTGTACCTACATGTTCCGCAAACAACGGCAGAATTATTGACAGCACGCAGCGCACCTCCGCGCCGCCGCGCCGCGCCGCCGCCGCGCCGCCGCCGCGCCGCGCTAATTACGCGCGGACTTCCGCTGGACAGAATCCAATTAGCAACGTTTGGTTCATTTTGTTTTTATAAAATTATGTTCTTTATTATATTGTCTGTCTCCTCTATACATTATTAAAAATTAATCTACATTTATAACCGACCCGAGAGCTATGGTCAGTATCTAGCGCATCGTATCAGCATCGCCATACAGCGGGGCGCAGCCAGCGTCTTGAGGACGCGACGACTGGTATTTATATGGATTAGTTGAGCTACCTGTAGATTGTTTGCAACAGTCTGCAGTTAGCTCAAGTGTTTCAATTGTAATTGTTGTGTCTTTTAATTTGTTTCTATTATTTGATTGTTTTTTTTTTTACTTTTCATCAGGTAGAAGTTTGAACCGGCATAGAATTGAAACAATGTATTATCTCTGTCAGTTCTACCAGCCGTCATGTCAGTTGCAGCTCCCCGGCACAGCTCAGCACAGCACGCACAGCCCGCACAGCACGGGGTGCTGCGGGCCGCACGGCTGCCCGCCCGGCGGTGCTTACCCGGCGCCGTGCAGAGCTCGTCACTTCTCTGCACACACCTGTGGCGAGTGCGTATTGTACAGACTACATTGGACACGTCACATACAACAGACTCAGGAAGTCACAGTAACTACTTAAACTATGTTATGTACAACTGCCAAATTAATACTACATATTCTAATTCCACTGACATCCCATTATAAGTTTGCCTATTCAAGCAAGAGGCACTTGTTCACCCACGCGGGCGCGGCGCCGCACGATACGTTAGGTCGCATTCACACGGGAGATGCGTATCGGATCCAGAACACCGGAGTGAGTTGCTTGCTGCTAAAAACGGCGTGTTTGCGTCAAAGAGGAGTAATTTTTAAAATGGCGTGTTTGCTAGAAACGTGCCTGTAAAACGGGCACGTTTCTAGCAAACACGCCATTTTAAAAATTACTCCTCTTTGACGACCAGGAGGTTGCGGGTTCGATTCCCCCCGCCTCGGAACAAATGTTTGCATGATCTGCAATATTTGTTCCGGGCGTTCTGGATGTTTTCTATGAAAAATTAAAATATATACCTATGTAGTGTATTGTTTATAGTAAGTATATCAGTTATCTAGTACCCGTAACACAAGCTCTGCTTTGCTTGGGGCTAGATAATGCTGTGATGATTGTCAAGCATTTTAAAATGTAATAGAGGTGCATCGCAGGCGCCGGCGCAGGCGCTGGTGAGGTACTTGCTTCGGTGCGTTTTTGTGGGAATGTTTTCAGTTCGGGTTTGGTCTGTGTCGCAGTGACATCATTGTTTTAGACTCGGTACAGTTTTGTCATTCTAAATATTATCGTTGTGGTAAATTATTTTTTCGATTCCAGGCTCCGTTTACCTACTCCGTATTAAGCTTTAAGTGGTAATCTTGGTGGAAATCAACTTTAGGTAGTATACTTATATTAAGTGAGTGAACCGGAACCCAGCACTGCGTCCATTTTGCTGGTTTATTTATTGAAATAATTTCGTGGAAATGCTTAGATCGATCAGAGTACGTAGACTCTCGAAGAATTCTAAAATGGAAGAATTTTTTTCCATTCTTTCTTTATTTTGCTAAAACAATGACAATATAACTGTAGACGACTCTCTTACAAAAGTATAGGGCACTATTTAGAAGAAAATTCAGTTACCTACTTTCTTTTTGTGCCATGCTAATTATTTTGAAAGCTGATAAGGTAGTCAGAGTTTGTATTCACGGGTCTGTTAGCTGGCGCCGATGCCAGTCCGGATTGAAAGTAATTTAAAATAAAATAGAGTATTTTTTGTGAAAGTCTTTGAACGTTGAAAGTGTGTTCCCCTATAAACGTTGGAACAATGTAACAACAGCGTGCCTACCTAATTAAATGTGTCCAGCGTCCGGTGTGCAACCGTGTTTTACTTTTAAAATTACACAAACGCCATTTTGTTTCCGTTTAGCGCGACGCTAATTAGTTTTAACATTTAGTTCCGCTCTGATTCTAAAAATAAAACTATTTATTCGGTTGCGGGGCGTGGGCGCGGCGGCGGCGCGGCGGCGGTATGATACGACGCGTGCCGCGCGCGGCGTGCGTGACCCACGAACTAAACTCGTTTGGTATTGGGCCGCTCTCGGGTAATTCACGTCAAACTTTCCCCAAGTTGCCGAATAAGTTGCCGAATTCCCCTAATTTATTTAACGCGGAACGCTAAGCGCAGAATGTAAGTTATTTAATTTATCAATTTTGTAGTTAGACGCGCTGACGTGCCGCCCACCCCGCGGCCCGCGCCCCGCTCTGCCGCCCCCGCGCTCGCTTCAGGCGCGTTGCTGAGCGGGCGGGGTTGGGGGGAGCGTTGTATGACAACTAAAGTATTTCCTGTAGATATTATTGCTGAAAGATTCATTTTGTATTATTAAATGAAGTCAGGCGTCCGTTAAATATTAACAATCGTGGAAACAGACCCTTCAGCACGGGTCGGCGGCCGGCGTCGATCAGCACGGTCCAATTAAAACAGCTTTTTTTCTAAGCTCAAGCTCAGCCTTCCGAGTGTGAGCTCAGCGCTTCCGGAAACGTAAACAACAGTAATGACGGGCGCGGCGTGACGTCACTAATTGAACTAAAAGCGTCATTACGACGACAGCGTCAATCTGACGACGATCCCTCCGCCTCGCCTCGCCTCGCCTCGGCTCTTTACAGATGTTACTAAATGTCATGATTGCTAGCTAGCTGTTGCACGGTCATGCCGTGGAACACACACATTGCCTATTTATAGAAGCAAAGTCATTTTTATACAAGGTAGAAAGTAAAACTTACAAAGTTCACATAGGAATGCAGATTTTTTTGTTTTAACATAAACGACGACGCGAGTCGCGTAGATGCTCTACTTCGTAGCTTTAGCTCTACCTCATATCCTAGCTAGCTGTACATAGTATAATTGATCTTGCAAATTTTACTAGAAAAACTATCGTTGTTTGACGAATTCATTACGGATGTATGCGGGCTAACTACGAACCTTATCTGTGAAACTTTGGTGTTCTTCTAATACAAATAAGGTTCGTAGTTAACCCGCTTACATCCGCAATGATCTCGCAAAGTATTTATACAGGAAAGCATAGTTAAGAGAGCGAGTAGAGTAGGTACCCTTCGAAGGAACAAATACCACCGAGTGTGTGTTCTGATGGGGATTAATTATTTAGGATCCGCTTCCCTCAGCTGGTATCCCGGAGCAAGTGCTCGAGGCGTGCGGTCAGCGGGCGTGCGGTCAGCGGGCTGGCGGTCAGCGGCCGGGCTGGCTGAAACGTCGACGCTTCACTAGATTATAGAGGAAATTAGTTCGTCATTCTATACAGCAGGGAACTATTTTCTCCGGGTGAATAATGGATAAGGAATAAAAACATTGTTTAATTGTTTCATTTATAAGATGTTTATTTTCTTTGGTCAAGATTTGCTGTTTCTTAACGAGACAAGAGACTTAAACACCTTCAATGCCACCACGATTTTCATTATGTCTTGCCGGATGCCGCGTACATTTCACGGTGGACGCGCTAGGTGCGTCACCGGTACTGGAATAAAAATTACGTGAACACGCACGGCGAGTCAGTGGCACTGGACGTGTTAAGGAGATTTCTTATCTCTGAAGCCGAGTGCAGACTCCCGCACGTTATGAGAGCGCCAATTATTAATTTCTGGATGTCCATCTTAAATGTTGCCATCACAGAGTTTAATTTTTTTTTTTTTTTTGCGAAACAAAACGTTTATTGAATAAATATTTAGATCGTAAATCTAAGCGTCCAAGCAAATACAATTCGCGTGGTCGAGTTCAAAATATTAGCTCCATGGGATGCTGTGGGCATGTTCCCGTGGCACCGACCGCGGGGCCGGCGACGGCGGCGCGGGCTGACGGATGGACCTCTCGCGAGCAGCCGACTCTCGAGTACTAATAAAGTGAGCAATGAAGCTCTCATCTCATTCATTAGCAAATCTAATAAATATTCAGCGATGAAAAATCGTTTCCATCATTAATAAGGAAGCAAACATCGGAGAGTCGCAGCTCCGAGCGCCATTTATCTTGAATCTCATTACCACGAGTCGGTTGATTCTAATACTTGCGGAGCGGGAGCGGCATCCCGCGCCCGTCCCGCGCCCGTCCCGCCGCCGTCCCGCCGCCGATACGCCGCCGACCCGCCTCACATTAAGATAATCTATGATACGAGGCATACATTATGTATTATACATAGGTACATGGCGCGCCGCGGAGTGATTGCTAAATAATGCCGACAGGTCCGGTCTGCCTGGGTCCGCTCCGGATGGGTGACAACAGTTGCTGTAACTGATAGTGCCTGGGCTTGGACGACCGCAGTCGCAATACGTCGGCGGTCGGTGTGGTGCCTCCGCTGCGGGCGGCGGGCACGCGGCGGGCGGCGGGCGGCGCGACTCCTTCCTGCGAGAAACGACTCCGCTAATCCGCGACGAGCTCCGCCGAAATATTTCGTTTAAACTTAGTTGCGGATAAAGTACTAATCCCCTGAAGCTGGATTGTGACTGCTTTAGAAAATGAACCTTTCTTTTTATTCCTTTTTTTATTAAAAATTCAAAACAAACCTCGACAGCTTCTCTTCAAAATGTTAAACGTTTCTGATTATTGCAATAAAACGTCTTTGAAGTCTTGAAGTCGAGACCAGATTGAAACGGATTGTTATAATAGCGAAGTTATTATTAAAAGGTAAAGTTTGAACAAGTAAACGATTTCTTAAGGGAGTGTATCGTTCATAGCGGCTTTGCGGGAGACTTATTGAATACAAATAGAATGTTGGCGGCATTGTGTCAGCACAATGCGGCGGCTCAGCGGCGGTGGAGTGATTGGGCCGCCGCAGTCGCGGGTTCAGGACGAGCCCGATCCGCTTACGTCGCGGAGGTGGCCTCTTACAATGTGGGAATTATTTTCTTTAATCTGGTCATTTAATCAGTTCGTATTTTCAATGAATTAGTTTAGATGAGAACACCGTTCCCAGTTAAAGGTCTCCGTGCGTCCCGCCGGAGATAAGTTCGCACAAAACCGTGACGTCACAGAACCCTTATAATCTAACTCGCGAAAGATTAAATCAAAACTTTGTAAGTTTCCCTCCGTATCACTTCCACCGCAGCCCGCCCCCGCGCCCCCCGCGCCCCCGCGCCCTCTGACAGATGCCTCGGGAAGCTGAACGCCTCTCACATTATCGTCAACTTTTTTGCGTAAATGGAAACAAGTTTTTTGTCCGTCCGTCCGTCCGTCCGGCCCTACGAGGTCAAAAGCTCGCAAAATAATTTGAACGTGGCTTGTGCCAACCTTTTACGGCTAAATGATTTTTTGCTTTCAAGGGAGTTAACTGGATTCAATGTGGCCATGTTGTTTTATCGGTGACGCTTTCATAAAGTCCTGTACTGGCATCTGTAACTGTGCGGAGCATCCTCCCGCGGTGCGAGCTTCTAGCTCCAGAAGTGGTGACCGAGACTCCAGACGTGGTATCGGTGACTCCAGACGTGGTATCGGTGACTCCAGACGTGGTATTGCTAGCTCCGCGAGACTCGTCTTATCCGACGCTCCTTTCGTTCCATTTGTCATGTCATAGACTCTAATCTGGTGAGGTGTAAAAGAGAATGTCCATAACGCAATTTGTAAGGGAGGACAAAGCGGCTCCACGTCGGCGGTACTGCGCGACCTCATAACCATCCGTATCCTTTGATAACTTATTCAGGACCCTTTTTTCAATGACACCGCGAGCGATAGCCCGCCCGAGCCTGCCCGAGCACGCCCGCGCCGCGCCCTATTCTAACAAACTAATATTAGTTGGGGTGGCCCGTTATTACATTCCACTCGTATGCAAATATTTTCTGATCATATTTTATCACAGAAATTTATTTCGATAGTATAACTCACTATGATGTAGATTTAGCTAATACCTATTAGCGGATTTATTTTAGTTATAATGTTGTTGTAGACCGCGCAGTTCGATGATGAATCGCGCCCGAGAGTGGCGGTGAGCGGGGCGACGAGAAGCGTCGTTACCACCTGTCTAGTTTAATGAATCCCCGTGTTTGTTCCCTATTTGGGGTCAGCCCCCTGGTACATTAGCGCCACTCTCGGCGTCTGGCGTTCCGCTCATCCTCAACGTTTGCGTGCAGGCGGCCGGTGGGCGAGCTCTACGTCTTTTTCCTTCTTCTATGGCTAAAACGTGTCGGGTCATGTAGTCTCCGTTTCTGCGCAAGCCATGCCCAAACCAGCGGAAACGGGTTTCTCGCGTTTTGTGCTGTGTTCCATTTACTGTAATATTCATCAGTCATTATTTTGGATTTTATCAAATCTTGATACATCGCCATACCCATCGCAGCATTTTCATTTCTGCGACATGCATTTTCTGCTCCACCACCTATCTCATTCTCCTATTTCTTCTCATAGTTCCTATTTCTTTATTCGATGCCACTTTCGATTATTAAAAAGCGTAAATTCTTATAATGTAATTTACTTTAAAATCTGATATATTTAAGAAATCGTCCAAATATAACTTCCTTCAAAATCTGTGTCTTATTTATGACCGTCGTGATAAATGTGCAAGTAGGAGCATATCGTTGGAAGTGATGATGATGCCCACAAGGATGATCTCCCGCCCGGTCCCCGGTGGTATGCCAGGGCCGCCGCCGTCAGGTACTCGGCGCCGGGGCGGGCGCGGGCCTCTCGGAGGTCCGTCCGTCGACTGCTCATTAGTAAACTTTACATCAGCACTGGATCTAGCGAAATTAATGTCCGCGGCGGACTCGAACCCGCGGCCCTCGGATTTACATATTAATCTATTAAGTTCTCCAGGAGGGATTCGAAAGGATCCACTTTTGTTCCTCCGCCATTGTTCCTTTGAGCGGCCGGATAATGTGTCTCCTTTTTATATTGTTTGTCGCGTGCCGCGCCGCCGCCGCGCCGCCCTACTCAAACAACTTATTAAAATGATCTTCAAATTAATCTAAAGGGATCTAAAGATTTTTAGAAAGATTTCTATGTAGCCTTTTAGAAAAATTTAAATAATCATTGTACACTAAGTCAGAAACTCCATAATTTTTTATTAATCGGCAATTTTCCAAAATAAAACGACAAGTCTGAGTCGGACTCGCGCACTAAGAGTTCCATATTTATTTGTAAGACCTTGTTTCTTGCCAATATTCTATGTTAACGGGAGGTTTTGGTCCATGGCGAGAATAAACAATTTTGTTTTGTTAATAAACTGTAGCTGAGCTCGGAGACTCTCTGAAGGATAGGATTCGTAAGGAATACATCCGACAGAGAACCAAAGTTATCGACATAGCTCAAAGAATTAGCAAGCTGAAGTGGCAGTGGGCCGGCCATATCTCGCGAAGAACCGCTGGGGACCCGAAAACCGCTTCGGCAAACGTGTTCTTGAGTGGAGACCACGACTCGGCAAACGTAGTGTAGGATGCCCTCCGGCAGGTAGGATGACGAACTGCGAAAGACTGCAGGCAGATGCTGGACGCCGCATGCTGAAGACAGGGCGCTATGGCGCTCATTCGGGGAGGCCTATGTCCAGCAGTGGACTAATATAGGCTGATGATGATGATGATGATGAAATGATAAACTGTAAATTTACAGTTACCGGGGTTTTTTGATTCCCTGGAAATTTCAAAATATTCGGATATAAACGGCAGTAACTTTTTGATGATTGCGTTAACTAAGAAGTTATATTTATATCGAGGCTCCAAGAGGTTACGGACTTAAGTATTTGATGTTAATTTTAACTCGATACGTCCACGCGTTCTTGAGAAAGAAGGATTACAGACGGACAGACAGAAACACAGATGGACAGCAAGGTGATCCAATTCTCCACTGCCTCGCACCCTCGCCGCCCTTAATAGACTTCTTGACCAGAACCTGGATTGTGATATCTTTGCACAAGAATGGAAGAAGATACTGTTAGAATGCCTGAGGTTTTGCGAGATTGATGAATTAAAGATGGACGCTTGATAGAAGGTACCTATATAAGAAAATAAGAGACTTAGACTTATGGACGTTATAAATAAATAAATAAATTAGAGTTCCTTTTTTCTTTTGAGGTACGGAACCCTAAAAATAACAGTCTTACCTTACTCCTTTTACTGAAATGTATTAAAGTGTAGCATTTTATTAATAAAATGCTGCCCGTATGTAAGATGATGAACCAAGAGATGTAGTGCGTCGGAGGGGCGGAGGCTGCTTCTCATCTCTTGTTCAGGGAGACAAGTTTATATTCAAACAAGAGTTTTGGCGCCCCCTCGAAGCCGGCGCCCGGGGCAAGCGCCCCCGCTAGACCCCCTAGATCCAACACTGCAGCTAACTATCTGACTGTAAACAAGTTTCCCTCACCTCATCTATCGTCTTACAAAATGATCTCGTGATGTATTAGACAAACAACGAAGGGAACGTAATGAAGATCGATCACTTTGGGCTGAAATTTATATAACCATCGATAAAACAAAGATTTAAGATTTACATCTTTGCGATAAAACTGTTTTCACCTCAAACGAAATCATATCGAGATAAGTCCGGTAGTAGTTGAGTGATGTGATGACCTACCACATACCTGAAGCGTGCCTGCAGGCCGAGGTGACGGGTACTTGTCACAATCAATCGGAATTTAGATTTATTAAAAAATAAGATATATACGTATATGAAGATAAGATAATTTTATTAAACATCTTTTCATTTGAGCGTCTCAGCGCGCTCTCCACAGAACCTTATACTTAAAGTAAAGAGGGTATTGTTTCACAAACAGGCACAATCCCTTATGTACATGCAGGGCAATGCTACTATACTAAATTTCTTAAACAAGGGTTTGCAGCTATCCGTATTCCAAGCGCCACAGATGGCTCGTACGCATTTTTCCTGAATTTTAAAGGCCTTTCCTGCATCTGTCGGAATTCCCCACAAAATTCCCTATTCAGTAGATTTAACGTAAAGAGGTAACAAACTTCCAAATTTTCGATTTATAATATTTCTGTAAGCCTCCCTCGCTCAGGAGAGGAATCATTCGATCGCGGACGTATAATTGTGCTGACCAGGATGTTTGTATCTAAATCTAAAGACTGAAAAATTAGACTCTGTAAGGAAAATTTCCGAAAAAGATAAAATCTTAGAAAAAAAGACATGATGTTGTTTCGAGTAAAAGTTGTAGTGGCGGTAATCCCCGATCTGATTTATCTGCGTCTGTCGTCTAGCGAAAAACAAGTTAAACGAGCCCCTCCAACATAAATCTCTATCGAATCTGTCCGGACTACAGAGCCTTCGGTAAATCATTTTAAGTGAACGGAACAAGAGCAGCTCCTCGCGAGCCACGGTCTCGGTGCTCGGCCGGCGACCGTGGCGGCGGGCGGCGGTGGAGCCCTCGAGCGGGAAACCACGCCTTTGCTAAACTTGATCCTTGTTATTGGGAACAAATGGTCCCAATTTTCTTCGTGAATTTGTTAAACAACTTTTGGCTGGTGTTTAATTTCTTCCGAATATCCATTTAATTATCAAACAATAAAAGAACAAGTTGTTGGTTCGGCATTAAATATTGAAAAACAAGTCTTGTCAAATTCAACCGAGGATGAAATTATGAAAGTCCATAAAGGACTAGACATTCTAAAGCGAAAGTCTAGGACTGTATTGACAACCGTTTACCGCACGTCTACCGCATGTACTCTCCGCAGCCGGACCCTCGCGCCTGCGACACAGGCAGGCGCCGGCCGTGAGGGCCCACTAAACGTGGCGACACAGGCAGGCGCCAGCCGTGAGGGCCCACTAAACGTTGCGACACAGGCAGGTGCCAGCTATGAGGGCCCACTAAACGGTGCGACACATTGACTCTCGCCACATCAACACAACCTACAACTCTTGAAGGAATCGATCTCGCGGAGCTCTGGGCGTCGACGTGAACGATAAAAGGCTTCAAGAATATTAAAAATAATTCGTGCACTTTGACACATTTCGCGAGTGTCGTAGTGCGCGAGATTGGCCTCGTTCGACGCGCGTGCTCGGCGCGAGTTCGCGAACGGATATAATTGAGCATTATTGAAGGCACACATGAGTAGGCATTTCCACAATATTCGCGACTTTCATGTTACGTGCTCCGAGAATTATTATCATAATCCCCCTTTGAATCCATCTCTACTCGACTGTGACACTTGTATCAGCAGATAGACATGTGAGCCGTGCCCCTCCGCCACCGCCCCGCGCCGCCCCCACACCGGTACCTCGCGCTACCGACACTACGCTGACAAGGCGTAGGTTCAGAAGGAAGAAGGTTCGCTATCGAACACATTATAGTGTCAAGGAGTGAAATCGCTGTATCGGATGAATCCCCCGACTGCGTGCTTGGGTGCAAGCGGTGAGTTTTAGAAAATAAACATTGTTCATAATGTGTTAGCGTCTACTGTACGTACGTAATGAGTTCAGTTCCGTACAGAAGTACGTAGCTCGGGCTGGTTACACACTTCCGTATTTGATAGGCTATTACTTTCCCGAGACTATTGGCCCTATTGCTTCTCGTCGAATCGTTGGTATATTTCGGCAAATATTTATTGTTCGGTTGTCGTAAATTGCGATTGTTTGTAGGTTGTCAACATACAACCTCTCTTTATTGTGAAGCATCTGGAGCACGATCAACCACAAGTCGAGAAAATAAAGGATAGAAAGCGATAAGTATGAGCTAAACCTAATAATGCCGAATGTACCACGGCCGTCTTCTATTGAAGCGGGCGACTGGATACAAAGAAGAATATGCCATAAATGTTCCAAGTGCAAGTTAGTTTATATGTTTAACGCATTCACTGCCCAGCCACGACCCACCTATCCATCTACAGGTCCTGCAGGAGGACCTGTAGATGGATAGGTGCGTCGTGGGCCGAATGGGACAAGGGACAAGCTTTTAGGTGGCTGTCCTCACCTAAAAGCTTCTTGGTGCAAACATATACATTTATCACGAAGACGATGGACGAGATTTCTCACAAGGATTTACTATTTTATTTTGTTTTATTTTATCTTCTAAAAGTGTAGTGTGTTATTTATTTGTCTCGTAAAGGAATAATGCATGCGCTTTGTTCGTGTGACCCCGGGTTCGGACTTGTTACATTATTTGTTAGCGCTCCGACCGGTCCGCGGACCGGACCGGACCGGACCGGACCGCCGCCGCCCTCTTACTGAGATAAAATAAGCTGCATTGTGGTAACAGAAAATTCTTAATTTAAATGGAAATTATTTTTCGTGCTATCAGCTGCAAGGTACAAAGCACCCACCGTGGTTGCCATGCTGGGGCGTGCCCGGCGGCGAGTCACTGTCACGTGCAATGCACTCGGCGCGCTGCACGCGGCGCGCGGCGGCGGCGGTATAACCTGCACGTGCAGCGCGCTCGCTCTCCCCGCACCCGCTACCATGCGGGACAGCAGGGAGAATTTCGATCATTAATTATTGTGTGGTTTATGTATACATACTAACCAGATATAAGTGAAACAAAGCGAGCTTCTGCCGAAAATATTGATTCAGATTCAGATTCCTTTATTGTAATATATCATACAAATAAAAAAATGTACAAATTATTGTTGCTTAAATTAATGATGAATGTACCACGGCCAGGTCTTCTATTGAAATGGACGACTGGATACAAAGAAGAATATGCCATAAAATGTTCCAATTGCAAGTTAGTTTTGTATGTTTAACGCATTCACTGCCCAGCCACGACGCACCTGTCCATCTACATCGACTCGTCCAAAGTACAATACAATAAATGCTATAGAGGGGCAATAGTCAAGTTAAATGTACTATGCTTGTGCCATTTTATTTAAAATAAGTTTTATATTTTTATGTATGTTAGATTTAAGGTATAAATAATAAATAAATAAATAATGCTGGACAATCCACACAGCACCATCTAGCCCCAAAATAAGCTACTCAAAGCTTGTTTTATGGGTACTAGATAACTGATATACCTATTTAATACATTATATACATAGATAGATTTTTTTTTATTATACATAGAAAACACCCAGACCAACGGAACAAATTTCTGCAGATCGTACACAAATTTGTTCCGCGGCGGGCGTTCCCGCTGCGCCACTGAGGTCGTCAAAGGTATATATTGATATGGACCGTAGAATAAATAAATAAGATCTATACTTGTTCTAATGTTGTCTGAATTAAATGTATTACTATTATTATTAAAACTAAGTTTCTTGAGAATCTATCACTTTGAGTTAGGTGATTCAACGAAGATGTCTGGTAATTTAGGAGATTTGACCTTAAACTGACTGTAATCATTTTCCAAAAACTCTTTGATCCTATATATAGCGTTTTGTCAAGTAGAAGATTTCGTAATTCATTATTAAACCTATTTTCATTTGTAATTAATTTCAACTTTAGAGGAAATGCAATTTTGTTTTATTTTATTTATGTTAATTATGTACACAAAACACATAACAAGCGATATTAATATAACACAAACATCAAATAAAATACGAACTGGGTCGAGAGCATAACCTATGACAATCTACTTAGAGAAGATAAAACTTTTAAATCCATCACGAAAAATGAGGGTAGATCGATATGTCTGTCAATAACAACTCACTCGCAGTGCCGTCAGTTATTCCGTGATCATGGCGCATGAAACTGTGCCGAAATATTGGAAAGCTCAAAACTCAAATCATGGTAAATATCCCGTTATAAATGACTTTAGTACTTAGAGAAGTGCTACGCAAGGTCTACGGCGTAGAGGCTCTACGGCGTAGCACCCGTCCGTAGCACATATCCGTAGCACATGTCCGTAGCACCCTCGCTGTCGGTACATAAGGTGTGAGCGCGGAGTGGCAGCTCGCGGCGTGCGGTGCACATCGACCACAACCTTAATGTACTTATCTTAATAAATGTGTCCTTAAAATCCAAATCCATCATTCTAGTAAATAATATAAACTTTTTCAATATAATTTTCTGCTAAATAATGAATGTAAATGTCCCTACTTTCCCGATAATACGCTTGTTTGTTTCCTTTGATGTTGTATACTACAGCAATATTTGATGAAAGCCTCAATAAAACATTCAGAACGTTATTTGATAGTAACAAATCGTATAACATCAAAACGATCCTTCCTCACTATCTCCACATGATTTAGGAGTATCGAGTGGTGGCGGTGGCGGTGGCGCTGGCGGTAGCGGGAGCTCGTGGAGTGGTTTACTGCGGCGGCCTAGTCCGGCCGCTAAACCGCCGCCGTGGTCTTTAGGGTGAGCTGAGAATGATCAGCAACAAACATGCATCTGGTGAGTTAGGACTATTTATGTATTTATGCAAATAGCTCGTCATTCACTCTACACGCACTTATTTCAATGTATTTTGACGACCTCCGTGGCGCAGCGGGCGAAGGTCCGCCTGCGACGCAGGAGGTTGCGGGTTCGATTCCCGCCTCGGAATAAATTTGTGCACGATCTGCAGAAATTTGTTCTGCTGGTCTGGGTGTTTTCTATGTTTAATAAAAAAAATATCTATCTATGTATTGTATTAAGTATATCAGTTATCTAGTACCCATAACACAAGCTCTGCTTAGCTTGAGGCTAGATAATGCTGTGTGAATTGTCCAGCATTATTTATTATTAAATTATTTGATTTGTTTGATTGAAAAACAACAACGAGCATTGATGATGACAAGATGACAAGCTCTAAATAAAATAAATACTTAGCAAAATATTTACACCGTAAAATATTCTTGAAAAGTAATCTCCAGTGTTTGGAGGCGTTCAATTGATAATATCAAAAGAAATTCATTGGCAAACAAAGCGCTCCCGGACCGGTGGCGTGGGCGCGGCGGCGGCGCGGCGGTGGCGCGGCGGCGGCGTGTCGGCACGGCGCAGGACAAAGGGAACAACAGATACCAAGGCGCGCACCGTGGCGGTAATCCTTACATAATGTGACGGGAGACGAATGGAAAATTGACTATTTAAGACATTCGCGCTTCGGGTACGGGTTTATTGATGACCGAGGAGCGATCTGAGAGCATCCCGGAGCGGCCGGTCATTCAATATAGCGCGCTCTCTTGTGAGGCCTGAAGGCGGGCTGCTGCGCAAACAAATGGAGCTACAACTTGTGCAAATTTATCTAAAGACTAGATTCTGTCCGCGGCTTCACACGCATTTTTTTTAATAAAAAGCCTACATATTTATTTTTCGGGTTCAGATATTTATGCGAATTTCAGCGCGATCCGTCGAGTAGTTTCAGTTACAAAGCACAACACAAGGGCACAAACTCTCGCCCATACAATATTATTAGGATTTAGAAAGAAGAAAATAACTCTTATAAGGGTTATCGAAAACAATTTTCTGTCATCAATTTTGCTCTGATATTCTTATATATAGGCTTCTATTTTGAGAGCAAAACTTGTACTATGATAGGAATAAAGTATATAAGTAGTTTCGCCATTGTTAGGGTTCCGTACCTCAAAAGGAAAAAAGGAACCCTTATAGGATCACTTTGTTGTCCGTTTGTCTGTCTGTCTGTCACCGATAAACCCCCTTTTCTCAGGAACGAGTGAAGGTATCCAGTTGAAGTTAACATCAAATACTGAAGTCCGTATCCTCTTGGAGCCTCAACATAAATAAAACTTCAAGTCAACGCAATCAAAAGTTGCAGTCGTTTATGTCCGAATATTTTGAAATTTCGAAGGGAATTACATGCACCCAAACTTATAAGGCACTTCCCGTAGACTAGAATCATAAAATTTGGCAAGAAGCACGGTTTTATAGCACAAGTTAGAGCAAAAATCCTAAAAACGTTAAGTAGTTAACTCTCAAAAAAAATACTTTTGATTCTCGCCATGGACCATAACCTATACGGTACTTCCGGTTGACCTAGAATCATGATATTTGGCAAGAAATAAAGTCTTACAATTATACGGAACCCTAAGTGCGTGAGTCTGACTCGCACTTGACGTTTATTGTAATAAACTAGCTGGTGCCCGCGACTTCGTCTGCGCAGGATTAGTATTTCGAGTAGCTTATATTAGCGTGGCGTAGAAAAGAACTAACATTATGCCATTAAAATTATCACATAATATAAAGTGTGGCGGGCTTTTTTGTAGAACTATTTAAGATAAACATTTCCATCATACATTACATAATGTGTAACTCTCTAGCGCTTTTGGCAGCGCACGCTAGAATAGCTCGCAGATGGTAGATTTTTTCCTACTTACTTGACACTTATCGTCATATTTTGGACGATTCACAGAATATCTTTATAAATTGTAGCCTATGTGTTATTCTGATGTATAAGTTATATTATTGTAAAGTTTCATTCAAATCCATTCAGTAGTTTTTACGTGAAAGAGTAACAAACATCCATCCATTCATTCATACTTACAATCTGTCGCGTTTATAATATTAGTATGATAAGTACGATATAAATTCCTCTTTTCCATACCGCCGCCGCGCCGCCGCCGTGCCGCCGCGCCGCCACCGCCGTAACAACTTGTAAACTTCCAATGATACTCATGTGCAGTTATAAATACGGCTATAATTTAGCCCTCGACCGTGTACTACTGTACTGTACAATAGTACAATCCCTCCAACCTTCCCATGGTCCCGCTAACCTTGCGGTTATACTGACCGAAACTGTGAGAAAAGAGCCACTCGGGTGACTCAAGACTCTACAAATCCTACGCACTTTGTCCGGTACACTCTGCCCCTTCTGGGGCATGCCACATCACATAACATACTTCATTGCCAGGCTGCTCCTCCCCAGCTCGGTGCAATAGTACAGTACTGTGTAGTTGTACAGTAGTACAGAGGTAGGTAGAGCCAGCCACGTTTCGAGCCGCCCGCCCCGCTCACGCCGCGCTCCCGCCACGCCCGCGACGCGACGCACACCACATATATAATGCAGCGCAATAAAACCGCTTATTCAAACAGAGCAGGCAAGTGTACGGGGACCCGGGGTACTTGTGGAGTGACACATTCGCCCCTCTGCATTATTGCGCGCCCCCGCGCGTCCCTGACGTCACTCACCTGAACTCGTTCAATAGTTAAGCAGCGCCGCCCCGAGGTAGTTACCTTACACGGAAACACTTCTCCTTCCAAACCTACTAAAATATCTGAATTTCAATTTGAATAGAATTAAATAAATTGAACTTTCTAAGACTTTCCATAAAGTTTTCCGACGTTCGTTGGTGCATTAGAATTACAATATAGTTAAAGCGACACTACCATAACTTGTTTGCAAACTCAGAGTGCGGACAGGGCAACCTCAGTGTCTTGCGTAGGTTTGTCCTAAATATCTGTAATGAACAGCTGAAGCCGAGCGAGGCTGCGCGCTGGTGCTAGCTCCTAGCAGTCGGCGAGGCGCCGGCGTGCGTCCTGCCTTCCTGAAAGCTGCAAGACGTCGGGAATCAGCGGCGGTTCATTTCACCGCCGCCATTGTTTATGGTGAACAATAGTTCTGCAAATGGCGTATTCAAGCGTAACGGATTTATCTTTTGTTGGGCGTCCAATTACAGGATGCTTACATTCTGTCGGGCGGCGGTGCATGTGTGTAGGTGACGTTAGGTACTTAGTCTTTCGGTACAGGCGACCTCGCTGGACGCTTCCGAGGTGAGCTCTCACTTGATGTTAATTTATGTTTTGGATGTTCATTTCTGTAATAATCCATGTCTGGTTGATTGTAACGTTCCTTGTTAAGCGAAACGAAATAAAAATATTGCGATAAAAAATACCATTATATTTAGTAACAGTCCAGAACAAAATGAAAAAATGAATGAATGATGTTTGTTACCGAAACGAAATGAATCGAATTGGAAATTATATTGTAGTCTTTAATTAAACATTCAACATCAGTTCGCTCGAGCTTTAAACATAGGATTTCGTTTTGTCGGACTAAAGTTTACATTTGGTTACTTTTTGTTGTTGATAAAGTTGGTGCCTGGTGTTGCCACATACGAGTATGTGTCATTCACTATACACAAAGAAAGACTGAGCATTATCGACACACTTAAAGAAATGGTTGGTTTCAGTTAGATTTCATTAGAACGGGTAGCATTGTGAAACGGAGTAGTGGCTTTATTTAATAATCCGAGGTCCTTTTGATTGAATTTACTGACCAAATTTATGGACGCGATGCTTTCCGCAGAAATAATTGAGATGAGTGATATTGAGCGGGGCTCTACTTTGCAATTAAATTCAAATTTGATTGAGGGGTTCTATTCGAAATAAGGGTAATTTTGAGTTTATTGCTTTTCTAAGGAACTGTTTTGATTGCGCTCTCAGGGGAGGTTTAACCGGAGTTTCACGTAAAAACAAGAATGTTTTAAAATAAACTTTACAAGACTTTTTAACGTTTCCATTAAATTCCTTCTGGCTCTCTTAGTCGAACATAAAAGAAGTATTTGAACGGGTCATTGCAAAGAAATCAAGTTCGGTGGAGACCTGCGCTATTACCGTCCTCCGCGCAAAAACTCTGCCACGCAGATTCGATATAAAAGCCATCAAATACAATTTGCGTTGCCAAAGAAACCTTATTTCTCGAAATTCAATTGGATCAAAGAAACTCTAAACAATTGTACATGGAGAATGGAGTCGCGGGAATTTTGTAACGGAGTTGATGCATTCAGCAGAGCGGAGTCGTGCAGCGGCCGCTCCGGCGCCGGGCCGGGAGCCCGCACACGAGATCCGGAGGGCTGAGGATATATAATGTTTCCGATAGACTCCAGTAGCGAGACGCAGACTTGCAATTCAGTGAAGAAGCATCGTCCTCCTCCTGTCGTGCAGCGGCCGCTACTGGCCGGCCGCGCAGTAAGCCTCAACTTGATACTTGAGGCACTCAAGTCGGGAAAAAAAATCAAATATAAAATGGTATGGAGTAATAATTAAGATAAATTCGAGCAATAATGAGGCGAAGGGCGGCCGAGAAGATGCAGGTGATCAGCTTTATTATTGTTTACGTGCAGAGTAAAAAAAATCATCCTAATTTCTTAACGAGACGCCAGAAATATCAAATTACTCTCCTTAAGTGGGGTCGCAAATTTTGAATTTTAATTGAAAACGGCTTAACTTTTAATGAAGGGAAGGAAAAAGTATAAAATGAGCCAGAGCTCCCCTTCGCGACGGTTGCTGGCACTCTCTTTCTCTAATGCTACGGCTCCTCCTGCGTCCTAACGCGTTAATTATCGCGCTAATTCGGGCGTCACGCAGATGTGGCCGAGGTTAACGTGTTCATTTTTAGCGCCTAGCTTGGGGCTAGATAATGCTGTGTGAATTGTCCAGCATTATTTATTTATTTACCTTTGTTTTATAATAAATTTTAAAAAATAGTCGTCTATGACCACCGACATAAAAAAATCATGTTGTGCTTGCATAAGATGAGAAGGCGGCCAATTTGAGCAGTTTTGTTTGTAAATTCATGCAAGAGAACAGAACGTAAGAAATTGTCCGCTTATTCATGACCCTGGCAGTTTCACCAGAAAATAATTTCTTGTGTCACGTAGCATATCGTTGGAAATAGTGATATTTAAAAAAAAAAATTATTTAAATGAATTAAGTCGATGTCCCGATTTATAACTTCTACGCAGATTTCTTAATTCGAATTCTCGTTTCTTATTTTTTTTAAGTGTACAAGTAATAAAATAAATGCCCGTGGTACAGCCAGGTGTACTATGTAGGTGGAAGCGAATTTTGACTTGATACTTCAAAAAATATTTAGAATAAGTCTTAGTATTCATTGAAGACTAACACAAGTTATTTTGTGGCATTACAACCACAAACAAAAAAGATATTAAACAATTTAAATGTGTGAAAATCAATTATATCTTAAATGCCCCCCCCCCCCAACTTTCCAAAAAAAACAATCATACACCTGTATAGGAGTTATACACCTGTATAGAGAGCAAACGTTGCAAAGATCAACCCGCATTTCCTACGATTAGATATACGGAAAAGTAATTAAAAATGCATGACCCTGGCTATATTCCACCGAGAGGTTAGATCCGCGACTGCGCCCCTGCCTCCAGAGACTTGTTCCTCCAGGGAACTGTCCCCGGATACTGGAGCTCATCTGCAGATTCCAGGAGGCAATTTGCTATTTTACAAGATTCAAGATCTTGGAACAATACCACAGAATAACAATACAATACTTAACCACACAATACTTGTTCTACGTTTGTCTACGTGTGACGACCTCCGTGGCGCAGCGGGCGAAGGTCCGCCTGCGACGCAGGAGGTTGCGGGTTCGATTCCCGCCTCGGAACAAATTTGTGTACGATCTGCAGAAATTTATTCCGTTGGTCTGGGTGTTTTCTATGTATAATAAAAATATCTATCTATGTAGTATATTGTATTAAGTATATCAGTTATCTAGTACCCATAACACAAGCTCTGCTTAGCTTGGGGCTAGATAATGCTGTGTGAATTGTCCAGCATTATTTATTTATTTAATACATCGTATCGTATAAATCATAAAAATGATGTAAATATTGAGTATTCAGCTAAGCTGTAGTTAAAACTAGACGCAGACATTATTGTAAAATGTGAAAACTTGTGCTAATTACAAAAACAATTCTAGTAATGGCAGCTGAAACAATTATGCAAATAATTAAGAACGAACCAGTCTCAGAGAACTGCCATTGAGATTTAAACAAACAGTTTGAAGTAAGTGTGTAATTAGGTTTAAATGAAACTGCTGCTTAGGTTCTCCAATGCTTGGAGCCGAGGGGACGCAGGAGAGCGCTCGCATGCCGACACTCTGCATGCATAGTAAAGGGATCACAAAGTGGTGTGCTGCTAAGAAGCAGCCCACCGATGCCCTGACGGCGCGGCGGCCGGCGCGGCGGCCGGCGCGGCGGCCGGCGCGGCCAGTCCACCGCCGCCGCCCCGCGACGCTCCCCCAACATCAGGGGGCGCAAAGTTGGTTTTTTCGTCGGTTTTCCCGAACGCGATTTGATTTGAGCTGGCCATTTTGTGTTCGCGGAAATTGACTTTGAGATTTTGATCTGACTTCTTTATAATTTGTATTCGGTGGGAAAATATCTTAACAATTCATTTTGGAGTTGCCATTTTTCAATTAGAATAAATTTATAAAAGGACAGCAGTAATGACCTCATTTCTGGGGCTTTTCTTTGGAGATAAAGTGGCTCGATTCATATATAGATCTCATTCAGATACCATATAATTAACGCTATGAAGCTCTTTGCATTTGGTTTGTTTGTGTAAGTAACTTGTCTTGTTTTGTTTACTCTATTGTTTTTCGTAGGCTCCAAATTGTTTGTCATTCATATAAATAGCAGTGATCAGTCATCTCATCCTATTTGGCGCAACGCACCGGTATTCTTCTTAGGCCCTTCTCCCATTACGATACGCACAGGCGATTCAAGTATCCTGCAAGTCTCGGAGACTAGTCGCCGCCAAGTATCTCACATACATTTGAGTGCAGGCCCGCAAACTACGCTACTGCTATGGTATCCTACGCGTCCGCGACTAGTATCGCGCGACTCGCCGTGAGGTTGAGGTGATTGTGTTCTTGTGCGGTTACAAAAACTCTACAATTTATATTTCTTTCACACTGATTTATTTATTGAATTGAGGTTTAAAAAGCGGTAATAAATTTGAACTTACAAAACTACCTAATCAGATTTTTTACGAAAACATCATTTAACTTTGTTTGCAAAATTTACTGTCAACGTTATTAAAAACATTATTATTACCGCATCTCCAAGTAGGTACGTGTTACAATGCTTTTATTCCGTTGTGAAGTAAAAATAAAACGTCAAGTTCGAGTCAGACTCGCGCACCAAAGGTTCCGTATAATTAATTGTAAGATGTTGTTTCTTGCCAAATATAGTAGGTATAATATAGTAGCTAGAAGTTTCTAGGTCAAAGGGAAATATGTAGGTACCCTATAAGTTTTGTTCCATGGCGAGAATCAATTGTTTTTGTGGATAAACTACAATTTCACGGTTTTCAAATTTTTCAATTTATTTGTGTTGCTGATCTTGCTTCAGGCCAAATTTTATGGTTCTACGTCAACGGGAAGTACCCTATAGGTTTTGGTGTGCTTTTCGAAATTCCCTTGGAAATTTCAAAATATTCGGAAATAAACGGCTGTAACTTTTGATTGCGTTGACTTAGAAGTTTTATTTATATCACGGCTCCAAGAAATTACGGACTTGATACCATTTTGATGTTAAATTCAACTCGATCCCTCCACGCGTTCCTTTGAGGGTGGGGGTTGATAGATGAACCGACAGACAGAGATACGGAATCCTAAAAAGACTCATATTCAGCGCTTATTACCGAACTAGGTTGCGGATGGATGCACAAGTGTACATTGTCATTAAAACAGCTCAGTGGACATTTAAAACGTCCAATAAAATTATAAAATTATACTGTCTGTAGGTAGTGATAATGAAATGGCGACTTCATTACGCGATGCAAATGATTGCCGCCAGCGCTGCGCCACCGCACCGCCCTGCGTCCGGCGCCCCCCTAGGAATACTACCTGATACGATAATACGATGTATAAAATAGTAGTAAGTCGACCGACGACCAACAAGCTCTGCTTAGCTTGGGGTATATGATGCTGTGTGAATTGTCCAGCACCATTTATTTAATTATTGACATCACTGTGTGACTGAGCTGTTCCACATGTCCCCGGTTCTCCGGTATCATTGAACGAATCCATCAATGTCTGGGGATTTTATCGTTAAATATGAATTAGAGCTAAGCGAGGATTCTGCCAGCATTGTCTGCGGGGCTCGGCGCAGCCTCCGCACGGCTCATCAGCCTGACGCTTGAGCGGAGAGTCTACGGCCTCACAATGTCTGTTCATCACAACATTAGCCTCAGAGAACCCGGATATATACCCGGATCAAACCGTTTAAGCCGTAAAACAACGCAAAACATTTTAAGAGTAGATAGAAGTTTTTAGGTTCTCCTAGGTGGAGTCCGAGTCCGAATACGCGGGGAGGAGTGTTCTGCAGTCATGAATACCAATGAGGACGTTATCAATTATGCGGTTTCATAAAAACTGTTGGAAAGTTTTTACTACTTCAAATATTATACAATTCATCCATTTTATGAAAGCCGTAACCGAGGAGGGCGGCAGGTATGAAAAATGCATCTGAATCTGTGAGAGCTTTAGAATATACACCGATGAGCATTCCAGCAGTGTTTCGACAGCCGCGATCCGACCGAGTGATCAGTTGATCACGGCGGAATAACACAATGTTTCGTAGTCTGTTCTGACCGGCACGGCCCGGGCTGTGCGAGCCCGCGTTGTGACCTGGCGAGCCGGCGTTGTGACCTGTGACAGGGGTCTGTTTTGTTGTACGTATATTTCGGATGCGGTGCGGAGCGGTGCGGCGCGGGCAGAGCAATACCCTAAGACGTTATCAGTGCGTCGCAGACTCTTCTAGTGGATCAACATAGGTAGTACCTACGTGGAGAAAACTCGTCACTTAACAATATTTAGTTAGCCTATCTTGGTCTTAGTTTTCTACGCTGACGAGGTTTATTAATTCTCTCAAAGGATACAATGCAAATATTAGTTATGATTCAACTCGATAAGGAAAATAAGCCCCTGACCTACTACGCTGTCATGGTCAATGGTGAGTTGGAGAAATAAAATAATATCAAGAGAGAAATGTATGCAAGTAATCACCACACAACCTGTAATAGTTATTAATGAGTATTGTTAAGCCGAGACTCGGCCCCGGCGCTCCATCAGCCCGCGCTCGGCGCTCCGCCGACGTCGCCGGGGGATGCGGCCCACTGACCAGCCCCGGAGCGAAACAACACTCGGGACACCGCTCCCCTTACTAACAATTGTCGACATAGATTATTTAATAGATTAGTGTAACACGACACCAATAATAATAATTTTTATATGACGATACCACCTGCAAAGGTGGGTCTATAGTAAGTAAGGACTGCAGTGAGAGAGCAAGCGGGGAGCCGTCGTCAGCTGGCTGGTCGCGGGCTGCCGAGCGTGGGCGGCCATACCTTGCCTGGCATTATCACAATTATTTGACAAGTGAGCATGATTATGATGATTAAAACTAAAACAAAACATTGGGAATACTTATTGATGTACCTTCAAAAACACAGTGAATTCATAATGAAGTTTGTTATTATCAAATCCCATCACATGTGTCCATGTGATCACAATATGATTTGAATTATAGAATTGTGATAAAATACACAAGCCAAACCATCTTTAGTCTCTCTCGAAGATGGCAACTCGCTTTTCGCGGTCTTAATTCCCTCTCGGAGATGGCAGCTTGCTTCTCGCGGTCTTTAGCCTCTCTCGGAGATAGAAACTCGCTTCTCGTGCTCTTTATTCCCTCTCGGAGATGGCAGCTTGCTTCTCGCAGTTTTTAGCCTCTCTCGGAGAAAGCAACTCGCTTCTTGTGCTCTTTATTCCCACTCGGAGATGGCAGCTTGCTTTTCACGGTCTTTAGCCTCTCTCAGAGATGGCAGCTTGCTTCCCGCGACCTTTAGAGACTCTCGGAGAGGGTAGCTCGCTTCTCGCGGTCTATAGTCTCTCTACCAGTTACCAGAGTCCTTTATTCCATTACCATTGAGTCCTTTATTTCGGCAGGATAGGAATCCTGCCTAATCAAAAGACCTAATGTCCCGTCGCACATAACACGTAAAGAGGTGTTCAATTCAAATGACCTGTGTCGAAATCGTAAGAGTAGACGCCCCGAGTTGCCATTTTCACAAACGACATTTAAATTAAATTCTCAAACGAGCCCCTTACATTTGATGACGCCGACACTTCTCCAAAAAACGTAACTAATATTCTAAACAGCCCCGCGAAGGTTCGAAGCTAACGAACTGATTCCGTAAAGAAATCACAATTTGCTCGCTGTTTACAAAGTCACGGACGAGCCTTCAAAGGAAATTATAATTATAAATCCACTTTCCTGTTTCACTCTTGATTACGTCGTTTACGTTTTCAAGACCAATTTTTGCACAATCTGGTGCTCGACTTACTTAGGGAGAATTTTAGAAAAATTGAGGAAGAGAAAAGAATAAATAAAAAATAACGGCCAATCTGGCCAGGTGGTAGGGCATACCTAAGAAGATAGGAAGGCCTGGCCGCCGCGGCGTTACCGTGGGGATCTTATCAAGTTAACGCATTAATTAATGTTAGATCCTGTGTGCTGGCGCGGCGCTGGGCGACGCGAGACCTCAGCGCGCCGCGTTAGCACTCTGCAACAAGCAAGTGCTGCGACCCACCTCTAGCGGCGCCGGCTGCCGAGGCCGCCCCGACCTAGCATGCACTCCGCACTCGCATTGCTATCCACTCCACCGGCACACTCGCTCACTGCACGACACTCGCGCCGCACTCGCGCGCCTCGCTCTCGCCTCGCCCGCGCGTGCTGTCGGCCCGAGCTCCGCCGCGCGACTGCCGTTGCCGCCGCCGCGCCGCCCCACGCAGTAGCGCGGTGTCCTACGTAGGCAATCTGGATCCGAACGCGAAGCGATGCTAGCCATGATACTAACAAAAAAAATCTCAAAGAATCGCTTCACAGAAAAAATAATAGCTTAAAACGTCCAAAATTAAAAAAATCTGATAATAAAACAAAAAAAATCATATCTCAAAAACTAAAAAAAATCGCGGAACATACATGGGGGTCCAATCGATAGGTATTGGTGTCTCCTGACCACAGACCTTCGCTGGTACAAGTTGCATGGGACACCCTGTATATATATTTAAAAAAAATGTAACGCCTTCAAACCTTATACATAATTTAAAACTTTGAAGAGCGAAAGCACCTATCACCAGTATTTCCATAATTCTGAAAAGGTGTTTTTACCTATCTAATAATAAGATTATGTATCTTTTATTACTGAAAAAACATTATTATTACTATACATGAATGATACATTTGATACAATTCAAAGATAGTCAATATAATATTAATAAATTATCTGATATTTTTTTTTTTAATAATTACTTAAAATTTCTCAAAAACACTATATATTTTTTATGAAATTCAAACACATATGTATAAAATAAAATAGAAAGCTAATTTAGCATGTAGTATATTCAATTAAATAGTTATATTAGATCGATTTATTTTAAAGGGGGGAGGGAATTTATTTTGAAAGCGTGACAATACGGAGCATGTTTTTGACAGTAGTATTAGTAGTAGCTGAGGCGGGACCTTTTGCTTCCCATACAATTAATTGCACATCAGATTTTCGGCAGAACGTTTGTCTCATGGAAACTGAGAGTAGGTGGAACTAAGTGCACATAAATCTAAACATAATCTTAAAAATCGCTGAAAGGCTTTTCAGGGTTAAGAATCCCGCCAAGCTATTTGGTAGTAGCACTTGGTTCCCCCATTTCCATATGACAAACGATGTGTCGTTCAAAGTCGCTCAGCGAGCTATGGAAAGAGAAAAGCTGTTCCCGGAGTCACTCTGAAGGATAGGATTCGTAACGAATTTATCCGACAGAGAACCAAAGTTATCGACATAGCTCAAAGAATTAGCAAGCTGAAGTGGCAGTGGGCCGGCCATATCTCGCACGACTCGGCAAACGTAGTGTAGGACGCCCTCCGGCCAGGTGGGATGACGAACTGCAGTCAGATGCTGGATGCGGCAAGCTGAAGACGAAGCGCTATGGCGCTGATTAGGGTAGGCGTATGTCCAGCTGTGGACTAATATAGGCTGATGATGATGATATGTCGAACACCCTATGTTTTATTTTTTAAGGATTTTTATTAATGTTGTGTATTGATGTGTGAATCAATGAATTCATTTTCTTTCTTTCTTAGTAAGTAGGTAGCAAAAATGTTCAAATGATTCTCCAAAGAAAACTCAACCACCTTTTAAATAAAACGTCAAGTGCGAGACGCTCACGCACTAAGGGTTCCATTTAATTGTAAGACCTTGTTTCTTGCGAAATATCATGATTCTAGGTCTACGGGAAATACCTACCCTACGGGCTTTGTGTGCGTCTGATTCCCTTGGAAATTTTAATATTCGGACATAAACGGCTGTAACTTTAGATTGTGTCGATTTTGAAGTTTTATATAAATTGAGGTTACGGACTTGAGTATTTGATTTTAATTTTAACTCGATACCTCCACGCGTTCCGACAGACAGACAGACGGACTACAAAGTGATCCTATAAGGCAGGAACGGAACCCTAAAAATTGAGCGAGAAAGCTAATCTCCGACAACTCAAATCGGTAGTCATTTCCAGAGAGCCTCCCCCAGCCTGCTCCATAGTAACAAATGTCGTGGTCGTGATAGGCAATAATAAATAAATAACGCTGGACATTTCACACAGTATTATCTAGCCCCAAGCTAAGCAGAGCTTATGTTATGGGTACTAGATAACTGATATACTTAATACAATACACTACATAGATAGATATGTTTTATTATACATAAAAAACACCCAGACCAACGAAACAAATTTCTGTAGATCGTACACAATTTATTTCCGAGGCGGGAATCGAACCCGCAACCTCCTGCGTCGCAGGCGGACCTTCGCCCGCTGCGCCACGGAGGTCGTCGGTAAAACTACCTTGTTACTTTTTTCTAGTTACTTTGGGGGCAAAGGTGGATTTCCCCCAAATATGAACAGAGGGAAATGTCCTCTGAACCGAGCCCGACCCATCTGGTCCACTGAGCCCGGTGGTCTTTCGATGGAGAGTTGATGTCGGATAGTCGTATATGGTCAGTTGTAACTGAATCAAGCGTTTGCGCGATCTAGCAATATTTCACCTATTGCTTTCTCCGATAAGTTTGAATTTTGTATTAACGACATCTAGCGGTCACTCTTTGAAGCAGTAGGTTTACTTGCTTCAGTTTTTTCGGTGTAGCGGCTCTATTAACACGTAAGCCTTGTAGTTCGGCCATCGACGCCTAGAGGTCGCCTACATACTTATCAAGGCAGGACCTCATTTTAATATGAATGTGGTTGGTAAACCTTTTATTAAATATATATAAAGTAAAACTCCTCCCTGTCTCGAGTGTTTCCTGTCAAATATCATGATTCTAGGGCAATGGGAAGTACCCTTGGAAATTTTTAACGGTATATTTACCATGATTTGAGTTTTGAGCTTTCCAATATTTTGGCACAGTTTCATGCGCTATGATCACGGAATAACTGATTGAAAGCTCAAAACTCAAATCATGGTAAATATCCCGTTATAAATTTCCAAGGGTACTTTGGTGTTAATAACCATGATGGATTTAAAAGTTTAACCCTTGGAAATGTCAATATATGCGGGCACTAACGGCAGTAACTTTTGATTTTGTTGACTTAGGAATGAATTTAAATCACGGCTCCATGAGGTTACGGAGCAGGAGTAACTATTTGATGTTAACCCACCTTTAAGGTACCTAGTTTCGTTGTGTATACTATACATAACATTCAAAAAAATCTGACGCCCAATTTATGTTTGATGCATTATTTTCCTCACTGAGAAAAAATAAAATGACGTTAGTGCATTCACAGATAAGTGACAATTCTCAAAATTTGGAAGCGAGCGTTTTCGGCTTCAGGGTGCACAAGAAAAAATTACTGTAAGTATTTTTTTGCGTAAATTATGGGTATTGGGCACATAAAATATGATAAAATATTTTGGTTATTTTTATTGCATAAAATATATTTTCACTTCTCTTGCTCAAAAAGTGTATCAAAATAGTGTAGCTTATCGGGCCTTAAACTCGAGTTTAATACATCCCTCCCTACCTAGGTCTAAAAAGTATTTTTTCTTTTTAATTTTTGTCTAAAATCATTACGAAATAATTTGAATGTTTTATGTTTTTTTATCTCGATAATCCACCGTATTAATGAAGAAGTAGAAACATCGGCAGTGTTAATGATGTCGTCACAGAAAATCGCGCCAGTATGACAGCGTTTTTATCACGCGAAAATTATTGTAGTTTTGTTTTGTATTTTTTACCTTGTTATTGCCAAATTTAGTGAGCGTCTTATCATTTTTCGGTTAAATAATTATCTAAAGAATCGATTAAAACAATAGAAAAAAAGAACGCGGCTGACGCGCGACTGACATATTAAAATGAAATAGGTGCAACACGTTCCGAAACTTTTTCATAGAAAAATGTATTGAAAAATCATTGTGGATTTTCGGCTATCTATTCTTTCTCATAAACAAAAAAGTTATAAAATTATAAAGGTTATATAGGTATGTAGGGCCCTATCCAGATCCCATTTTTCGACATTTTCAGCGATTTTTGCGTTGGTAAAAACGTATTTATGTGATCACTTTTATATATTGTACACTTATATGATATTACTTTTCATTTTACTGTATCCTGATATCTATACAGTGGCGATTCCTGGTTCATTAAATGGTACCTAACAACCATTGAAATTGGTAATTACACCCTTAACTAGGGCTCTAAATATAGCTAGGTATGTTATTAAAATGCCAATAAACTCCAATAGGTACAGTATTTAATTGATCATGTAACAGAACAGATCATAATCTGCCTGTTGTTGCAAATATAAAATGATTACTAGTTCTTATTAATCTATGGTAATAAAATAACGAGATTTATGGCATTTCTTACAGTCATTTAAATTCAACGCTGAAAGCTTTTACGATCTGTGAATTGAGAAAGTAACTTGTCAAGAGCTGTGTTTATCGTAAGAACACTTGATTTTGAAACGATAATATCAACATTCCCATGAAACGTGAAGGGTCATAAATAAGACCTATCTAGAAGCAAAAAATTAGACACTTCAAAACGATAAGCAAAATGCCCAAAATAATAAGGGATAATTTGGACCTTATGTGCGTAAGCGTTGATCATGTGACGGCTCCTATGGAAATATTAGGGACAGTCTAATTTCGGAATCCGCGCGGGAAGCTAGTCTAGGGTACCTACCTACTGGACAAAAGCTGAAACGAAACTTTGTAAAACCGTATAGATTCAAGTTATTAATTAAAATAAGTGTTGATTAAAGTAGAATAAGTGTTAACTAAAACTAATTTTATTTATTGAATATAAAGTCAGTGTTGTGATTCATGGCACTTGGTCATGTAATCAATTTAGTGTAGAGTAGAGTTAGTGTTTCAGATACCTACCGGTGCTGGTTCCAGCTACAGCTAAGTTGCATGTTTTTTTATTGCAAAAATACATCTGATATTTGTCAAAATTTTAACTACTTGTCAGATTACTGTTTCTTAATCAAAGGTTAAATAATTCACATAAAACTAAATAATAATGTTGACTTAAATCATATGTATTTTTATCCTTTCTTGTTTTTTTATGTGATGCTTGGAGAAGAAGTTGTGTTTATTGTTTAATGAATTTCATTGTATTTTCCCTTAGGAATTACAGGAAATATAATTTCGCAGAACCAGGACACTGATCAATCTAATATTGATAATATTGTTCAAATTAAATAATAATTAAAATTGATTAAAACTCGCAGAGTAGTATATTCTGATTTCAGGTAAACTATGATTTACATTGCAATTTAAGCTGTATTTACAGTTGTCTCCATTAGAGAGAGCTTTTATATTTTGATCAATCTAACTATAGCTTGGTGCGAATGTCACTTCAGGCAATAATCTCCGAAAGTGGGAAAGCCTTTTATAAGCTATGAGAAGTAATCTCAGTTGGATGAATCATTATATTAAATTGAGAATAATATCTAAAAGTAAACCTGAAATTTGGAAATATTTTACATTTTGAAGCTGTCGACTTCTTGGACATAAACTCCCATGTGAGGAGGTCCTTATTATCATGTTATGAGAAGTAATCTCAGTTGGATAAATCATAATATTAAATTTAGAATAATATCTAAAAGTTAACCTGGAATTTGGAAATATTTTACATTCAGAAGCTGTCGACTTCTTGGACATAAACTCCCATACCAGGAGGTCCCTATTATCATGTTATGAGAAGTAATCTCAGTTGGATGAATCATTATATTATATTGAGAATAAAATCTAAATATAAAGCTGTAATTCGGAATTATTTTATATTCAGAAGCTGTCGACTTCTTGGACATAAACTCCCATACGAGGAGGTCCATAATATCATGTAGACTTCTAACAGTATAGGTATACCTACTTTTAATCATAAAGCGCGGAATAGGGGTCATTCGGTACTAACTAGGGATAACTAGCTTGGTAGAGTCTGACTCCGCATAAAATTTGGATCAGTCTGTACTTCACTAGTTAATAGAATTAGATACTATAGAAATTTAGTGAACCACTGACTATTTTAAGTAAGAAAGTTGATGGACTGAATGGTTTGAATTAAATATCACAAAGTAGCTTTCCCTCTGAATGTGATTATGTTATTTATATATTTATTGTTATAATTAAAATAGATATCAAAACTAATCTCATTAACTATATGACAGACAATTGAGGCTGGCTATAGAGGTATTAGGTATGGTAGTATTAGGGGAGGCCTATGTCCAGCAGTGGACTAATTTAGGTTGATGATGATGATGATGATGATGATAGAGGTATTAACTTACGTACTGACAAACAATAGGGTTGATAAAAGATTATGCCCTCTAATTCCTCCGACATACCAGACATACTGAAGTATGACTGTTTTGTGATAAGTCCAATTATGATTATTATAAAGTAGATGGTATGTTAGCCAGCATACATCTTCTACGGAGGGAGCTATCCAGTAAGGTGTCGAAAGCTACTGCACAGAGGCGGAGGAGGGGCCTGTGCCTATGCCGTAATAAAATCAGTACGATAGAATGAAGAGTGATTATATTAATACCTACAAAACTACCTATCTGAACTTCTGATGTTTGTTTCAAGCTTATAATATTATTTTAGTACATAAATACTTCGAAACATTGAACTTTAGATTTATTATTAAATTAATACGAGGAATGGAAGGGATTAAGTTAACTTTAGCATTGGTTCGTTTGTCTTTAGCACCTAAAAGAACCTAGGTACTACCACAACACAACGTAGGAGTCCTACCACTATCTAGACGATCATTGGCCACACTCATCATTAATTCTACATTCGGTAGTCTTAGAAACATAGGTATAGTAAATTAATAGGAAGGTTAATTTTATAGGTAAGGTAATTAGAAATTCTAGGTAGGCGACAAAAAAAATAGGTGAGTTTTTACAATCACCAGATGTTTATCAAAACAGTTCCACACTCATCCACTATAAAGCAATATGCTTATTTTCTATTTATCACCAAACAAATCTTATGACTTATGACCTCCCAGAACCTGAAAACAGCACCATCGCAACATTTGCTGATGACACTGCTATAATAGCCACAGGAAGAACTCAAGCAGAAGCCGCCGAAAAAGTCCAAGTGGCAGTGAATAAAATTCACAACTGGACAAAAACCTGGCGAATCAAACTAAATGAATCTAAATCTATTCATATCAACTTCACAAACAAAAGAGAAGACTATCATCCCGTATTCATCAACGGAGTCGTAATACCGTATGCTAACACAGCGAAATATTTGGGCATGACCCTTGACGCCAAGCTACGCTGGAAAGCTCACGTCAAAAAGAAAAAAGTAGAGCTAGAGATTCGCTACAAAAAGATGTACTGGCTAATTGGAAGAAATTCTACTCTAGCAGTACAACATAAAGTTTTACTATATAAACAAGTCCTTATGCCAATTTGGACCTATGACATACAGCTCTGGGGTTGTACCAAAAAGACAAATGTAGCCATTATACAAAGATTCCAGAATAAAGTACTCAGGGCAATAGTTAACGCTCCCTGGTATGTAAGAAATGGCGATCTTCATCGGGACCTGAAGATTGAATACGTCGATAGAATAATACAAAAATACGCAGAGGCTCATGAACTGAGGCTTCATCATCATGTGAACGTCGAGGCTATCCAGCTCCTGGACAACACGGACATAGTGAGAAGGCTCAAAAGAACTAAACCTTTCGAGTTAGTGTAGTTATAGTTATAGTGAAAGTGCATAAGTGCTAATTTTAAAGAACACATGAACCAAGTGTCTTCCCCTTAAATAGAGACAATAAGAAAAGTGCCGATGGACACGTTCTTAGTGTAATGTACCTATGTATAAAATTAAGTTAAAACAAAATTACCCATTAGTCAAATCTATGGCTAGATTGAAGCTAGATTGTAATGTTATTCTAGTGTATTTAGAAATGTATGCTAGACTACAGTAAAAAAAAAAAAAAAAGATGGGTTGCACTCCGGGAGTGCCGGCAGAAGTGAAAACTTGATTATTAACGTTGAGCATGTTTGATATTTTGGAATGGTTAGGGAATAATTTTGCACCAATTGCTTTATCAGTATAAAAGTACTATCATTTATGTGGTAGAATACAATATTCATTTATTGCGCTATCGTACACAAAGATGACAATTTATATTAAGTACATTAAAAATTTAACACTTTAAAACTATTACAATTATTTTACAATATTAAATAATATTACAATTATTTACAGCCGGTTACGCGCAAACCATTACCCGCTACAAAAATCTGATTATTTTTAAAGTCCAAAAATAAATTCCGTTTCCCAGCAATTATTTTTGCGCAGTGTTACTTAGTTTCATGTACAGAATGCTTGGTTGACGGCTTCGTGAAGGGTCTGTTTACACCATTGAATTACTATTAGGTACTAGCGTATGGAACAGACACCCGCGAACAATAACTTTGCGCCATGAGTTGTTGCCGGCCGGCAACAACTCATTTAGTCGTTCGCCTACGCCCATCGCGACACCGCATGCGAATAAAATCAAGAAATAAATGCCGTCTTGCTTGTTAAATATGTCTAAAAATGAATCAACTTCGAAGAAAACAGATAGTGGCTTGACTTATCATCGGTTAATAAACAGAATATCAACTAAAACCAACCAAAATTAATTTTTGAACATTATTTTCTATTGAACCGGACATTTCGTTTGAAAATCATAGATTAAGAAAAGTGATTCGTACAGATGGGATGTGTAGGTAAGGTACGTACCTACCTACTTATTTTTAACTCATATTACTCACCCTATGCCGTCTGTCTGATCAGTAACAGTAGTTACCAACTGTAGGTATCTTTTGCAATCGTCAGTATAAACTAAAGCTGTATACCTAGGTAGGTATAGGTATTGTCGTCTGAACAAATATCTTAAGGTTTATAAATTTGTAATAGATCGATTGGGGACCTCTGTGGCGTGGTGGGCGAAGGTCCGCCTGGGACGCAGGAGGTGGGTTCGATTCCCGCCTTGGGACAGATGTGATAAAGTGTGGGGTCTAGTTAGTGCAAGTACCTATGTAGGTACGTACGTACCTACTTGTTGGATAAAATACGAATTTATTTTAAAAACAATTATTTAAACGCTCAACGATTCATTTTATTTTACTGTAAATCTTTTCATGTTTTAAACTTTAATATAAATAGCTACTGCATTAAAATTCAGTTTTGTATGCACAATAGCTGTCTGAACTAGTCTGAAGTGTCCCTTCTGCGGTGAAAAAATCTATGAGCGCTGCAGTGAATACTTGTGGGCGGGGTCGAGCGCGCTGTCATCAAGTTGCGACACGTTTTTTGTTTGGTTTAGCTACTCTAACTACTTACAACTCACTGGTTTACACCCGTTAAGCAGTACGATAGACTCGATCGAAACCTAACCTTAATTATAAAATTATATTAATGAATAAATGAAAATTTTTGTCCTTGTCTTTCTTTTCGATTCGTTCGAGAAATTAATTATCTATAGATACATAAGTAGGTAGGTATAAGCGAGCCGGACGCTAGCAACTATTACGTAAGCTAGGGCCTATTGTTGTTGTCGGAAACTAGTACTATTATCTATTCTGTTTACCTAAAAATAATGTTCGATTTTGAACTCTATCTCAAAACAAAACTTCAAGAAATTTCCTAGCTATAATGAAGATCCTGCACAATTTTGAGCTTTATTCCTTCGGCATAATGTCGTCGTTGCTCCATCCGTCTTACGCTTTTTCGATCAGGTCACGTGTCCTGACGTGAGTTTAAGATTTTATACCCATTACAGAAAAAGTGCTCAACGCCGCTAAAGAAGTTTTCACTTCAAAAAAAACCAAACAAATCAGTCTTTTTAGCGCCGTTCGATCTGAGCGTTCGATTAATCCACCAATCTGTCAAGCCTACATGCCGCCAACCTAGCCAAAGGTCTCCGTGATTGTTAAACTGCATTTTGAACAATGAAATTTTTTTATTCACAGCGTTTCTTATTCTGAGAGAAACTGTGGTCAAATGTACCTAAATACCTAATTAGTTAGCAGATATGGCAATTGCGAACGTTATTTTGTGATATACACTGTGGATTTTAAATAGAGAATTTTTTTTTCCTTCAGTTCGTGCTACAAAAATATGAAAAGTATTTTCAGACATTATAAGTACCTTTAAACAGTTGCATACTATTTTAAATAATATTATGTAATTGTTTACGTTAGTTTGCATAATTCGGTTTCGTAATTTCATGTCAAAACCATCACTTTCCTAGGGATTTTTACAAGAAAAATCGTTTACTGCAGTACCTTTTTTTACTTTTTAGGGTTTTGAAGATCGAAGATAGGTTTCAAAACCCTTATGGTCTCGGCAACTTCTTTAGCTATCAACTTGAAATTTAGAATATTAATACATTTCGTGCGCCTGTACAGATTTAGAGAAAAATTAATGAAAATAAATGAAAATGAATATTTTCCATACAAATTGTGATGCCGAAATTTTAAAAGATACCTACAGGGTCGTGTGGGGTATCAAATGAAAGGTATCAGTTTGTACATTTCAAAATAGTTTTAGAAATTTTTGTAGGTTTCATACTTTTTAAAATATTTATTTCGAAAAAAGTCGAAAAAATACCCTTCCCCCCCCCCCCCCCCCTATCTCCGAAGTTTGCAGAGCGATCCATGTAAAATGTATGGAGCGTTTATAGACATGGATCTATATTTTACAGGAAAAGTATAGAGAAGTTTGAAAAAAGAACACTTTTTGATTAATGGTCTAAAAGGGCAGGAATAATTTTCAAAAGGGGGGGGCTACCTCACCGAATGGGGTATCAAATGAAAGGTATCGGTTTGTACGTTTCAAAATAGTTTTTTAAATTTCTGTAGGTTTCATACTTTTTGAAATATTTTGAAAAAAGTCGAAAAATTTAAAATTACCCACCATAACCGAACCACCCATTTAACCGAAGCATGCAGAGAGATCCATCTGAAATGTAGGTTGGTACCTACTATTCTTTGGTATTCGTTAAATTGCGAATTCTCTAACTGGTACTTTTGGTACATATTTGGTTGACAAACGTTCAAAACCCTCGGCGCGCGAGTCTTCACAATTCAACGAATACCTAAAAATAGTAGGTACCAACCTATATTTCAGATGTAACTCTCTGCATGCTTCGGTTAAAGTGGGTAATGGTAAATTTTTCGTATGCGTCCACGCGTTCCTGAAAAAAGGGGGTTTGACAGACGGACAGACAGACAGCCGGACAACAAAGTGATCCTATATGGGTTCTTTTTAGGGTTTCGAAGATCGAAGATCGGTTTCGAAACCCTTAAGGTCTCGCTTTGTCTGTCCTTTTTTCCTTCCTGAAGTTTTTTTATTCACAGCGTTTCTTCGTTAACTCAGCAACTACTGCAGCTATAAACTTGAAATTTAAAATACATAATAATACATTTCATGCGCCTGTACAGATTTTAAGAAAAATAAATGATAATAAATGAAAAGCGATCCGTTTAAAATGTATAGAGCGTTTGTAGATATGGATCTATATTGTATAGGAAAAATATAGAGAAGCCTGTAAAAAAAACACTTTTTGAAAAATGGTCAAAAAGGAATAATTTTCAAAAGGGGGGCTACCCCCCGAGTGGAGTATCAAATAAAAGGTATCGGTTTGGACATTTCAAAACAGTTTTTCAAATTCTTGTAGGTTTCATACTTTTTGAAATATTTTGAAAAAAGTCGAAAAATTTTCCCACTACCCACTCCGAAGCATGCATAGAGATCTATCTGAAATGTAAGTTGGTACCTACTATTTTTAGGTATCCGTTAAATTGCGAAGTCTTTAACCGGTACTTTCGGTATATATTTGTTGACAAACGTTCGAAACCCTCGGCGCGCGAATTACCCTCGCACTTGACGGATCTTGGTTCTTTTTCAAGTACGGAACCCTAAAAAATGTCCCTAGGCGGGAATCGAAAGCGCCACCTCCGGCGCCGGCGTTGCAAGCGGATCTTCGCCCGCGGAGGTCGTGAAGCACGAAGAAGAAGCAAGAAGTCGTGAAGCTTCGGGGAGCGTGTCTTAGTGAAACCTTCTGAGGTGAAACCTCATCTCATAACTATTTTTTCGTCTATTACTTTGTCTGTTGTCGACTCTTTCAGCATCTTTAATCTTTTATGCGAGCTTATCTAGTTTTTTACCTTGAATTATCTATGCTTGAATTTTCTAGATTTTATAGAATTGTTGCATTTTTGAAAAACCTATACTGCGTTTTAAAGTCCTTATCAGAGGAGTAGAGCTCGTGCAATGGAAGTCGTATTCCAATACACGAAGATGCGCAGCGGCTTCGGGCGCCAGCCGCTGTTCTGCGAGGCGGGGCCCGTGATGTGCGACTCCATACCCACGGCGCCGCTCGAGCAGCGCGATTACGCGCTGCGCAACCCTGTGCACGAAGCTGTGCAGCACACACCCGTCTTCAGCGAGCACCATATCAACACGTTCCGGTGAGTACGGTGTGCGAATTTGTACCGCGTGCGTGCAGCGTACGTGCAGCAAGCGTCTCACCGCGCCCTCTCTCCGCAGCGCCAAGACGGTCTCGTCCGGCGTGAACCACAGCGAGGGCGGCTGGCCCAAGGACGTGCCGTTGGCCGACCCCGAGGCTACGCAGCGCTACCGCCGCAAGATCGAGAAGGAGGACGGCTATATACACTGCATCACCAGCACCAGCAACGTGAGTATTCGACTCTAGCCACCCCATAACTCTGTTCTTTGGTCACAGCTCCGGCTCGTATCCGCAGGAGGTGGACCACTACATCCTCCAGAACAACGCGATCGACATGTACGGCGTGTACTTCCTGAATATGGCCCCCGTGGACCCGCAAGACAAGGCGTCGTGTCGCACCGTGAACGTGTACCGCGAGCCGGCACCCGCGCAGCCCGTGTCTTCCGTGTGCTGGCAGCCCGACGCGGGGCACCAGTTCGCGGTGGCGTACGTGGATGTGGACCTGGAGCGCTTGGTGGGGACTCCCTTCTACTCGTACATCTGGGACGTGGAGAAGGCCAACGAGCCCATGCTGCGCCTGCAACCGCCGTGTCCACTGCTGGACCTGCAGTACAACCCGCGCGATCGGAATACGCTGGCGGCGGGCTTGCTTTCGGGCCAGGTGGCAGCGTGGGACACGCGCGCCGGCCCGCTCGCGCAGCTCATATCGGAGCCGCACGCGGCACACCGCGATCTCGTGCGCCAGGTGCTGTTCATCAACGCCAAGTCGGGGCAGGAGCTGTTCTCGGCGGGACCGGACGGCACCATCAAGTGGTGGGACCTGCGCGCGTTGGCCGAGCCCACGGATCAGATGATCATCGACGTGGTCAAGTCCAACGAGGAGCCGAGCATGGCGCGCGCCAACGGCGTGAGCGCGCTGGAATTCGAGCCGACCATCCCGACGCGCTTCATGGTTGGCACCGAGAACGGCCTGGTGCTCGCCGGCAACCGGAAAGGAAAGTCAGCCGCTGATAAATTGCCCGTTAAGGTAAGTAGGTACCTACGTTTTCTTTGGATAGAACTGAATGCTTTATTTTGAGGTTTGAGATGTTTATTTTTCTCTTAAGAATTTACAAATTCACTTACAGAGAAACTATAACTAAATTAGTAAAAGTAGGCCTTTCAGCTTTACAAATATAGTTAAATAGTAAAACTAGGGTATTACAGTGGTAAATAAATAAATAGCTATTTCGGTTGTTAGGTCGAAGTAGTACTCAATTGATTTTTTTAACAAATTTCTTAATATGTGGGTAGTGTTAAATAATTTAACCAACATAGCATAGTGTCACATGGTAGGCAAACAACCCGATTGAAACAATAGAAGCTTTGTTAGGGCTGTGTTCCAGTGAGTTCGGAGATAATTATTTTAGTTGAAAAGTTAATAAGTATTAAGGTAAGATTGAACTTAATTATTATTTAATATTTTCAATGCCCCTGTTGTCCAACGTAAGTCACTTTTAGAAGCCATACGCTCTATTAGTCCGGTCAAATTGTTCAAAAAGCTCCTTCAAATACGTACGATAGCTCATTCGATTCGGAATGACGTATAGAAAAATGTATTTCGAGGATTTTCTTGCACACATAAAATTGCAATAGTAACAAAATAATATTTAAGAAAAAAGATTTTTAGTATTTCGTTAATTAATAAAAAACTATTATTATTTTAGAACTTTTGAAATAAAATCCTGATAAAACAGGATATTTCCAATACCGAATTCAGACTTCCAGTATTCTATCTCCAATATTTATAGCTATTATTCAACGCCGAAAATAGGTCCCCGCGTGGACTTTACGGCATGAGCGTAAAGTCCCCAGAGACAGAAAATATTTTTTATAGTACCTATTAAATATTAATTTGAGAATTTGAAAAAATTATGGTGTCATCATGAAACTTAAAAGAATAAAAAACCGCAACAATTTGTGAAACCAAAAACCTCGGTCTCGATCGGTTTTTGGTTTCACAAATTGTCAAATTTTTTAATGACACTATCCCTCTGCTGAGACAGCAGCGAGTTTTTACTCTATGCGTCCACGCGTTTCTGAGAAAAAAGGGTTGACAGACGGACAGACAGACAGACAGACGAACAACAAAGTGATCCTTTATGTGTTCCTTTTTTTCTTTTGAGGTACGGAACCCTAAAAAGAACCATGTGAATAAAGCACGTCGAATATTAAAATGAGTACAAAAAGCGCGACGCGCATTGATAAATATATATATGACTAGTTTATGCCCGGGGCTTCGCACGCGTTGTTTCTATGGAAACATTTAATGGTGATTTCTATCCCATGGGAACTGATTTAAGGGATAAAAAGTATGTTTGATTCCAGGATTAGAATTACCTGTAGTATGCAAAATTTCAGTCCGATCCGTTCGGTAGTTTTGGCGTGAAGACGTAACAAACATCCATCCATCCATCCAAACTTTCGCATTTATAATATTAGTGTGAAGTGTGATTCACCGCAGTTCAAATATTGCTCGGCCCCAAACGCGCGGTGTGCCCCCGACCAGTTACAGTAACCCACCAATTACAGTAGCAAATGGCAATGGGGAACGCAACAATGGGGATCATTTTGGCATCCTTAATGGTATCTAAATCTTATAAAACTTGAATAGGGGAAACTTTTTGGCTTAAATCTTTCAAGTTTCAAAAGATTTGGACAGCGCTAAGGCTGCCAAAATGATCCCCACTGTCGCGTTCCCCCTTGCCATTTCTTACTGTAATTGGTGGGCAGTGACTCATAGCGACTAACAAATCCGCAAAACCTGCGCTTCGAATGATACCCCTCCCGCTTACCTCACCCCGCTAGTATTTCGATGATTGCAATTAAAAGTTGAAAAATTCCCGCTGGACACCCTTTACATGCTTTCTGATTGCGCAAAAATTTAAATCATCCAATTTTTATAAGGTCTTCCTTTTCTTTTTTCTGCAGGAGTTTTGAATATTCTTTTGTTATGCTAGTATAACCTTGCATCTTCAATCCCTAGTACATAACGGATGTACCTACCTAAAAACTAATTTAAATTATAGGTACCTACCTACTGATGTAACGCAGGAACGTTAAGAGTGGCAGATGGGTTTTGAGGTCAACAATGATGATTTTGTTTTAAAAACTCAAAATATGGAAGTGGACTATGCAATCCTAACCAATACATTACATAAACATTAAAAATACCATGAACGCAATTTGCAAAAAAACAACATAAATATTACTCAGGCAATCAAATTCACAGGTTTAAAAGTTTGAGAGGCAGATTTTACTACTTAAATACTTACCATAGAATCGAGTATTTATCAGTGATCTCGGAGGTTCTATTTTAAATTGTCTGATACATGGGGCCACAGCTTTCTCACTTGAAATTCGGCTAAACAACGTATTGAACTTTTATCAATCACTTGTCTTTTCCACTGCGATTAATTTTTTCTATGTTGAATTACAGTAAACACATTATTACACATTAATACAGTTATTTTAATGCAAATTTCGTTCAGGTACCCCATGTTTATTTACATGTTTATTGACGACCTCCGTGGCGCAGCGGGCGAAGGTCCGCCTGCGACGCAGGAGGTTGCGGGTTCGATTCCCGCCTCGGAACAAATTTGTGTACGATCTGCAGAAATTTGTTCCGTTGGTCTGGGTGCTTTCTATGTATAATAAAAAATATCTATTTATGTAGTGTATTGTATTAAGTATATCAGTTATCTATTACCCATAACACAAGCTCTGCTTAGCTTGGGACAGGGGAGATGCTGTGTAAATTGTCCAGCATTATTTATTATTATATATTATGTGTATGACATTTTGATTGGTTTTCCAATGTGGTTGGTCCAGTTTGACAGATTTGACATTGGTTTCGTGTTGCCAGAGCACAGGTTTAGTTTAGTTCCATTGTAATTAATTTCTACTCTTTTCGGTCCAGCTATAGGTATACCTTTTGTCAATTTTGGAAGACGGTTGAAAAAATTTTTTTTTTGTTTTTTTGAATGTGTGACGAGGTCGCAGCGCGTTGCAGTTCGAGGCGCACGTGGGGCCGGTGTACTCGGTCGAGCGCAACCCTGGCTTCCTGAAGAACTTCCTGACGGTGGGCGACTTCACGGCGCGCGTCTGGAGCGAGGACTGCCGTGAGTCCGCCATACTGTGGACGCCGCCGCAGCGCCACAAGCTGAACGCCGGCTGCTGGAGCCCCACCAGGTGAGCAGGACGTGTTGCAGGACGCCGGTAGAGCTGCCGGTGCGGTGCCAATCGCGCCCGCGCTCACTATGCCGATCTGCGCCCCATGCCGCACCATGCCTGCAGGATATGTTTGTGTTGCAGGACGTCGCTGGTGCTGCTGGCGCAGAGCGACGGTGTGCTGGCGCTGTGGGAGCTGCTGCGACGCCAGCACGCACCCGCGCTCAGCATGCAAGTCTGCGAGGAGCCGCTCACGAAGGTCGTCCCTCACGAGGCCGTACGTACCTGCTGCATACATATAGGTACCACCACCGCAGGCCCGCCTTTCATGTCCGGATTCCTGAAGACGACTCGTGCCTGATAATAATCTCGTCCGCATAGTCTCCAAGTTCGGAACCTACGTTTTTCGTTGGTTCTGAAGGCTGAAGGTCTCCCCCGGACTGTTCTCTTGCTCGCCAGCTACGACGCACCAGTCGACCCGGGATGAGTCTAAATCGTCTCGCCGACGCCTCATTGGCCTGCTCGGCGTTGTCGCCCGTCCTCAAGCACCCCTGTGGTTAATCATCTAAAGAAGATAGAATGAATATGTTCCGGCGGACCTCATTCCGTACGACTGCCTTGTTGCTGGCCCAACCGCTTGCCGCGCTTGTATTGTTTAATGAATGATCGTTGCAGGGCCACATGGTCGCGCTGGGGAGTGAGAAGGGAAGCGTCTACATGATCGAGCTTTCGCAATCCTTGGCGCAAACCGACAAGCACGACAAAGCACATCTAAATGCGGTAAGATTCGTGGTATGCCGGCCATCCGGTGAGATTTGGTCAAACAGGGTTAATCTCTATAAATAAAACAAAGTCGTGTTAGTTACACCATTTATACATGACGAGTAGGACGCACTGATTGAAAACTTTGGTCTTCAAGCATTGCGGTATGAATGATGAGAAGACTCGACGTAGTTTCCCAAACGCTGCCCAGCCTAGCTGGATCCTCCTCTTGGCCTCCTTCTCAAAATTGTTTTTACCTAACTGCAGAATCTGACCGAAATAAGTGTAATCGGAAACGATTTCGAGAAAGTGACCATGTACGACCACCGGTCTTGGATCAATGTGGCGATTTATTATGATTTTGGTTTTATCCAAATTCATGCCAAGACCGATGCATCGCGAGACTCTAGCGACTCCGCCATTAAAACTACGTCATCAGCAAAACGCAGGTTTGAGATGTACCTAATCGCCGTTTATGTTAATGCCCTTGCCTTTCCAGTCCAGCGTCTTAATCATGTCTTCCAAAGCGCTTGTGAGCAGTTTCGGGGATATGACATCCCCTGTCCACTCCTATCATCAGGATCAGTGAAAGTGTACAAATGTAACTCGCGCGCCGAGGGTTTCAAACGTTTGTCAATTATACAAAAAATCTAACCTCTAAGGAAACCTGTTAGAGATTAGAACTATTAATTATTATAATTATTTAAAATTTTAAGTCCGTAGGTAGATACGGTAGTAGTACCTATATTTGAAGAAGAAACTTTAGGGTTAAATTTTTAACGACGGAACCCTAAAAATCATGATGTTTATAATTTTCGCTTTATCCTGGTTCTGAATTCTAGCTAAATTCCAAATTCCATTCCTAAACATTGCTATGACCGGTGAGTCGGTCAGTGAGTGAGTGAGTCATGTAATAATGAAGTAGTGAAACTTGGAGGGTGGATATTTCCTGAACTAAATTGATTAGAATCTTGTAAGTTTTGAAGTCGGAAGATTCTAAAATAATTTTCAGGTTCTAGGTTCAATTTGTAACAAAGATATCGATAGGGTAAGTCCGGGATATACGCCCAATCGGGATAGACGCCGCAGTGCAATTGTGTGAAATGCAAGAAATGTGTCCAAAAGAATACCGTATAATACGGACGCGCCCCTCCCTCAGTTCAGTCTGTCACAAAGAGTTGGCGCGTACGGTTGTGCGTAGGAGCGCTAGTAACAGTAACGAGTCAAACAGTGGTGATTTTACTTGATGGATGATTTTCGGCCCTCTATAACTTTGGACTTAATAAGTAAGTTTTTTTGGTTTTTGCTTCTGAATAAGGAGTAATGTTTATAGATTACTATTAATTACATTTTTACTCTAAAATAAACGTATTAACCACAATTTTTTTTCAAAGGCTATCCCTGTGAAAAGGGATATATGCCCCAATAAGTTTTGGGATATTCGCCCCTAAGGGCATCTATCCCTTGCCGTACTTTAGTGTACTTACCTATGTTATATGATTTAGATTGGAAATTCCCCGGAAATACAAGCGTAAAACCGGCGTCCGACCGCGTGTTATTACAAGGACCATGGACACATTGGCTGCAGCTATGGCAGAAATGACGAATAAACTACTAATTTAATTTAAAAAAAAAAGTCTTGTAGATTATATGTTTTAGTGTTGTAGATGATTGATTTGTTTAGTGTTTTAATTGAAATTGTCTGTGTTTAGTAAATTAGTAACGTCATCCAATGGCTAATTAGGCTTGCAGCTTTTAATTTGATTTTTTTTTGTACCTACCAATATTATTGATCTCATTGGTGTTCTTTCGTGTTTTTATTTAAAATGTTTATATAAATAGCTAAAACCATGAATATATTTAATAAATAATAATGTTGATTGATACATATGTTCAAAATAAGTGTTTTCTTGCAAAAGGCATCTATCCCCTGCACAAAATTTGGTCTTGGGCATATATGCCGCATGTGAGGCATCTATCCCATTATGCAGTTTTGTTTTTAACTCAAAATATACGATTTATTTATTGACTTGTCTACAAAAAACACTACGAGGCGATTAAATATAAGATCAAAGTGACTGCACATATGAAAACCATGTGCGTATTATTTGTATTTAAGGAGATAAAAGTAAAATTAAAAACGTTGGGCATATATCCCGGATTTACCCTACTTGTACAGTGCCTCGATATGGTTCGAGCAAGGGTTCCCGGTGGCGGGCGCCCGGCGTCTCGACTTTGCAGGGTGGCCGTGCCGTGCTGCTGCGTGGCCTCTGTTGTAACGATAGAACCAATATTGTATTGATGTTAACCTACCTATTGGTATTGTATTACCTAACCTACCTAGCACAGTGTAAACAAGCCAAGTAATCAGTTGGATGCGGCGACATGTGATTATGTGTGTGTGCGCAGATATTCGAGCGCGAGGCGAAGCGGGAGCGCATCCTGGAGGCGCGCCTGCGCGAGATCAAACTCAAGCTGAAGCAGGCGGATGACGGCGGCGGCTCCCCGACGGGCGGGGCCTCCGCCCTCGAGCTGGAGGCCACGCAGGGGGACCGCGACCTGGCCGAGGCCACCGAGACGTACTTCCAGCAGGTCAAGAAGGAGCTCAGCAACTACTGACGGGAGGCGGGGGGCCCCACCCCCGCCAAGACTACCTACATATATTAGAAGTACTAAGTGCCTACATATAATTTGTATATGTTTATTTTACGTATTGATCTATTAATTTTTAAGTATATAGGTTTACATGACGTTTAATAAGTTCTTTCTCGAGTTTTAGATTCCGCAACATTTTTTTTTTCATTTAACTTAGGTACCTACTTACCTAGTTGTTTATTACATAAATTTTGTACTAGTTTGATAAAGTATTCATACATTACCGTTAGGTACTTGCATATATAGATACACATTATAATTATTTTTATTCGGAAGTATTTTTTATTTATTTAGTTGCACCGGTCCTCGTTACCTCGTCCCTGAACAGACCGCGCTGCGTGTGTTCTGTGTTCGTTCAGACGGGCCCGGAGCTCCCTGGGTGCTATCGGGGCTCCGGATGATTCTGGATAATTCACACAGCATTATCTAGCCCCAAGCTAAGCAGAGCTAGTATTATGGGTAGTACTAGATAACTGATATACCTACTTAATACAATACACTACATAGATGTATATTTTTTATTACACATAGTAAACATCCAGAACACTCTAAACAAATATCTGCAGATCGTACTAACATGTGTACCGAGGCGGGAATCGAATCCGCAGCCTCCTGCGTCGCAGGCGGACCTTCGCCCGCTGCGCCACAGAGGTTGTCTGGTCATATAAAGGGCCTTTGTCCCCCGTTCAAGTCAGAATCGCTAATTTGTGAATAAAAAAATCTAGAATTAGCAGTCCTGAAATTAATTGGTTTTAGTAGTGTTTTCGCGTGACTTATACGCGGGACTCAATCTTATAAATTTTGTATACTTTCCAATTTACTGGTTCCATTAACAACACGTAGGAAATGTTTTACGATTTGTGATCGCGATTTACAATGGCCGCGCTTGCTCTTATTTCTATTGTATCTTTGATTAAAAACCGCAGCAAAGAAAAGGAAAGACACGCTGCCCGCCGTAACGTTAGTCAGTACAGTAGGCATAGGCACTGTTATAAGGTCAGTTGGGGGAAGTGCGGCCAGCATCTTTGCAATGATGAATTAGCAATAAAATAAAATAAAATAAAAATAAATAATGCTGGACAATTCACACAGCATTATCTAGCCCCAAGCTAAGCAGAGCTTGTGTTATGGGTACTAGATAACTGATATAAGTACTTAATACAATATACTGCATAGATAGATATTTTTTATTACACATAGAAAACGCCCAGACCAACGGAACAAATTTCTGCAGATCGTACACAAAATTTGTTCTGAGGCGGGAATCAAACCCGCAACCACCTGCGTCGCAGGCGGACCTTCGCCCGCTGCGCCACGGAGGTCGTCGGAGGCAATGATATTGCTAAAACCGCCATTTAGTCATGTCATGATAGAAGAAACAAATTCCTAGAAAAACAAAAGTTCCTAGAAAAAATTGGGAGCGGCACTTGAATTGAATAGGATTTAACACCATTTATATTTTATACTGAGATTTCTCTATGGTTTGAAGTTGACACGTGTGCGTTGTTGTGCTACAAAAAATGATTTTGTGCCTAGATTGGCTGATCTGTTACGTAAGTGTTTTTTTTGGATCCTAAGCTTCATATTTATGTAGTTGTTTCATTTGTATCTAATTAAAATACGCTATAATTCCCGGTTAAAAAACCTTAGGTACCCCAAATTGTATTGATTGGGAAAGTGCGGCTTAAAACTTTTAAATCCATCATGGTTATTAACACTAAAGTCATTTATAACGGGATATTTAGGTACCATGATTTGAGTTTTGAGCTTTCCAATATTTCGGCACAGTTACATGCGCCATGATCACGGAATAACTGACGGCACTGCGAGTGAGTTGTTATTGGCAGACATATCGATCTACCCTCATTTTTCGTCTTTTGCTACGAACGTTACTACTACCACCGGTTTCATTATCGAACGCAACTCGATCACGACACACAACACTGACGGTATCAGAACGCGGCGCGGTTGGTATAACACTTCTTCGGTTTTTGCACATTCTCACAACAGGATTCCAGGTTCCCGATAATTGGAAACCTTCTTCTCGGTTGAAGTTCCTGTGTTTGGTAATCTCAATGGCCTCCTGTACCAATCTTGGTATGTAATGTCGCTCCGTTGAGATTACTTGTGGATTGTGTAACTCGATCCAGTGGTTTGAACCAGACTCCAGAAGATGCTCCGCTATGGCAGACTTCTCTGTTGCCCGATTCTTTACCGCTCGTATGTGTTCCTTGATTCTGCAGGCAATAGTGCGCTTCGTTTGGCCTATATACGAGCTTCCACAGCTACAGTCAATCTTGTACACCCCTGGTTTCTCTAGTGGGAACGTGTCTTTGGGTGTACGCAGGTAGTGTGTAATCTTTTTGAAAGGCGTGAAAAAGGTTTTTATGGAGGATTTTTTTTGCAGGATGTTTGCAACCTTATCCGTCACTCCTTTTATGTAAGGCAAGAATGCTGGTTTGCGTTCCACCGTACTCCTCTGCGGTTTATGGCTGGTGCCGGAACGAGCTGGCAGTGATCGTACCTTATAGCCATTCTTATCTAAAACATTTCTGACGTGAGCCAACTCACTTTGTAGGCTTCTATTATCACACAGGTCGTAAGCACGGTTCGTTAGAGATGTTACCACCGAGTTAAGTTGCCGAGGGTGGTGATGTGAGTCGGCATGGAGGTACCGGTCCGTATGTGTGGGCTTCCTATACACAGAGTGGCCTACGCTTCCATTATCTCTAACCTGTACCAACACGTCCAGAAATGCTAAACGACGATCGGTCTCCATTTCGTAAGTGAATTTGATCTTAGGATGTACTCCATTGAGGTGTGATAGTAGAAGCTCAATATCCTGTGTCCCTCCTTTCACAATACAATAAACGTCATCTACATACCTCTTCCATAACTTAAGTTGTACAGGGGCAGACGAGATGGCCACACTCTCAAAATACTCCATCCAAATGTTGGCTACTACGGGGGCGACTGGACTTCCCATTGCTACTCCGTCAATTTGAAGGTAGTATTGCCCTCTGTATATGAAGAAGTTTGTGGAGAGAATATGATGCAAGAGCTTGGCGTACTCTGCAGGGATACCGTCTTCTTGTATTCTGGACGCGACAACCTTCATACAGTCTTCTAGAGGGACGTTCGTAAAAAGAGATTCTACGTCAAAACTGACCATCACTTCGGTGTCATCTACCTCTATCTGCTCCAATATCTGTATGAAATGTCGTGAGTCTTTTACAAAGGATGTTGTTCGTCCTACAGTTGGTTGCAACACTGCTGCTACATGCTTCGCCAAATCATAAGTGGGGGAGTCTATTTGACTCACAATAGGTCGTAGCGGAGCATTCTGCTTATGCACCTTGGGGAGGCCGTACAGTTTGGGCGGCTGGATGATCTTAGGCCTTAAAAGAAACTTGGTTGCCTCTTCTCCCAGGGCGTGCTGACAATCCTTGATCAACTTCTGGGTACTACGATGTGTTCGTGCAGTTGGGTTGTAGTTGACGGGCTTGTAAGTATTGGTGTCATTAAGTAAGCATCGGATTTTATCTTCGTATTCGGTGACGTCCATCACGACTGTGGCATTCCCTTTGTCTGCTTTAAGTACTAACAGGTCTTCATCCTGGCGTAATTCCTTAAGCGCGACTATTTCTTCTTTAGTGATGTTCGGTTCTGGAGGTTTAGCATGACGAAGCACAATGGCAATGTCTTGTCTCAGACACTCCGCGTCGCTATTCGGTATCCTGTTACTCCGGATAACTTCCTCAACATTGCCGATCACTTTTTTGTAAGGGATGCGTATCGTGGTAGGGGCATAGTTCAAACCCTTTTCCAACACTTTGGCAGCCGTTTCGTTCAAAATCTTGCTTGACAAATTGATAACCGTTCGGTTCGGTGGTTTTGAGTTATCATGGTAGGGGACATCACTCTTATGTTTGTTTTGCAAGAATTCGAACTTACGATTTTGTTTTTCTGCACTGAGTTCTCTCGAGCGTTGGGCTTGAACATATGTGATACGATCACACACGTCAAAATCCGTTGGTGACAACACCTCACTGCATTCCAAATGCGCACTGTATAATTTCACTTGTAACGAATGAAACCGGCTTCTATTGTAGCGTATCATTTTACGTAACATTTTAACACTCGCTTGCTTTAGAATACTCGCGGAGCCCGGAATGTCATTACGCGATTTTATTCGTACACACACAGGTATTAGATTTGCGTCTCGGCACTTCACTAAAAAGTTCAACGATTCGCGTAAACATTCGCACTTTTTCCGCAAGCGTTCTAGGTCTTTCACTTTCTTTGCGAGTTCCGGCCCGTACCGGTTCACGATAAAACTTTTAAATCCATCATGGTTATTAACACTAAAGTCATTTATAACGGGATATTTAGGTACCATGATTTGAGTTTTGAGCTTTCCAATATTTCGGCACAGTTACATGCGCCATGATCACGGAATAACTGACGGCACTGCGAGTGAGTTGTTATTGGCAGACATATCGATCTACCCTCATTTTTCGTCTTTTGCTACGAACGTTACTACTACCACCGGTTTCATTATCGAACGCAACTCGATCACGACACACAACACTGACGGTATCAGAACGCGGCGCGGTTGGTATAACACTTCTTCGGTTTTTGCACATTCTCACAACAGGATTCCAGGTTCCCGATAATTGGAAACCTTCTTCTCGGTTGAAGTTCCTGTGTTTGGTAATCTCAATGGCCTCCTGTACCAATCTTGGTATGTAATGTCGCTCCGTTGAGATTACTTGTGGATTGTGTAACTCGATCCAGTGGTTTGAACCAGACTCCAGAAGATGCTCCGCTATGGCAGACTTCTCTGTTGCCCGATTCTTTACCGCTCGTATGTGTTCCTTGATTCTGCAGGCAATAGTGCGCTTCGTTTGGCCTATATACGAGCTTCCACAGCTACAGTCAATCTTGTACACCCCTGGTTTCTCTAGTGGGAACGTGTCTTTGGGTGTACGCAGGTAGTGTGTAATCTTTTTGAAAGGCGTGAAAAAGGTTTTTATGGAGGATTTTTTTTGCAGGATGTTTGCAACCTTATCCGTCACTCCTTTTATGTAAGGCAAGAATGCTGGTTTGCGTTCCACCGTACTCCTCTGCGGTTTATGGCTGGTGCCGGAACGAGCTGGCAGTGATCGTACCTTATAGCCATTCTTATCTAAAACATTTCTGACGTGAGCCAACTCACTTTGTAGGCTTCTATTATCACACAGGCTTCCACGCGGCTTCCACGCTTGGAGCAAGTGCGGCACTATGATGCACTTGACCCAAATCAGAGGTTTTCAACCTTCATTTTTATGGCATGTTTTCTTTTTACTTTGTAGAGTTGGACCTACATACAGCATTATTATGCTGTAGGTCCAACTCGGTCCATTTTTTGCTAAATTAATACATATTTTACTAGATTAAGTTTTGAAACCCCCTCATTATTTCGAACTTGTAAGAGACTATCCCCCGAATACTCAAACGTATCTCAGATATAAGCACGTCTCAAGTGACGAATTTTTGACACATTTTCATTGAAAACTGTCAAAAAATCGTCATTTGAGACGTGCTTTAATCTGAGATGCGTTTGAGTATTCGGCGGTTAGTCATTAGAATATTAAGCTAAACTTATTTTCAAATCAAATCAAAAACTCTTTATTGCCATAAATACAATAAATGTTGGTACACTTAGAAAAGGTCAAATTGTAAAACATGTAGGTAGGAACAATTTCTTTTAAATATCATTTTACTGCACTTTAAAATTGAACATGTATAAAATGAAGGAATCAGTGGGATCGGTTTTGCGAGACAAGGACGAGCGAACGTCGCGCTGGGAAGGCGAGAAAGGAAGGCGAGAGACGCGGAATAGCCAGCCCGCGCGCAATTTCACTGGCCGTTTGTTATTAATTTGTTTATTGCACTAAAATAACACTATTTCGCAAAAAATATAACCATAATCGCCTAAAGTACTTATTAGGGAACACGTAGCCGAATTTTTCTTTGAAATATGAAAACTAGCAAATGAAACTGCTTTTTCCGTAGAAGTATTTGTGCAAAAATGAAGATGAAGGAAACTTTGCGATTTTTTTGTATCGAGTCTAGTTTTGTCAATCGTGTTTCGACTCCCATAACTTACTAACTAGAATCCTAAACTTTTGATGCTTTTCAAAAATTATAAAAAATTCAATGTTTTTTTGCCCTAAAATTGATTTTCCGCATATTAAAATCGTGGGTTTTGGGACTCACTTCACCGTAACGTAACTTACGAACTACAAATTCTGTGTGATCGCCGCGCACCGTTCAATGTTATCTAGGTATTATTTTAGGTATGAGTAGGTACTAGGTAGGTATAATGAGTATATTGCTGGCGATCGACTCGAAAAGCTTTCGCGATCGACCGGTCGATCGCGATCGACCGTTTGGGCACCCCTGCTCTAGATAATCTGCTATTTTGTAGTACTTAAGCCTTTTTACAAAGGATATGTTTGACAATTTGTTTGAATTTATTTATTGATAATTTTATCAACTCGCTTGGAGTTTTGTTGTAGAAGCGTATAGGTACATTGCCCTTTAAAACATACATACATTTATCTTGTGTAGCATAGTTGTGGCCACAGCGAGTATATCCTTATTTCTAGTACCTATTTATATTATGTATGTCGCTATTTATATGGAATAGATTTATATTTATATGGTACAACAAGTTTTCATAAATATATTGACATGGTACTGTCATTATGTTTATTTCTTTGAATTTATCACGCAGGGATTCTCTGGGACCCATATTATAGATAGCACGAACAGCTCTCTTCTGCAGCACAAAAACGGTGTTAATATCTGCAGATAGATAAATAAGTCTTTATTTGCATCATCAGACAGCTTTCCCCCACAGCAGTATGCCATAAGACATAATACCTACTATGGAAGTAGCTAAATAGACTAGTCTGAAGTCAAATAATTTCGCAAAAATTTTCGACTTCGGCAGGACTTGAACCCGCATCCTTCTGTCAGTACCAGAATGTTCTAACCCTGCTAAAACTTCAATGTTTCCCCTGTAGGTGGAGCTAACGGCGCTCCAGCCCGTAGAATGTCGCAAAGATTTTCGACTCCTGCGTCACTTGACCTCGTGGTGTAGTTGGTTAGCACATTCTGGTACTGACGGAAGGATGCGGGTTGAAGTCCCGCCGAAGTCGAAATTTTTTGCGATATTATTTGATTTCTTCTATTTGACTCCTCCTCAACAGCCTGTATAGGTCCACTACTGGACGCAGGCCTCCCCCTGATAAGCGCCTTATTGGCTTTTATCACATGGAAGTTCTGCCCATAATCCCCACATAATAATAATAATCATAATCTAATTCCTGTTATTTCAAAGATATTCGAAAAGGTTATTCTATCAAGGCTACAGTCGTTTACTTACTACCAATAACAATACGTTAAATTCAGAGCAATTTGGCTATAGGAAAAACTGCACTACCACTACTATTATTCTTACTTTTTTATTAGATAGCAAATTTTTTTCGTTTTTATTGTTCCCCATAATTATGAATTTTACTGTTTGTAATTTTTAATGTAAGAAATTGTTTGACATTAAGAATCATTAATTATTAAAATTGTGAACATCAATGTTTAAATTTTGCACACCTTAATGAGTAGGTAGATTGTAAATGGAGCCCGTAACCATGTAAATATATGGATCATGAAACACGACAAGACGTTACCGGCGAGAGGAGCGAGCTGCGAAAACTTTGTGTTTTCGTTAGATATTTTGTAGTTTTTGCATACCTACTGATATCGATGTGGTTTGATTGGTTGGTTTGGTGGTTGGTTGGCTGAACACATGATGCCTGCGAGCGGAGCAAACCTTGTTTTTTTCTACTTTGATAAAGTATTCTACAGTTGGGTCAGGCTTTGACCATAGGACGAAACGTGTGAGCAAGACACGAATATTTACTGGCGTTCTTAGATTTTCTGTGTCTGGCAAATCTATCTTCAAAAATGTTGTCACCGAGCAGAACGACAATTTTTGGTTCTTGCAAAGTTGTACCTACTCAAATTTTTTATGCAAATTTGCAAAAAATATACCTAAAGTGGCGGTCGAGCTCTGGACCACAGTCGGAACGGACAAATGTTATCGGCGATCGGATCAAATCTCGAAAATGTGATTTTCTCATTGGGACGTTGCGCTTTTTTTTTGTGGTGGTTGAATTGATAGAAAATGATAAGCGCCGCTTTTTGGATGCGCACCCCCCCCCCCCCTGCCAGTACCTCGCTGCGCCCCTGCAAGTAAGTAAGTAGGTAGTGTCGTTTCGCACATCAATTGGGCGGGAATCATTTAGTATTTATCATAAAACACGATCAGCGAACCGAAACTACTCGGAGCGAGAGTCGTCAGTAGCTTCCTTGTCTTCATGAAAGTTTTGTGCTAAAAGGTTATTTTTAAAATATACGAGTGAATCGCTAAAATGCGCAACAGTGGCCACGACGACGACGACAGCGCGCGCGCTCCGAGTATTAATAGCAGTCGCGTGGCGGCCGCTGCGGGATGCACCACGGCGGCGGCGGAGCGGACGCGCGGGCGGACGCGAGCGGCGCCGGCCGCTGGCAGCGCGACGCGGGGCTGTGCGGCGCTGTACTGCACGAGGTACTCCTATCTATAATATGTGTATTATATCCCAAATCACATTCCTTAGGTAGGTGCTTAAACTTGTTGTTTTCTGTCGCTAAGCAGTGATGGTAACGTCGACTTGGAGTGGTGAAGCGCATGTGAAGTCAATCAGGCGTGATAGGTACTTACAGTCAAATTAGTTTGATAGTATAGTTTATTGTTTGAAAGTCCGGTAACGCTATCATTCATGGCTGTCTGCGGTCAAAATAATCTTAGTCGTTTCGAAAAAATAACAGTTAATTGTTCGATGCCAAGTGAGGTGAACACCACCGGTGCGTGTGTCGCAGGTATTCTCGTGGCTCTCGGCGCGCGCGCTGTGCGCGGCGGGCGGCGTGTGTCGCGCGTGGCGCGAGGCGGCGCGCGCGCCCGGCCTGTGGCGCCGCCTGCTGGCGCGCGACGCAAACCTCGCGCCCGCCCTGCTGGACTGCACAGGTCAGTGTCGCAGGTGCTCTCGTGGCTCTCGGTGCGCGAGCTGTGCGCGGCGGGCGGCGTGTGTCGCGCGTGGTGGCGCCGCCTGCTGGCGCGCGATGCGAGGCTCGCGCCCGTCCTGCTGGACTGCACAGGTCAGTGTCGCAGGTGCTCTCGGCCGCTAGAGGGCGTGTGTCAGCTTTATTGATTGATTATGCACTGCGCAGTGTCGTGGCGCGCCGAGTACGTGCGCGTGTTCGCGGGCTGGGAGCGCTGCGAGCGGGCCGCGGGCGCGGCGCCGGCGCTGCGGGGCGCGCAGCACGCGGCGCTGGAGAGCAGCGCGCGCCGCCTCGCGCTCGTGTCCGAGCACGCGGAGCTCGCGGTAAGGAAATCGACGTGGGGGGAACAATTCATCTCTCTACCACTCTACCCCGGTCCTCATTCATCACATCATACTACAGACTGGTACTAAAGCATCATCCTGCAAAAGCTCGTATTAATTTCGTTCTTACTCTAAAAGAATGAATAGAAGATAAAATGCTTCAAGTATTTCCGGTAGTCGTATGCTAACAATCTCTGTCGTCTTCAAGATTCCTACCACTTGAGACTGCACTAACCTAACCAGCGAAATATATATATTACGTCCTTACATATGAAATTGGCATTTTGTAAGGGAGGAACATAAAGTCGTTTTTTTTTACATAATATATTTATTTATTCAAAGTATGTATTGCCATCTATGCACTTTTGCCATCTCATAGGTTTTGATCATTTTACTATAAAAAAAAAACATTCGGACGGGATCAATAAAATCTTTGAAAGCGCTTTGGACTGCCCCATCGGAGTTGATTTTTTTTCCCTTGCAAGAATATTGTAATCTGTTGGAGCAAGGTCCCGGGAGAACGGTGGATGTCATAGACATTCCAATTGAAGCTCCTCTAATTTGGTAGCCGTCTGTTCTGCAGTGTGTGGTCTACCGTTGTCCTGAAGCAGCAGTGGCCTAGAGCCATTGACCAGCCTCTGTTGTTTAGCAGCTAGCTTTTATTTTATTTTATTACTTTTCCATTATGGTACACTACTAGTAGGTACTTTTCCCTTTTTCCCTTTTGAACGGTTGATATGGCTCTTTAATCTTTAATATTTAATTTGTAGAATCTTGATCTTTTTGATTTTTTGTAACTTGTTTTTTTGTATGATATTTTCGGATAATTTATTCTAATTCTATATGTGGAAGCTGCTTAGCTTAATCCTTCTATTCTGATTCTGAATGGGGGAACTGGGATCTGCACTGACATCTCGCATAGGAGTGTATTGTGCATTGTCCCCCTGCCTATCCAGGCCCTATAACCAGCCCAGCTCCTTAAAATATCGGAGCAGGACCTTTGGCGATTTACAGCTTCGTTTCAGCTTTTCTGTAGGCGTGGACGGGTTTGATTCCTCTATGAGAGTCTTCAGTCCCGTTTTCCGTCTGGCGTCCTCTGTGGCTGTGCAGTGTACCACTACGTGTTCCACAGTCTCTTCTTCCTGGAAGCAGCCACGACACAGGCTACTGTCTGTGGCTCCAGTTTTAAGAAGATGATGGTTCAGTTCACAGTGACCTGTGATGAGGTCCACCATTGTTCTTAGGTCCTCGCGGCTCATCTTGAGCAATGTGTTTGTGGTTTTCCTATCTTTAGAGGGGAGTATTAGTTTTGTATGTTTGCAGTCTGTTCGGCGCTCCCATAGTTTTTGGTGTTCTTTTTCTGAGTATAGTTTTAGTCTGTTTCTGACTTCTGCTGTGGGTGGGTTGGACAGACTGATGTCCTGTTTTGTTGGGGTCTGTCTCGATCCTTTCTTTGCAAGTCTGTCTGCATTTATGTTACCTGGATCGGATCGGCTCTCCGTCCATTCTATGCTGACTTTCATTTGTTCAGAGAGACTTTGTAGAGCGCTGTGACATTCTACAATTGATTTTGATCTTGTTTCTGTCCTTTTGAGTGCGTTTATTAATGCCGCGCTGTCTGTCTTGAAGACCAGCTGTATCTGGCAGGTCGGTTCTTTGATAGTTGTATCCAGAAGCATGTGTTTTGCCGCCAGTTGTAATCCCAGTGTTTCCGCCTGAAAGGCTGTGGTGGCTGAGTTTAGTGGTTGAGCCCTAGAGAGTCCGGTTTCGGGACAGAAGTAGCCGCAGCCAGCTCCTGTATTGTTCTTGGCTCCATCAGTGTAGATGCTATATGTGGTAACATCATGTGAGGTGTTCGCAACTGCACACTCTTCGTGCGTTGTTGCGTAGGTCTTACCGGATAAGTAGGTGGACGCTATTCTGTCAGTACCATTCGCCGCTTCTGGAATTGCAGCTATTGCTTTATTTAATATTCTGCAGTGGTTTGTTAGGCCTGAATCGCCTTTCCATTGGTCTGTTGATTTAATTCTTAAGGACGCTGCCATTGCTTCTTGCTGTATGTGAACGTGCAAGGGCGTTAGTCCTAAAATTATGTCCAGTGCAGCAGATGGAGTGTCCAGTGCAGCAGATGGGGCCAGTGCAGCAGATGGGGAATCCTTCTATTGTCTTGTATTTAATTTTTTAGATCTAAAGCTTTTTGTTTCCCAAACATAAATAAATAAATAAATAAATAAATTATGGTTTGCAGTTGTAAATACATAATAGACATCCGCCGTAATCGTCTGGCCAGATTTAAGAAAGCTGTATTGAACGATACCGGCACTAGTCCTCAAACGCTCACAAGTAATTTATTTTGAGTCACTTTTTGCTTGGGGCAGGATTTGGCTGGTTCTCCAGGTTTCAGCCATTGCGATGACCGTTTCCGATTATCGTACAGGATCCACTTTTCATCATAGGTAATAATTCGATTTCAAATCCCTTCATTATCGTGCCGATTGAGTAATTTTAACGCAGCAGTCGATGCGCGTTTGTCATAATTGCTGCACCCAATTCATGAGGTACCCACCTTTCAAGGTTTTTACCTTCCCAATTTGCTTCAACTGGATTAAAACAGTTTTTATCACTAAGACCGCAGCCTGCAGCTAACTCGGACGTGGGTTGCGATGGATCCGCTTCCACAATAGCCTTCAATTCTTCATTATCAACTTTGGTCTCCGGCCGTCCAGGAGGCTTGTTCTGCAGGTCGAAATTTCCAGAACGAAAACGTTGGAACCAAAAACGCACTGTGTTTTCTTTTGCGACACCGCCGCCATACACACCATTAATCCTTCGAGCCGTTTCTGCAGCACTGGTACCACGATGGGACTCGTACTCGTAAATAACGCGATATTTCAAGTTTTCCATTTTGTAAACCGAGTGACGCAAGAAAAAACCAAAAGAGGAAAAAACAAATTAATCTTAGAATAAGAAGGCTTAGAATGATTGTTGACACAAACGAGGTAAGTCTAAAAAATTGCGACTAATCGTCGCAATTTCAATTTCGAACCCCTAGTACAATACTTCAAATGGCGCGGAAAGCAGCTCCGACAAAAAAATATAAAAATGGTGTATTGTGCGGTGCAAGGGTGTGCAAACACCACTAATAAGAAAACTAACAATGCAAAAAGGTAATTCCATGGATGAGTACTAATATTAAACTTGTAATATTGCGTAAAACAGCCATCAAAAATCATAAATAAATTGAAAATTTTTCAAAGCAGTGTTCGTGAAAATGTTGCTAGGCGCGGAGGAAAAAATACCCCGGTTTGGTACTAAGTATAAAGTAGTAGAATAAAGGCGTCTCGTGTGAAAGGTAGGAATTTAACTTTCTCCAAATTTACTCATAGGTACCTACTTAAAGACATCGTTTTAGTATTTTTCAAATCACTCGAGGATATTCTATCTAGTAATCTGTGGCAATATACGCGAGTGCGCTTTCACTTGGTAATTTTTTTTAAATGTTTGTTTAGAAAACGGGAAAAGCCAATATTATTTGGCGGACTTGGAGTAAAACCTTTTTGAATAGCTATCGGCTACTAACTTGTAAAAAAACTTTAGAAATGATTTTGCATGGAGTTTAGCCGCAGTTTAGTACGACAGTAACGCTGTATTTTCTGCAGTGTAGAAAGGAATTAGCCACTTTTCCTGCAGGTGTAGTATTAAATATTTTGTGTGTGTAATTTACAAGATATTGGCATCAATTGATAAATGATTAAAACTCTCGGCGTGCTTGTCACACTCGCACTTGACGGGTCTTCTTTAATTTTGTATCAAACTAGTTTCAGCTCTAACATGTAAGTAGGTAGAAATATATAATATACTAGTTTCTGCCCGCGGGTTCGCACGTTTTGCTTGTATGGAAACGCCTTATGGTTATTTCTTTCAATCCCGTGGGAACTGATTTATGGAATCAAATGTGGCCTATGTTTTATTCCAGGCCTAATAAGCTACCAGTTTACAAAAAAATATCCCGACCCCTTCAGTAGTTTTGGCGTTAAAAGGTAACAAACATCCATCCATACATTTAAACATCCAAACTTTCCCTACGAACAAATGTTCTTGTTTTTTTAAACCTCATTCGTGCATTTTTTTGAAATTTGAGAATTAACAATTGACGCCCACCAGTTAATAAGCAAAAGCACAAAATAAATAAATAAATAATGCTGGATAATCCACACAGCACTACCTAGCCCCAAAGTAAGCTACTCAAAGCTTGTGTTATGGGTAGGTAGGTACTAGATAACTGATATATTTAATACATTATATACATATACAGATATATTTTTTATGATACATAGAAAACACCCAGACCAACGGAACAAATTTCTGCAGATCGTACACAAATTTGTTCCGAGGCGGGAATCGAACCCGCAACCACTTGCGTCGCAGGCGGACTCTCGCCCGCTGCACCACTGAGGTCGACAAAATTACCCATTTTTTTAGGGAAAATGTCATTTACTTGCAACATTCAATCATACGAATGTGTGAGTGAAAGCACCAGTGTTGTTCCTAACAGATTAGGTGTTGCCGTATACAACGTCGAAAATTGCCGTATTTTTAGGGAAAATTGAAAAAAGTGCCGTATTGCTCGTATTATTTATTTTCTATTAAAAACAAGAACTAAAAAGAAACATTAAATATATACATAGATTTATTCTTCACCGTATAGGTTTTGAATACCTTCCAAGACCTCTGATTCACTCGTACTTAGGTCATGCTGTTTTTTGTCTTTCATTTTACGAATCATTTCGTTGGACACTTCCATCTTTGTACAATTTCCATTATTACGTATAGCTTGTTTGGCTAAAAGAGTTCCATTTATTATTGCTGTTATTAGTTTGTTACGAAGTCTGGTTTTTATATTATTGACCTCGCTGAAGACCCGCTCGCCGTCTGCGTTGGAGTGTGGCAGACATAATACATTTAAAGCAAAAGATGCTAATGCCTTCAGTTCAGTTCCTTCACGGATGTTAATCCAGAACTCATCAGTTTTCTGAGAGCTTATTTCATATAATGATAGTTTATTTACCACAGGCACACCACAGGTAACATTCTCCATTAATCATAATTTTTTTGGAGATTGTCGGCATTATTGACGATTCGTGGCAACTTTTGCATAAGCGGCAAAATGGATGGAAAATCGTTTCTCGTCTGATTACTAACTGCTTCTTCAGGAGATAATAGGTACTTTAAAATTTGAAGTAAATCGTCCGAAAAGTCATATCTTTTTTTTTATTTCTTTGCAGCCTGTGATAAGGAAATCTCTGCAACGAGAGTTAAACTGTTCTAATTCTTTTATTTTGGCAGATATGGTTGCTAGTAGATATGGTTTTAGCCATGCTCCAGTCAATTGCCGTATATTTTAATACGGTACTGAACTTGCTGCCGTATACCGTATTTTTGATGCATCGACTCCCTGAAAGCCGTATTTTACTTATTGCCGTATTGAGAACAACGCTGGAAAGCACTGTATTTACGAGCTGTCAAAACACACATAGATCGGTTTTTGGTTACACAAATTGTCAAATTGTTGAATGACACTATCCCTCTGCTGAGACAGCAGCGAGTTTTAACTCTATGAAATTAATTAAGGGTTTCAAAATACAAAAGCATGAGTAAGTAGCTGTATATATTTGAAATTGGAATTCCTAACCAAAGAGGAGATATTTGAGATCAAAGTGGCCAGTACGAGAAAACGCCAATTTCATATGTCAAGACCTAATAGTTAGTATGAAATAAGATATTTGCAGTAGGTACCTATTATTTTTCTTGCTACTGGTGTTTATCCTCTCAGATGGCAGAGCCTGCCTACGCGCTGATACCTACACCCTTTCAACGCACAACACATCATTTTTTTATTTTTATGTGAGAGCTGCTTTCCGCGTCATTTGATTGAAGTATTGTGCTAACGGCTCAAAATGAAAATTGCGCCGATTACTCGCAATTTTTTAGATTTACCTCGTTTGTGTCAACTATCATTCTAAGCCTTCTTCTTCTAAGCATACGTACATTTAAGTATATTAAAAGACGCAGAGACTCTAAGAAGCCTCATAAACTCATAACATAACGCCGATTAACTTTCGTATCCTTCCAGACAAGACATTGATGTGTTCTTAAAATTTAGGTTAGGTATGTATGAACTAGAAGAATGCCAAGGTATTTGAAAGAGTAGGTAAGTTCTGCCTATCTGCTCAGAGCAGTTGCAGTTTGCCGCACCCACGTTGCTACAGGCTTGTAATTTTATACATGAAAAAAGTTCTTTAGGAGCAGTGAGTTGTAGTAGGTAATTCAATGGTTAGGAGGTTAGGAGAGGATGCCTTTGTTTTATGGAAACAAACGAACTTAGTTTTTTGTTTGAATATAATGACCGTAGATATAGGATGTTCGGACGCGACAAAGTAAACTAGTATCATTATTGCAGACAAATATTGTAATAAAAATAATGTACCTATTGAGTAGGTACCTACCTAATCGAGGAGAGCTTAAACGCGTGGGATAGTTTCCGTTCTCGCTTTGTCCAGATCTGGGAGGCCCCGGACTCCTCCGGCTCGGAGTCGTGGCGCTGCAGCTGCAGAGTGGACCTGCGAGCGCGCGGCTGGGACCGCGCCGAGCGCGCTGCGTGGGCGGCGGGCGGCGCGCGCCTGCTCGTGCTGGGCGCGCTCGCACTCGTGCGCGCGCAGGAGCTGCTGGCGCTCGAGGTGCAGGAGGGGGGCGTGCGCGTGCTGTCGCGCGCCCGCTGCTCGCCCGGCGCCGGCGGCTGCTGGGCGAGCGCGGCGGGCCGGGCCTACCTCTCGCTGGAGCTGCGCCTGCTCGCGCCGCGCCTCGCCGTCACCACGGTCTGGCTGAACGCAGCCACGCAGGTGAGTGCGTCCCGCCGCTTCGACCCTGCCCTTGCCCTCGCCCCCGCCCTCACGTCTCTCGCTGCCCGCAGGAGACGGGCTCGGAGTTCGCCGGGGTGACGAGCCGGCTGCTGCGGATCTACTGCGAGGAGGGCGCGCACATCACGTGAGCACTCGGCGGACGCGGCGCGCGAGGCTCCTGCAGCGCACGTCTGTCACGTCCCTTCTGTCGCAGGCTGGCGACCGTCGCGGAGGCGCCGCCGGAGGAGCCCGAGGACGCGCCCGAGGACCTGTGCTACCTGCGGCTCGCGTTACAGGTGGAATCGGATGATTCCGATCATGAGCTCGATGGTCGCATCGTTGTCGAAAGAGATGAACGTTTGCCGCGGCAGGTCCGCGGTGTAGGTCGCCGTCGCTTGTCGCCGTTCCTCGTGGCGGGGAGCGGCGTCCGCGACGGCGGCTCTCTGCGCGCGTGGCCGCTGGACGCCGCGCGCGCCGCGCCAGCGCCGCAGCGCGCCGCGGACGGCGGCGACCTGCGCGCACGCCGGGCCCGCCGCGCCGCCGCCGCCGCCGCGCCCGACGCGCCGCCGCCCGACGCCGACGCCGTGCGCGCTCTGTGCGCGCCGCCGACCCACGAGTGCGCGCTCCCGGCGCCGCCCACCGGGCTGGTGGTGCATCGCAGGTGACCTGTCTATTTGTTCGCGATCAGTATTTTTTTTCGTAAGATCGCAACGTACGCCTTACGTTTCAGCGGGCGCTGCGTGTGGGCGTCGCTGGGGGACGGCGGCGCGTGGTGCGCCTCGCTACCGGCGCTGCGCCCGCTGCGGCGGCTCCGCGCCCCCTGCTGCGCGCTCCCCCGCCCCCCTCTGCACTACGAGCAGCCCGCTCTCTCGGACTTGTATTTTGTCAGGTGATGGATTGTTCCCCTCAGTCGTGCGCTGTGTCCGCACGCGCCGGTGCGTGACGTCATGTCTTATCCGTAGCGGCGGCGGCCGGTGGAGCGCGCTCAGCGGCGCCTGCTGCCCCTCCGCCCGCGCCCCGCCCCTGCCCGCGCCCGTGCTGGCGGCGCTGCTGCCCCCCACGCCGCCCCGCACCCGCCCCCTACTGCTGCTGCTGGCCGGAGGAGAGATCCATGTAGGTACCCGAAGATCGTTCAACTGAAACTGTTGAGCATTGTCTGGCTAATTACTCGAATATTGTCCTGACTATCTTAAGTAATTTTTCTGACTGTACTTACGAAGTTACGTTACCTCATCTCATCTGTGACCTTACTGTGAGACGAGTCTTGGACAGACGTGGAGAAGCAGAGCACCGGTAGATGGCGAATGCGACGGTCGAGACGCGCGAGAGCAAGAGCCGACACCGCGCGAGAGCGAGGACGCGTGACGCATGACGCCTCCGCGCCGCGCCGCGGCCGCCGAGAGTGCGCGCGGCCAACTGGAGCGCACTACAGCGCACGCCGCACCGCACGCACACACGCCGCGCCATGTCCCGCCTCGCCGCCCTGCGCCTGCTGCACGCGCCGCTCCGCGCCACGCCCGTGAGTAGACCCGCGAGTCCCGCTCGCCGCGTCCCGCCCGCCGCACGCCGCTCACCCGCTGCCGCTGCTTCCAGGTGAGGGCGCGCGCCGTCAGTCGCTCCTGCGCCGGCGAGATCCCGCCGCCTGCCAATCCGCCCTGCGCGCGCCGCCCGCGCACCCCCTGCCGCCCGCCGCCCGCCTGCCGCGATTCCATCGCCGAGAGCCGAGTGTGCTGCGCGCCGCCGCGCGCACGCCAGCCGCCCTGCCCCGCGCGCCCGCCCGCCGCAGCGCGCACCTGCGCCTCCGCCCGGGTGAGTGTCAGGACCGACCGCGAGAGAGCGCTCGCCGACCGCACCGCTCACTGACCCGTCTGTTGCAGCGCGCGTCGAGCCACGCCGAGGCCTGCGAGGAGCCGTGCGACGGGCGGGACCGCGTCGCGGTGCGCCTGGCCGCCGCCGACGACGCGCGCCGCCGCCAGTACGAGGAGGACGCGGCGCAGCGCGCGGCATGCGGCGCCGCGCCGGTGCCCACCGCCGAGTACGCGCCGGGCGCCGCGCGGGACTGCCTGCGCGCCGTGGACGGGCGCACGTACTCGCTGCCGTGCCGCCTGCCGCCGCTCGCGCGCTGCGGACCCGGGCGCGAGCCGCCACCGTCGCGCGCCGTGCCGCTGGCGCGCCAGCCCGGTTGCCGCCTCGAACGCGGGCCGGACCCGTGCGCGCACCGCCCGCCCGTGTTCCTGCACGTGGACAGAAGCACGTCCCTCCCCTCCCCGGCGCAGCCGCCCGCGCCCGCCGCGCTGCCCGAGCCGCGCGCGCCGGGCGCCTGCGGCCCCCCGCGGCGGCCCCCGCGCGGCCTCACCGAGCGCATCGTGTCGGGCCTGCGCGGCGAGCGGCCGCCGGAGCGCAGCCTGCACACCGCGGCGGGGCTGCGGGAGGCGGGGCTGGGCCGCGCGCAAATCCCGTGCGCCGGTGGAGTCCCGCCGGCGCCGCCGCCGGCCGCCGGCCGCCTCGAGCTGGCGGTGCCGGCGGGCGCGTCGCGAGTCAACGTGCTCGTGACGATGAGCGCGCCGGGCGGGGGGCGGTGCGCGCACGGGGGCAGAGACGAGCAGCCCCCGGCGCCGCCGCGGCGACGGGCCTCGTGGCTCTCGATCAGCTCGATCCGTAGAAAGTTCGCGGGTCGCGGTTGCGGCAGCGATGCGCCCGCGAAGAAACCGTCCAAGTGTCCCTCGACGCCTTCCCCCTGCCGCCCCGCCGCTGCCCCCGCGTGCCCCCCCAAGCCCCCCGCCACCTCACCGAAGCGCAGGAAAGCCCCTTGTCCGTGTAAGAACAAACCTTCCCCCTGTGACAAGCCCGGCTCCAAGACTAAGTTCCACCCCCTCGCAGCAACCGACTAAACATCCGATAAAAACTAATTATATTAGAGACGGCGAGTGTGTGTGTGTGTGTGTGCATTGGTTATTGTATTTTTGTTACAATAAAGCTAGTAACTTTCGCAATACCGAAGTGTTTTGGTTCCATCCCGCCCTTCGATAAGATAGCCGATCCTACCCCTCTGTCAAGGAACATCATTTAAATTTTGATTAATTTGGAAAACAAACAGCTTACTTATCAAAATTGGTTGAATCTTATGGGTAACTAAAGCCTAGCAGTTTCCGATTATGGGTAACTAATATGCAATGTAATTTTCGGATCAGGGTCGTTGATCCACGTCACCGCTGGTTCAATGCCTGCTTCCTGGTTGTCCCATCGGATTCCCTGGCCAGGTGGGATCAGCTTGTACTTCCAAAAATAAAACAACGGCGTACTGACCAGCGTTACTGCGGGGTGTACCTAATGTAACGTGTTATACAGCAAGCGTTCGTGACGACGTACGGGCAAAGAAGGCGCTCGCAACGGATTTTAGTTTACGGCGCGGGCGGCAGTGATGCTCGCTGCGAATGCAGAACGACAGGGCAGTGATGCTCGCTGCGAATGCAGAACACTGGTCGGTACCCCGACTTTATGTTCGACGGCTATCATAGATAATGGGGTACGGCTCGACATGGCCCCGTGTGCGTGCGTGACGTGGGAGTAGTGGTTTTATTATCTTTGGTGACCGCGATGAAAATTCTAGTAGAATTAACCTTCACAGCTGTTATTTGAGCTTGAAGAGACGATCACAGCGGCAGGGCCGTGCGCCATCTGGTGGCGGTCGAACGATTTAAAAAAGTCCTCTCTTGAATGGAGAATTCTCATAAAATCATTTATTTATAATTTGTTTTATTATATTGCACATAATAAAATTAAATATTCTAGTAACAATCATAGACATATTAGCTTAGATTAAGTATAACATGATCCTTATTCCTAAATTGTAGGTATCTAAAGTTTTCTTCGTATCAGCAACTCGCAGTTCTCGACAATCAGTTCAGCTAGCTTTATATTTTGGATATCTTCAGTAGAATGGTTTGCTTTCTTTCCCATGTGTTTTGTTAAATTCTGAAGAACATTAATTGTGGTCTCTAAAGAAGGGTGCGCGGGTATAGATGTGTCCAGCACCTGAAAACAAATACATTAAGGTGGTTAGTGACACTTGGAAAAAAACTATCAGGTTTTTACTATTTTCTATGTTCCACAATGAATTTAGATAGCAGATAAGAAGTTTTGCGCACATTGTAACGCACCTGAAATTTAATAATTCCTTGTAGAAGGCAGAAAACATTAAGGCGCTATGCAGATAGAGCAACTTTGGTTAAAGACCTGTCAACTTTTTAATATATTTCGTATTAACTTGCACTGGCTTCTTAAATTGTGCCTGGTACTATGTAAACAGCTAGTTGAGAGTTGCCTGTTATCGCAATAGTTGCTTTGTCTGCATATCGCCTAAAAACCGCAAAAAATCCTGGCAATGTAAATAGTCGCCGATAGGGGCGTTTTATGACGGCACAATGACGCATTCTTGACGCTCACTCTTATTATAAGCGTCAAGAATGTAAAAAAAAAGCAAAAATAATCACCGTATTCTGAAGTCTTTTATATAGCTGCGGCGGCACAGACACGATCCACTCTGGCTGATTGCTGGAATGTTCGAGACTTCGCTTCAAGCGCTGGATAGTAATAGCTAGGATCGGCGATAGTACTACTTCTGGCTTTTCTATTAGGTGTATAAGGCTGTCTGTTAGTGCATCGTAGCCCATGTGGTATAATGCAATCACCTGAAATTATAAAATAATACAAATTAATAGATAATATAAATCAATGAAATGCATTTTCTAAGTAGCGCCATCTAGTACGTTGATGGGAATTTCTTCTTTGAGACAAGACTTGATAAGCCTTAGATAGATTGTCACCATCAATGATTTAGATTTTCCGGGAAATTACTTTTTCGATAGCTTATTCGAACGCACATAAAATTTTGTAAAGAAATTTAAGACTCCCGCGCAATATTAATGGAACGTCCTTGAATCCTAAACTAGGTTTAACATAAATTATATAAGGTTACGTTTTAAAAGGTTTTTTAAATTTAGTACCCATTCAAATAAATAGAAAATACAAAAAAATAAGTTACCTGCTGGCATTTCATGAAGTCGCACTCAACGCACCATAGTTCCGCTAAGACGGTAATCTTTTGTATCCAGTAGGTACATTCATCATTATTATAAGTACTTTCAGGTCCATTACTATCAGACTCCGAACTAATCGTCTCGATGGCGGAACGAATTAGCTTCGTCAAGAACTTCATCCTGGGATTTTTTAGCTTCTCAGAGGCTTTCATGTTTATCTCTCTGGTGACTACGTTCCCTGTAAGTGCCTCCAAAATGTACTGATAATCTATATCGAAAAGAGTGTCTAGCGGTTTCGAAAACTTCAAGTTAAAATGGCACTGATAGTAAATCGTGCACGATATCTGGTAGTTAAGAATCAGAATATCATTGTTAACAATTTTCGTGTTTTGAGCCACTTCTACAAGGGAAGGCAAGCTCTCGTCCCAGATCTTTTCAAACTCTATTTTCTTCTTCTCCGCATTTGGTGAATTAGCAGCGAATTTCAGGAAGCTCTCCAAATATTTCGTGGAAAGTTGGAGAAATTTAAGCAAGCTGACATTATCTGTTCCCAAATCTTGTAAGATAAAGGAGTCTTTAGGTAATCTGCCGATTTTGTTTACTAATCGACAACTCACCTCAAAGCTATGCTTGATATAAGTAGACCATATGATCGAGAATAGCCCGAGCTTTATGTGTGCGTCTGATATGTTGACAATGCAGTGGATAACCGCGTCCAGTAACACAGTTGTGTGGAAACTCTTCTGCCAAGCTATCGCATACTCCCAGCACATACTGGCGATTATGAAGTCAGCCGATGTGCTCAATGGGAACTGCCGGCGAAGCAGCGATAGCCACTTGAATATCCTGGGGTTCTCATCAACATAAATGCGATTATTCTCAGCGAAGACGTATGCAGCGTCGTCATCATATTCTGTCACCTCATATTCTCCTTTACTGTCTTGAATTTCCATAAATTCATTTGCTACAATAGCTTCCGGAAGCACTCCCATACTACACAACCACTTCGCAATCAACTCCGTAACAGATCCTTTCCCTCTCGTGTACACATACTTCAAGTTTATACTGAAGTCAGTAGGATGCAGTTTGGGTAAAGATTTCCCGAAGAAGTTTTCCTTGAACATCAACACTATGCTGAGTATGGATATGTCTTCAAGTTTTCCTATTAGAAGTCCCCATTTAGCATTTTCCGTAGTGACAGATTCCCATACGTCTGAATCTTCTCGTTCTTTATTAGCTTCGAACATTTTGCCCACGGCCTTGCATGCCATTGCTACTATCATGCTTTTAAGAGGACAAGGCATATCCACGAGTATATCGCGTATGCTTTGCCACCACGGAGATACTTCGTTATACGTTATACTTGTAGCTTCTTCTGTAACACTGCTGAGGTAGTACAAAACAACTATAAGTTTATCTATCAATTCCAGACTTATGTCTTCCAAGGACATATTCATTAACTGCATGATCAGAATTTTGATGATCTCTTTGGGGTCGATTCGGCATTCCTTCACAAAGTTGTTAAGTAAGTTCAGTTTGTTCATTCGGAAAATGCATTTGAATGTTATTGAGCCTAGATTATTGCGCTTATCAGGCGATGTGTCAGGTTTCAGTGCAATAAAGTTAGTTGATTGGTCGAGAGCAAAACAGGAGACAAAGTCTTTATAAGAGCTAGTATGGTTATCTGCGAATTTGACGCGAGCGTGTTGCTGCTCTTTGTAATCTTTTTCTTGCGCCAAAGTAAGTAATCGTTCCAAAATGCAATTATCATCTTCTAGTAGGTGGAATTTATCCAGATCGTCATTGTTTATGGTACACTCTGTAAACTCGAACCCCTTTTCTTCCTCCAGAAATTGATGTATTTTAGCAGTTAGCTCTTTCATGTCTTCCGTGTCTTCATTATTTATAAGTCTGAAGAATAGAGTCACCAGCGCTAAGTTTGCTAAATAATTCTTCATTTCTATTGGAATATTTTCGTCATTATCAAAACTGTCCCAAAATATCTCTAAAACCGACATGATAAACTTTGGTGGCACTTCGTATTTCTTTACTAATAAATCAAGGCAGTGTTTCCTGATATCCATGGTCTGTATTTCAGAGACTATTCGTAGAAGATCTTCGGTGGTGTCATCATTGATTGCAGTTTTCTTGATACTGTCACGAAACTCCCTTAAGGTTTGCAAATCTTTGGATTTTTGCGAATGTTCTCCTTCTAACGCATAGAAAAACGGAATGTGAATCTTTTTGAGTTTGCCATCTGAGTCTATAAGGACGCATTGGAATTCAGGCAAGTTAAGCTTTTTGTAGGTGTAGTTTTTCTCAGCGCCGACCAAGCCGCAAGTGTTGTACAGAAGCTGTCCGTTCTTGGTGGCAGTAAATACTGCTACCCTGTTTCCTCTTTGCATGAGCCTGATGTCAATCAAACCTTTCTTGGGGTTGTATATTATCAAGAATAAAGCGCGTTTCACGTCTTTGATGGTGGAGAGTTGTGGTTTCTTGTCATCATTTTCAAAAATCTGAAAAGAAAAGGTAGTATGCTTAAAGTATGTCTTTCTGTTGTTTGTTCACTTTACCAAGAAGATGTCGGTAATTTACTTTTGTTTACTAAAGTAATCAGAAAAAGTTAACGTGAAGTTAAGTTTTAGAATTTCGGCAAGCGCCCTAGGGACATAGCATTCATCCAACACCGACCGCTACCGCACAGAACTAATATAAGCTTTCAAATATGGGCTGAAATTCGTAATGTTTAGATACATTTTACAGTGACAAAATAGCAAGTTTCAAGCGAGCGCAAGCTGTCCGTTATTTATTTTATTTATTTATTTATCGGATGACTTCAATATAAAATGCATCTCCAGCTATTCTCGAGCCGAGTGGTCTGTTGCGTGACGATGTTAAGAGGCCTGACGGTATGATACTTAGTCCCTTGGGAGTTGGGCAGGTCCGTGTGGGACGCTACGTGCGTCGACACACTTGAGCCTTCCCATCATCCGACGACATCCGTGACGGCTGGTGCGGCGGCAGATTTGGCTGAGGATCTCAAGAGGCGCAAATATGCAGGTCTCGACAGAGCCTCCGCAATTACTCCCATTGAGACCCTAGGTCAATGAAGCTCTTCAGGTTTTCAAGAATTATCAGATCGTCTGGTCGTAACGACGCGTGAGCCAAGAACTGGTGAATATCTGGTGCAGAGCATCAGCATTGCCATACAGCGGGGCAATGCAGCCAGCGTCTTGGGGACGCTTCTGCCTTTTCAATTCTCAATAATTTATTGTAAGTGTATGTAATGTATTAATGGGACAAAGGTGCTTATGGAGTGATATGGATCATTCATTACGGATGTAAGTGGGTTAACTACGAACCTTATTTGTGTTGGAAAAACACTAACGTTTCATCCCTTAACGAGGGACATCTTCAGGGTGAGTGCGGTACTAGACGCGCGCGTTCCACATCTCTCCGTCGGTATTCTTCCAACACAAATAAGGTTCGTAGTTAACGCTTACATCCGTCATGAATTCGTCAAACTACGATAGTTTTTATAGTAAAATAGCAAACCTTTACGGGATGATATGGATCAGTTGAGCTACCTCTAGATTGTTTGCAACAGTCTGCAGTTAGCTCAACTGTTTCAATTGTTCTAATGTGTTTCTATTCTTTGATTGTTACTTTCTATATTAATAAAGAGTTTTTGTTACTAAAAGAAGTGCACCTAAATATTACAAGACAAAGCCTATAAGTATTTGAATTTTGTGCTGTGGTGCAGCAGTCCAGATCTGAGACAACCTTAAAGGTCTTATTCAAAAACTTACCTGAACAAAAGCACACTGCGCATCCCGGCACCCCTTGATTAGCCTGATCAGATGTCCTCTATTAACGTCGAGTACGGCCACTCGTCCGTACCCGTCTGCAAACGCCGCCAGTCGTTTATCCGGCGACACAGCAACCGACGAGCCTTGACGTTGCGCGTCGTACAAGCCGCAACGCATTGAGAGGTTTTCTGTTCGTATGGAGGGATCGTTGGCGGGTGAGGCCTTTTCAGCGCTTGTGCCGCTTAGCCAGCCTCTGAGGAAAGTATTGGCATCTTAATTATCTAACACTATAGACCAGAAATTATAGAAAATTCTCAAATCCGACACAAAAAAAAACAAAGCAGTTTTCTGGGTTGGTCGTAAACTTGCGGACCGCCATGGTCAGTAGGTTAGGTAGGTATCATTGTTTTATTAGTCTATGGTACTAATATCGTACCAACCTCTACCTATTAAAAACGAAGTTTTTATAAAATAAATCGACGATAACGAAGACGAGCGCTTACCATAGCCAAGCTTATAGCTAAGCCTAGGGCTAGCTAGGTGACGATGAGTGAATTACCGCTTGAGATACCGCATGAGGTATCTAGGGCTTACGCTGGATAGAGCTTGGAAATTTACTGAGCACTTCCAGCTGCTCATCCCCAAGATACAAAGTGCGGCGGGATCTCTCGCTCGCCTTTTGCCCAATCTTGGCGGACCTAGAACATCCTGCCGCCGTCTTTTTATAGGGGTTATCCGCTCCATGGCCCTGTATGGAGCGCCGGTGTGGGCGGACGCTCTAACAGCGAAAAACAGGGCTCTCCTACGAAAACCACAGAGATTAATGGCGATTAGAACGATACGTGGCTACCGCACTGTGTCATACGGGGCCGCCTGTGTGCTTGCAGGATCTCTACCATGGGATTGTGAAGGAAGGGTGCTTGCCAAATTGCACGAGCACAAAAAGGAGGAACAGGCGCAAGGGCACCGACTGGCACCTCAGGAAGTGCAATATGCGCGGGAACAAGCGAGGGAGGCTGCTCTCCAGGAGTGGGCCGAAGAACTGGAGTCCGCTCGCTATGGCCGGTGGACCATTGACGCCTTACTTCCTGTCTTGGGAGAGTGGGTGCACCGGGAACATGGTACTCTTACGTTCCGATTGGTGCAAGTACTGACTGGACATGGTTGTTTTGGGCGGTACCTGCACCGCGTTGCGAAAAGGGAGGCAACCCCTACCTGTCATCACTGCAGCGCCCCCGAGGATACAGCACAACATACCCTTGAGGACTGTAGTGCTTGGTCGTCGCAGCGTCAGGCGCGGGAAAGAGTAGTTGGTCAGGACCTCTCGCTGCGGAGCTTGGTGAATGCCATGCTTAACAGCGAGAGGGCCTGGGAAGCCTTGGTTTCCTTTTGCGAAGATGTTGTCTCTCAGAAGGAAGCAGCAGAGCGAATCAGGGAGGAAAATCCTTAATCTGAGCCGCTCCGCCGGCGGAGGACCGGAAGAAGGCGACGGCAATTCCATCGCCTTCTTCCGCTCGATGGAGACCAGCTGGGTGATGGTACGAGGAGAACCACCCCAGCATTGCACAGGTCTCCGACGGAGGGGGACGTCTTAAATACTCCGGGACATGCCTCGCCCTTTCAAGGGACTACCAGAAGGATCCGTCCAAGACGGATGATCACCGACAGGGTAGCGGTCGAATCCGACCGGGAACCCGCAACCCTGTCAAGTGCTAGTGTGCCGTCGAACGAATCGTCTGGTGACGAGTGGTTTGACGACGTTCTGGCACTCAGGTGAGAGAGGGAGTATCGATGGGTTTTTAGTTGGTATAATGGTATGTCACTAACTACTAACAATCTGTTAGTAGCCTAGTGGAGAGCCCAACATACCCCTCTAGCCATCCTCAGGCTAGAGGCAATGCGCAAATTGCATTTTCCCATCGAAAAAAAAAATAAAAAAAAGGGCTAGCTAGGTGACGATGACTGAATTACCCAGCATAGAAAAAAAATTATAGAAATACTTACGGTAAAGCTGATTTAATCTTATGCGCCACGGCCCTCGCGACGTCCTGAAGAGGAGGCGCGTTGCCGCCTTCCAATGCGTAGTGGAACCCTATGTATGGGTTCTGGCCAGTCGATAGTACTAGTGTGTTCACTGGCGGTACTGAACGATACCTAAACCAGAAAATAGATTAAAAAATAATGAATATAAAAGTTTTAAATGATTGCCTTGATGCGGCGGGTGCGCGCCAGCCCCAACAGCCTCCTAGTCACGGTAGCTGAGCGGGTGGATGGCCCTATACTCAGACACTGGACCGAGACGCATGTGCTGCCCTGTAACTCCATGCGTTGTGCAAAATAAAATTAATTTAAAATTATTTCAGTAGGGTACTATTTATTAATTTGTTGACTCTTACATGCTTTAATTATTTGACTATTATTAGACTGAATATTATTTGACATTTACATGCTTAAATTTAATCTTATTAGAGTTTGTTATTTGAATTTAATTTTGCAATGATAATTTATTGAATGTATTGTGGAGTTTATGTGACATGAATAATTGAAATCTGTTTTATGGTCACTAACATAGTATATAGGTTGTTGTACTAACATTTATGGTGAATAACCGAAATAAATAAATTGAATTGAATTGAATTTAAAGCCATTGTGACGTAAGGGTCAGACAGGCCCAGACAAACGCGGCCAATTTGACAAATGTGAGTTGTTAAATATTACTGGCCGCCACTGTGTCGCCGTCTGGAAGACGCGTAGAACCATGATAAAGTGGAAGGTAAAACTCACCGTAGGCAATGTCGAACTGTCTGTCTAACAAAGGAAAAATTAAAACAATGTCTATTTTGAAAAACTTACCAGACATCATATCCTCCATAAGTTGAGGCTGCTAGCAAGTGATCATAAGTGTTCTTGAGCTCCAAGCCAACAACAGCAGCATCACTGACAATATCCTGCTCAGCAAATGACCATTTCCTAATGCTGATGTTCCGACTGTCTACTGAGTAGCCATCTTGGATCCCTGCTTGCACTGAAAATGTTCTAATATCAGGAAAACACAAAATGAATTTCAGTCTTTTAACACCTTCATGGCCCAAGACGCAGATGCCAGTCTTCTCCCCCGTGTCACAGCAGCACTGGTGCGCCTCTGCGGGTCGCACCGCCGCGGCCGAGGGCAGTGAATGTGAAGGATGATCTTTTATAAATCTCTTTTTCTTTTTCCTATTATAATAGGAAAAGAAGATTTATGTAAATTATTATTATCATTTTTTTTTCTTCAGCCTATTCCAGTTTTATTTAAGATTTATAAAAAGATACATAGATACCCCTAAAATGTAGCCTAGTTTAGCATAGCATATGTTATTTTTAAAATCTGCACTGTTGCTTTGTTTTACTTCATTTATGTGGTTGAACTAAAGATTATACCTATGTATTTGTTGTAAGCAATTTTGCCTGCGATGCAGGTTTTACCTAGTTCAAGCACATTAAATCTATAAAGATAGAATTATTATATAGAATTTAAGTTATTATTATTTTTAAGCATTTATCTTGAAATTCTTTAGATACACTAACCTTTAGCAATCTGAGCTTTAGCACTTCTTAAGGTTTGGAACAACCCAGACCCTGTTATGACACACTCGCAGCTTGTAAAGAGAATGTGTATGTCTTCAGGCAGAGTTCCATAGGTTCCAGTATGGCAGGATATCTTCATGACTGGCTTCTCATCAAGCTTTTCTAGTAGAAGCTGATGGCCAGTGTTGGTGTAAAAACCAACACTGCCATTTTTGAAGCCAACTATGATACAAAACCAATCTGGACCATTCTAAAAATTCCGAAAATTTATTTGATATTTAATAAATTTTAGTAAACATTAGGAAAAAAACAGGCAGCCAAAATATACACAATACCTGCGAAGAATGATGTGAAGGACATATAGAAAGTGCCAGAATAGCTGTTATTTCTGAAGGCAGAGTCCCACTCCAGGAAATCAGAAAACAGTTGCTATCAGAAGAGCTAATCCACTGGGAAGTGAGTAGACACAGTCTATTTCTGTAGCCCACAGCCAGAAGGTTACCACAGGGAGATAGGGAAATGGAGCATTGCTGCAACCAGGCAGTGTCTGAAAGTACAAATTCTGTAAGAATAAAGAGTTGAAATTGAATTTATTCTGTAATTTTTATGATATTGGCAAAGCTCTGTCACTAAAGCCTGAATAGAGAACTTTCTGTAGGTCACGAAGGTTTAGAAAATATTAGATACCTTCTTTTTCAGGAACGAAAAGAGATCTTCCCAGGCTAAGTATATCACCACAATCAGCTATTTGCTCCACTTGGCAGGACATTTTGTAATTGGTGCAAGCTGTTGGGGATCACAAAATCGCACTTTGTTTTGGCATAACTTGATAAGATTTGTACCTATGCTAAGTTATTAAGGGATTAAACTAATTATGCGGTACGCGTTTTCAGATCTGATTTGTCCTGTCCTGTACGATTCTAAAAAATATTTATATTTGCTTGATCCGTCCCATCAAAAAACAAAACGCTTTGTTTTGGTAAATGACTGCAAAGAAAGAAAGTCAGCTGTAAGTGACATTGACACCATCACTAAGAACTTTTTTGTCAATGTCAAAATATTTAACACCATTGCCAAAGATCCTATGACTACGTTCCGTTCCGTAGGTAGGTACCTATATAGGTAGGTAGTATACAATACCCAAGAACGTAGTCATAGGATCTTTGACAATACCTTGCATAATGCCTCATGGCAGGGAATTCTTATTCTTTCCGTTTCCGAAAGAGAAGAGGCGGTGGGGTCGATAGGGTGGCAAAAAGAAACCACGCGAGTTTAACTGTTTAACTAAAAACCCTCATAACTATTTACCTACCCCTTCGATCAAATATTTAGCGGCCGGTAAAAACCTTGATCGATTTCCTACCCCCGAAAAAAAAAGACAAAATCGAATACTTAGATTTAACTAACCAATGCACTATTAATATTAAGTGAACCAATACTATACTCTATCCATCGAGCTTGTAGAATTTTCAATAACAAAGCCAATGACAGTTCAATCAGCTGATGCAGGGGTGAAAAACATTTTTAATAATGTGGTTGGCTCTTGCCTGCGGCTTCGTTTGCGTATTTAGGATATACATAATTTGATCTTATTTGATTTCTAACTGACGCAAAGAAAGAAATAATTATAAAACCTATGACATACCTAACTAAAATAGAACAAATTAGTACATAACCTACCAAGCTATACTCATATGGCGGCTATTTTGAGCTTTGATAGATGTCTCTGAGTAGTGATATTTAATGTGAATAATAGTTGGCATAAGTAAATAAGGTAGTCTTGTGAAATCAGTACTACTTTTTATTGTTACCTATCCTTAAAAAGGAAATACAAGGTAAAGGAGATGAAATAAGACTATAAATGCAAATTATAGGAATAATTTATTGTTGCATCATTAGTTAATTTAGTTATCATGATTTTATGTCTTTACTCTTTAGTATACATACATGTGTCTCTCTTCTGGGACATTATCATTAGTTAATTTAATTATCATCATTTTATATTTTCAATCTTTAGTATACATGTGTCTCTCTTCTGGGACATTATTGATAGACAACAATCAATTATCATCATCACTGTCAGAATCTGAGCTACTTGATGTATCTCCGGACACCTGGATGATAAATTGATCAATTACATTATCTGTAATACCATCCAGTTCCCTCATTTTTTTCTCTTCTTGTATAACATGGTCTATGCATTTTTGCCATGCTGCAGGTGTTATCAAATTCATAGATTCTTCTAATAAAATCTTCAATTCATGCATTTTAAATGTTTTATTTTTATCTGCAACATGGCCTTTGACTTGCCACCATATCATTTCTATTGGGTTTAATTCACAGTGATAGGGGGGCAATCGCAAGACTTCAATATTTTTTTCTTTTGCGAATGTGTCAGTGGCATAGGCCATGTAATTATGTTTTATTGGTTTTATCAAATCGATAAGCTCCCTTTTTATCATAGTGTCCTGGAACGAGATACCCTTGCTATTTAACCAATCTTGGATGTCAGCTTTTTTCCATTGCATGTTTGGTACTCGTTCCAGGCGACGAGAGTGATAGGGAGCATTGTCCATTACTATAACTGATTCTGGCTCAATTAAATCTATAATTTTTTTGAACCACTTTTCAAATACTTCTGCGTTCATTTCTTTGTGATAATCTCCATCACCACTTTTGCTTTCGAATATTAATTTTCCACCATTCAAAAATCCATCTTCGTTTCCTAGAAAAAAAAACAAATATTAAACTTTAAACAGTTGATTTGATGTTATTGACACAAGTTTTGATACATTTAACTGAAAGCTGCCTAATTGTCCGATTATCTATTGGTGAAAACCGACCTTATTGCATCACCACCCATAAAAATATCAATGATATTACAAGATGCAATAATAATACTCAATCTATACTTATTCATACCTGACCATGGTGCTACTTCTTTGATATGTTGATGCTATTGTTTAAATAAATTATCCTGATTCATGAAAATACAACAGATAACATACCAATATGTACTATTATTAGGCGTTTTCCTTTTCCAGAAGGCCCTTTGAGTCCTGTAGAAAGGCCTTCCAGGTGTGCCTGCCTTGTTGACTGTATTGTCATGTCTTGCCACACCTTCGTTTTCGTATGACCTACAAAAACAAGAAACAATGTTAACATAACATACAAAAGTTCAGTTCAGTTCAGTTTAACGACTACATGTTTGATATTTAATATAATTATTTACTAAAAAGGATAATAAACAAAGAGTAAATTACCTTCGTTTAACCATGATTCATCTGTATAATATATCTTGCGCCCTTCTTCTCTCATTTTGGCAATTTTTAGCAAATAATTGCGCCTCCACCTTACTATTATATTTCATGTTTTTCAATGAGACTGCTGTTACATGATCTTTTCAGGTGTTTTATTTTTAGCTTTGCTAAAAGCTTTACAAATGTACTCCTTTTGAAATTTGGTAGGTCATCATCTTCGTTAACCGAATTTAACACTTTGTTTAGTGTGGGGATTTCATTTCTGAAGAAGAATTCATGCACTTTTCTTCGTATGGCACTTAGTTCAAAGTCCAAGAGTTTGTCAATTTTGGCTACTCTTAGAGGTAGAGGTGCTGGTGACTGAACGCGATGCTCAGTAGAATAGCCTTTCAGGACTTTCCACACCGTACTGACGCCAACTCCAGCGGTATCGGCAGTCCTTTTCACCATCTCCTGCTTATAGGGAAATTGGTCTCGAGGCCAAGTTTCTTCCACCAGTTTATAAATATTAATAATCGTGAGCTTCTCTGCAGAACTGAGAGGCGTTTTCTTTTGACGCTTCTTCTTGGGCGAAGCAAAGAGCTTCAACGAACTCGGGCCAGGTTCATTGCTCATTGTATCAAAACAACAAACGTAACAAACAACAAAAACTCAACAGTAACACTCAACAATAACAAAAACTCAAGAAACAACGATAAACTCAACGAAAACAACTTAACGTAAGCAGAGAGCACAAAAGGAGAGAATTACTTGAACTAACCACAACAAAGCAAGAAAGTCAAGTAAGGAAATAAAATGGCGATCGTGGGTAGTGTTACCCACTCTGTCAGAAAAACGGGGAAAATAAAGTTATGTTATCATTCGTTCATTCATTCAAATTTTATTGTAATAATTCTGTAGATTTGTAAGTATTAGCACAGCCAACTTATGCATACAGTTGTTCGACGAAGCCATTTAGACAGGGCAATCGTGCGGGGGGCAAGGGGCGAGGCATTTGATGTTTCCTTATAATAAATAATTCAAAGTTTTCATTTAACAATAGCATTGTGCTAGCATGGTGACAACCCTGGCCTGATTACCTGGTCGCGTCACTTGTCGGCAGGTTCCGCGATATCAAAGGCCTACTGTATATTATTATTTATACTGTGGCATTAGTATCCACTACTATTACTATTAGTACTACCAATATTCAAGAGTATGGTAAAAGAATACTATTTGTCCTGCTGTCACTGACCTCACCCTTTATAAAATATATATATTTATGTTTATATATGTATATATATATGTAGGTATCTATTATAATTAGGTATATTTATAATTTAGTCGATATTCTTTTCTTTTTGTTGTAAAATTTGTATTATGTAATAATGCACACAGATTCCCACTTTTAATCCAACAATCCTATCCATCCACGGTTGTCTGGTAGAGATCGCTCTTGAGCGATAAGACCGCCAATTGTCACATATTCTGTAAATGTTGTTATTGTTTGTGAATTATCTTGTTATGTGTGCAATAAAGAATTTTCTATCTTTTCTATCTTAGTATCTAGGTAAAGTATATGACACAATGGTGCCCAAGCAGGGTGCAGTGACAGCAGTGGCTACATTATTATCCGCATACTTTACACACATAATTTTACGTACGTAGATTTACATATTTTTGTAATTTTACACTGGTTTTGCTGAAAATTCTCAAGTCTCACCCTTCGGTCTTGAAGAAAGCATTGTTGAAATCATTGTTAAATAAAAAAAAACATAATCCAAGAAATAATCTTGTAAATGTAAAAATGAAACGATTTTTACTGGTAGAGTTCAATTCATAAATCAATAGTGTGGAAGATTTAGATTAGCTAGATTATTATTTGTCAATGAGGTTCCATTGGAAGGAAGGCGTTTCAGGCCCAGGCCCATTAGTAAATAGACGTTCTTAATTTTATGTCTTTACATTGACCATATTTTCTAAGCATCATTGATTTCTTAGATTCTTTCTGGGTCTATGATAATATTTAGATTTTTTTGTTTAGCCATTTTAAGGATTTCAATTATATTATATCATATTATTTTATATTTAATAATAAAAAACTAAAAGTACTTCATATTTTTTCTCTCATTGCAACAATTTACTGAAGAACAATTTACTCAGGAATCAGATTAAAAATAAAAATTGAAAAAAAATGCAGTCAACAAGGTTAAAAGACCATCACAGGTTGTAGACGATCTCGATTTTTTTTTATATTTACCTTTTCTTTACAAATAGGTCACTTAGATTTTTTTTAAATTTCTTGTGATAAATACCTTGACTTGGCCTGTCACTTGTTTCCGTCTTGACGTGGAGTTTTGGGACATCGTGTTTACAAGCCACGATGCTTTAAACTGCACGACTATCTATCGTCACAAAAAAAAATGGGAACACACCCTAAAGCGCCCTAAAACTACACTCAATAGGGTAGCTAAGACCAGCTGGCAGCACTCGCTCAGTGTTGAGTTTACGTTCCATTCGTTCTTCAATAATCCGGCTAAAAATAAAATACTGCTCTGTATAGGAAATAAGTATGGTCATAGTGCTATCCTAAATTGGGAAGTTCAAAAAATCAAAGTTCAAAAAATACCAATTCAAAAAATACCAATTGTTTGCATCCAATTGCTTGCATACCAATTGTAGTTCAAAAAATACCAATTGTTTGCATCCCATGACGTCAAAACTAAGATTCGTTAGGGTTAGCACTTTAACAAAAGATAAAAAATATCTGGTCATTTGAATCTTCGTTTTTGACCAAATAATGACGATTTGTAAATTGCTACAACTAGATATTGCATAGATATGAAGTAAAGATTGAAAAAAGTAACAAATCTAACGGAATCTATGGGTGAAATCATTGGAATTACGTTAGGCCTGTGTCATTTCATGGTGATAACCCTAAAAATCAGCTGATTACGTTTGTTTACGAAAAATCTACAAGCTCGATGGATAAAGTATAAGTACCTAATCATCACCTGCAGTACCTACATACAGTACGGCAGTTTAGTTGAAGTGACTCTTTTCCTGAGCCAATTTAGATTTATAAGCGAACCTGTTACTTACAGCAGCATGAAACAACTGATTCCTAATTCTCGGGACAAATGTTTTAACACTAGAGATGGGCGTTGTCGTTGAATTTCCACAACGATGCGCATCGTTTTTGTCAGAATGGCATCCGTTGTGAACAACGATGTGGCCGCCAACGATGTCGGCCGGGTTGCTAACACAACACTGACACTAGGGTGTCGATGTTGCCGCCAACGATGTCGGCCGGGTTGCTAACACAACACTGACACTAGGGTGTCGATGTTGCCGCCAACGATGTCGGCCGGGTTGCTAACACAACACTGACACTAGGGTGTCGCAGTAGATAACTAGACAATTACCAGTTGCCAATTCAATCAATGTTCCCGTACAACGTTTTTTGAAAACAAAACAAGAACACAAGTACCTACTACCTACCTATTAGACCTATTAATCCTATCCAAAGCAAACCAAATAAGTAAATTACTAGGTACCTAGTAATTTAGGTAGGTTTAGGTAGTACCTACCTATTAGACCTATTAAACCTATCTAAAGCAAACCAAACAATTAAATTAGTAGGTACCTACCTACCTACCTATTAGACCTATTAAACCTATCCAAAGCAAACGAAACAAGTAAATTACTAGGTACCTACCTACCTACCTATTAGACCTATTAAACCTATCTAAAGCAAACCAAACAATTAAATTAGTAGGTACCTGTACCTACCTACCTACCTACCTATTAGACCTATTAAACCTATATAAAGCAAACCAAACACTAGGGTGTCGCAGTAGATAACTAGACAATTACCAGTTGCCAATTCAATCAATGTTCCCGTACAACGTTTTTTGAAAACAAAACAAGAACACAAGTACCTACTACCTACCTATTAGACCTATTAATCCTATCCAAAGCAAACCAAATAAGTAAATTACTAGGTACCTAGTAATTTAGGTAGGTGTAGGTAGTACCTACCTATTAGACCTATTAAACCTATCTAAAGCAAACCAAACAATTAAATTAGTAGGTACCTACCTACCTACCTATTAGACCTATTAAACCTATCCAAAGCAAACGAAACAAGTAAATTACTAGGTACCTACCTACCTACCTATTAGACCTATTAAACCGATCTAAAGCAAACCAAACAATTAAATTAGTAGGTACCTGTACCTACCTACCTACCTACCTATTAGACCTATTAAACCTACCTACCTATTAGACCTATTAAACCTATATAAAGCAAACCAAACAATTAAATTAGTAGGTACTTACCTACCTACCTACCTATTAGACCTATTAAACCTATCTAAAGCAAACCAAACATTTAAATTAGTAGGTACCTACCTACCTACCTATTAGACCTATTAAACCTATCCAAAGCAAACGAAACAAGTAAATTACTAGGTACCTACCTATTAGACCTATTAAACCTATATAAAGCAAACCAAACAATTAAATTAGTAGGTACTTACCTACCTACCTACCTATTAGACCTATTAAACCTATCTAAAGAAAACCAAACAATTAAATTAGTAGGTACCTACCTACCTACCTATTAGGTCCCTACTTGAGGGAATATTTTTTTGTAAGAAATATTCCCTCGAAAAAAATCCAAACAAACGACAAGAATAACGAGCATATGAAACTTACTGGAAGTGACATGAGCGTTTTAGACGGGTAGGTCCTAAATTACAGAATTTGAACAATTACAAATAATTCAATATCTAACTTGGTTCCTAGTACCTAGTAGGGTAAATCTAAAATACCATAATACTTATATTAAAACGAGACATTTGATAAAAAATTATATATCGTATTTTTTTTAATAATAAATAACATTGGTACATGGTTCATGCCATATCTAGTTAGATATAATAAAACGTTCAGTTCTATGTTCTAGCATCCTCTCCTCTCGCTCACACACACGCAGGCATGCGGGCGGTGAGGTATGGATGGATGTTCGTTGCTTAGGTTTGGCAATCGGCATTACTCGGCTGACTTCGTTGTTCGCCATCCGATGCCGCGCCACTAACCTCCACGCTATTCCGATGTCGGTGTGACGTTCGTTTGTTGTCGGTGGCGATCGGCATTACTCGGTTCGGCATCTCGATGTCGCAGGCATCCGTTGTTCACCTATCCGCCATCCGATGGGAACAACGTACACTGACATCGTTGGTCAACAACGATGTTAGTAAAAACGACCACCTCTATTTAACACTCTGCAGATATTTCTTCAGGGTGTTTTCTACGTAGGTACTAAATAATACTTAATAAATAATATCTATCTCAGGGTGTTTTCTACGTAGGTGCATAATAATAAATAATACTTATATAATACACATACATAATAAATAATATCTATCTATGTACATATGTTGTTTAACGCATTATTATCAGTTATCTCTCGGAAGTAGATTATCTAGCTCTAAAAGTTATCTAGTACCCATAACACAGGCTCTGCTTACCTTGGGGCTAGATAATGCTGTGATTGTCTCGTCCAGCATTATTTATTTATTAAATTTTCATTCAATTACGTATATGAGAATAAAATAAGACAATGAAAATATCTTCTGAATTACCATTTATTAGTTAGAATTCATTCGGATAATTAAATGCAAGTTTCTACTGTAGAACAGTACGACAAATGCCTACTCCAAATACCTGAAAATGAAATGCTAACTCTAGCATAGATAGATCAAGAATTTGTATATAAATCAAAGTTATTAATATTACACGAGGATGTCGAGTAAACTAAGCTAAAACAACAAACTTAGGTACTATGTACATGTTATATTGATTAAAATTTAGGTCACTTCCGATTATAATATTCATACGAGTTGTCAAGAATTTAATGTGTGCTTACATAAATTTTCACAAAAACCAATACATGATGAATATACAATTAAAATTCATACTTATGTAAATAAATCTCTATGTTCTCTACTACACTGAAACTATTTTAAAAACACACTTAACTCTGTCTTGGCTTATGTTTCCGGCACCCCTAGATCAAACCTGTTATGGGTGCTTTGTCTGCCTTTATTGCACATCCATCCTATTCTTTGTAAAACTACATTTTTATCAACACATTTACTGCCCAGCCTTCGCAGTGTGACTTGCAAGAGCGCGCCACTGCGGAGCTGTTGGCCATGGCGATGTGTGTCATGGGCAATCAATGTATTAAAAGGACCAATATTTACTAGTTTTAGCATGTAACCATAAAATGATGAATTTATTGCCGCCAGAGACGCCGGTAAGCCGCTACTAACAAACACTAAACAAATCACTGTGTCCATTCACAAAAGAGTTAACGAATTACGATCCATCAGTACTGAGATGCTCTTCAACTTCAGCGACCACTGCAGGAACTGAGGGAGGGGTCTTAGGGGTCGTGGATTCTACGAGGTCCTGGGTCGCGGGCTGTACCACCTCCTGGGAGGTGGAAGGAGAGGGGTTCGGGGGAGGGCGGCGCTGGTAGTCAAAGAAGATGTGGACGTTAAGGTTGGAGATCTCGGGTCATTCGGCCTCGTGCTCGTGTAGTTGGGCGAGCAAGGCGGCGCGCCGGGACTCCAGCTCTGCGTCGCTCCAGCCGCTAGATCTGTGTTGGTCGGAAAAATTGCGTTATAGATAGATAGATAGATAGATAGATAGATGTTTTATTCATGAACAATATTTACAATTGTATTTGAATGTTATGAGTAGGTCTTAAAATATAATTAATTAAATGATTAAAACATTAATTTGATTATAAAAAAATTGAATACAAATGTCTCTTAAAATCTAAGGAATACCATTAAAATCCAGATGTCGCTTACATAGTCAAAATTTAAAATTTAAAGTCATTTACTGAGTATAAGCACTTTTCCAACAAAAGCTTTTTTAATTTTGTTTTAAATATATTAGGACTATCAATGCTTTTTAAATCAACAGGCAGGGAGTTAAATAACTTAACAGCCTGGTACCTAGAGCCATGCTTCACAACATTTAACCTAGGCTGAAAAGGAGTGTCGAGATTTTTCCTTCTTGTACTTATCCGTATTGCCCTTTGTTCAATTGATTCATACTTATAAGGATGCCTGACAACATCCATAAGAACTACTAGTATATAGAGGCTCGGTATTGTCAAAATGTTAAGTGTCTTAAAATTAGCTCTGCAAGACTCCCACGGAGGAATCCGGACCATTGTTCTAATTGCCCTTTTCTGCAGAACAAAAGCCCTCTTTATGTTATAGTCATAACTGTTCCCCCAAAACTTTATGCTATATCTCAGCTTAGACTCAACAAGAGCATAGTAAATTACTTTTAGTTGTTCAATACTTAGTTCGTCTCTCAGACTTCTAAGGGCGTAACAAGCAGAGCTTATTGAGTTTTCAAGAGCTTCCAGTTCGACCTTCCAGTTCAGAAGCTGATCAATGTGTATGCCCAGGAATTTTACATTGTTTGTCAAATCTATCACCTCTCCATTTCTAGTAATATCTATAGTTTCATTCATATGAGCAGTTGTTCTAAACAAAACACAGTTTGTCTTTTTAATATTCAACTTTAGTCTATTCGTTTCAAACCACTGGTCAAAAGCTACTAGTGCACTGTCGATCTTAGTCTTAAGTTCATTTACAGATGACGCCGGAATAACAGCGTTTGTGTCATCTGCATAAACAACTAGCGATATGTCTGGGACGGTTTTCATAATAAATTCAATTAAGTCATTTACAAATATAACAAAAAATATAGGTCCTAGTATTGAGCCTTGTGGAACTCCTCTTTTAATGGTAATAGCTTGCGATCTATAAGTAATTTGATGTTTGTCTGTGATATTTTTTATTTCTACAATTTGTTTCCTGTTAGATAGGTATGATCTTATTAAGGTGGATCGTTCGTGTTGGCGCAAGATTAAATTTTTGGGGATTGAATTTTTTCTGCTTTTTACAAAGAATAACAGTAACGAAAAAGTAATGAGACGTAAATGGTAAAGTATTAAATAATTTTTTGTCCGGGAATAGCGCGAGCATAGCCGCGGGTAGAACCTTTTTTCAACTGTACACAAAAATGGTGTTTCTATGGAACTTCAAAAATATGATTTGACTCTCAAGTTACAGCCATACTGCGGCGCACGCTGTTGCACGCTACGGCCAGTGGGCCAGCGGCTTTCAACCATCATCATTACATCAGGCGTTTCGTACCAATTGCTGGGCCTAAGCTTCATTCTTGTAATTTCTCCTTGGTCCTGCGCCAGTTGTTGTTTAGCGGATGTCGTCGATCGATTGCGCCGGTGGATGTGTTATTAAACCTCTTGACAATACTGTTATGATGGGTATACAGACCAAGCAAGCGAATGCAAACAAGTGGGATTCTACGATCGGTACGTTCGTTCCATTCTTCTTTGAGGTAGCGACAGACGCCGGATCAGGCCGAAGGCGAACTAAGGCTCTCGTTTGGGCTCGTTTCCTTTCGCAATGACGTCCACACTGGTTCTTTCTCGTTCGTTCGTTAGCCTTCGCTTGCTCTAGGTCATTCGTATGTACCCGGCATTAAATATTTACCTCTCTTTTTCTTTCTTTTCCTTCTTGTCCTTCCGTTTCTTTTTATGCGTGAGCTCGGGCTCCAGTTCAGGACTGGAGGGCGCGCTGCGCTTGGATTTCTTCTTGTGGCGCGGAGGCTCGTCGTCGCTGATGCCGCCTTCCTCGGGAGTGGGAGATTTCTGGAACAGTTTACTTGAGAATTAACACCACAAATTTTTTAAACTTATGAAACCTACAAGGAAAGGGATTGAAGTAAGGGTGCCGTCAGCAATACCAGAAAAAGGGTAACATAATTATATTAATTACTAGCTGTACCCGCGACTTCGTTCGCGATTGCCTTACCTGCCGACTAATTAAGTTCACATTTATCCATAGTCTCTCATATTATGAAACGCCGCCGTGCAAAAAATCGTGTAGGGTCTACGGGGGATAGCATATTGTCATCTTCAATCCCATTCTTTATCCACACGACTTTTAGCTACGACTCGGCCAGCGTCAGTGTTAAGAAGTGTCCTACTCGTTTGACTTATTCTGCTATACTAATCGTTTCACTATGACAGGGCTATCGTCACAGAATGACACGTTTTGGTATTCCACCTTGGATGAAAGAAATTATGATGAATGCAGATGGAGAGACGCGCGTCAAGTTTGAAACTACATATTAATTTATCTCGCGCGCACTATCTGGAGTTTTATTAATCTAAGGATTCTACGTGATGATTCTGCGACGATTCCATTGTCATACTGAAGCAATTGTTTTGCAGAATTGGGCTCCTGATCCATTTGACTGGACCACCGTAATTTTTTTTCGTTAGTAGGTAGGTACAGTTGGCTGTGTACCACAATAAAAAATATTTTTCTGCGGTCCAGTTAGTTTAAATGGACCACAATAATTAATTAATTTAATTGTACTACCGAAGTTTGGTTGGAGTAAGACTCCAACCAAACTTCGGTAGTACTGTTAACTGGACCAGCTAAACCACCATATATCATGTATGGCAGGAACCTAACTTATTTTAGACCCACCACCTTAGTAGGTAGGAACCTAACTAATGGGTGCGTCTTGGAAAAATAAATAGATAGGGACTTACCTACCCTTTATCTACTAATTTTTTTCTTCAATCTACAGATTATTTCATCAATCTACTGATTTTCTACTCGACTTTCTACTGATTTAGTCATATTCGATCTTGCAACACTGTTTCTAACAAAAAGAATGCATGAAATCGGACGACGCGTAGACCCGTCGTGATGCGCGGTTAAAGAATTCTACTTTTTCCTCTCTCCCAGGGGAACCTTACTGAAATCCAGGATAAAATGTATTCCACGTCCTTTCTTGTAGTATGAACTCAAAACGTGCCAAGTTATATTCCAACTCATTACCTATGTAGTTTCGGCGTGATGAGCGGTGAAGGAATTTAACTTTCATCCCCTCTGCCAGGGCAACCTTACTGAATTCCGGGATAAAATGTATCTTTCCTCATAGTACGAACTAAAATCACGCCGAGTTGCATTCGAATTCATTAAGTAGTTCCGTCGTGATGCGCGGTTAAAGAATTTTACTTTCATCCTCTCTCCCAGGGGAACCTTACTGAATTCCAGGATAAAATGTATCCCATGTCCTTCCATCAACTCAAATCGTACCAATTTAGTCCAACTCATTCAGTAGTTTCGGCGTGATGCGCGGTGAAGGAATTTTACTTTCATCCCTTCTCCCAGGGGAACCTTACTAAATTCTGGGATAAAATGTATCTTTCCTCGTAGTATGAACTCAAATTATGCCGTGTTCCATTCGAATTCATTAAGTTGTTCCGTCGTGATGGGCGGTTAAAGAATTTTACTTCCATCCTCTCTCCCAGGGGAAAATTACTGAATTCCGGGATGAAATGTATCCCATGTCCTATCGTGCTAGGTTTCATTCCAACTCATTTAGCACTTTCGGCGTCATGCGCGGTGAAGAAATTTTACTTTTATCCCCTCTCCCAGGGGAACCTGACTGAATTCCGGGATAAAAAGTATCCTATGTCCTTCCTCGTGGTATGACCTAAAATCGTACCGAGTTTTATTTCAAAACCTTTAGTAGTTCCGTCGTGATGCGCAGTTAAATAATTTTACTTTCATCCCCTCTCCCAGGGAAACCTGACTGAATTCCGGGATAAAAAGTATCCTATGTCCTTCCTCGTAGTATGACCTTAAATCGTGCCGAGTTTCATTTCAATACCTTCAGTAGTTTCGGCGTGATGCGCGTTTAACAAACAGACAGACAGACAGACAGACAGACAGACAGACAGACAGACATGAATGAAAAAAATTGCAGTTTTGGCTTCAGTATCGATAATAGAGTGCCCTCCAAAAAAAATTTTCAAAATATCTTCAATGTACAGAATTGGACCTGTTACAGTTTTATTATAAGTATAGATACATGTACGTACTTGTACCTATTACTTTTTTGTTGAATAGTTGTAACCATTTGATGTCATGCTCACTCAAATCCCAAATGGAAATGGTGTGATTGGTATGGTACGGTATGGTACGTTATACCAAAACTTTCCTATAATATAAACACTATATAGGCGATACTTGGGCTAAGTGTGTGTCCCAATCCCAAGTAACTTTAGAAATTATACAATCTGCAAAAATCGGATATACTTTCATCTTTGGGAGCGCTCTGCAAAGTAATCGGTATAAGCACCGTATAACAAGATACGCGCCAAGTTCGGAAACAAACGAGCGACGCAATCGATAGTGTGTATGGCTCAATGGTTCCTGTGAACCTTTGGGCATGTATAAGGTCCCTCCTGTATGTACCAGTAAAGACTGCGAGAGTGTCTGCGATGCTTCGTCTTGTACTTCCTGTGCTAGCGGCCTTCTTCGGAACTCCTAAAGTCATGGCTGGGAGCCGGTGAGAGCGATCGCGCGGCTACTAGTTGCGGCGATACGGAACAGAAACGAGACTTGAATGCGAAAAGAATTATAGCTAATATACAACGGTAAAGGCGAGTGCTTGCTTCTTCTTGGACTTATTGTGCTTCGGGCTTTCTTCAGAACTCCTAAGAGCTGCGGTTCAGCCCCGACATTCTTGCAACCACGGGTTGTGGGGATTCAAATCAATATTGCGAGATGGATGCGAAAATAATGATAGCTAATAATTACCGGTAAAGGCGAGTGTCTGCGGTGCTTCTTCTTGGACTTCTTATGCTTGCTGCGGCCTTCCTCAGAACTCCAAGAGCCGTGGCTCGGCGCCGGCGACGGCGATCGCGCGGCTACGGGTTGCGGCGATACGGAACGGGAACGCGACTTGAATGCAAAACGGTGGATATTAAAATATGAGTTAAAATGATTAGGTCGTAACGTAGGTAGGTGCCTATTTATATTATACTAGCTGTGCCCGCGGCTTCGCCGGCGTAGAATTTCACATTTTTACGCGGGACCCTAATTGTTTGATGGTTACCTACTCTCCTATCTCGGACGGAGACAAATTCAACAAAACAAAGATCTTTGAACTCGGTCCAGTCGTTTTTGATTTACAAATGGTGTAACTAACACGACTTTGTTTTATTTATAAAGATTTGGTTGTTTTGACTTCACTTCGATATATAGATAGATTAATATTAATGATATATTCATGTGTTATAGATTTATAATTGTGTACCTACCTGCTTATCCTTACCTACCTTATATGTGTAATTTAAATACTCTTCCTTAAGTTTTTGTTTTTATAGTGCGTAAGCCTCACGCTCTGGCAAATTTCTAAGAAATTAAATAACATCGCAAAAATTTACGACTTCGGCGAGACTTGAACCCGCATACTTCCGTCAGTACCGGAATGTGCTAACCAACTACAGCACGAGGTCAAGTGACGCTGGAGTCGAAAATCTTTACGACTTTCTACGGACTGTAGCGCCGATGCGGGTTCAAGTCCCGCCGAAGTCGTAAATTTTTGCGATGTTATTTAATTTCTTACTTTTCCTGTTCTGTTTGTATGTGTACCTACCAATATATCTATCTATCTATCTAACGTATGTATTTCCAGCACAACGGACATTGGTGTCATTCACAGATATGCCAAATCTAACACACGAGCTTCTGCCTGCGGCTTTGTTCACTTAGGGGCAAAGCTACCCATCATTGGAAGAATTTAAGAATCGGACAAGAACTTCCGGGTTACGTTATAACTACAAATTTAACTTCTGTAGAATTTGTGTTCATCACACTAATAACATAAATGCGGAAGTTTATATGGATGTTTTTTTTACATTTCCACGCTTGCTCAACGGATTGGGCTGACATTTGGCATACTTACATGTTCCTAGCTAGTTCAAAATCTCGAAAAACAAATATGCTACTTTTTCTACCGGATAAACACGGGCGAAGCCACTGGCATAAACTACCTTTAATGATAGTCTTAAAGCTACTTTTTTGATAAAGTCTTGTGATTCGATGGTACCAAATCGTCCTCTGTAGTTAGATTGTACTGACAAATAAATAAGTTTTTAAAAGCTGGCGCGTCTTTTTTGCTTTTTCATATAGAAGAGGCCTGGATTTGTGACGTTAGCGCGTGCATAATTGTATGAAAAAACTAAAGACAACCGCACCTGTAGGCCAAACACGGGGGTAGAATAGAAAATAATGGCATCGCATCGTCATACCACAGCCAACCTTTATGTATACAGTCGCAGTCGAGAAGGCTAGGCATGTTGACAGGGCAATCATGCGGGGGCCAAGGGACGGGTCAGGCGAGGGGGGGAAGGACGCTCCTGAGTTACTAAGGCGGTGATGTATGCAACTCGGGAGCGTCGCTCCCCCGTCCCGTCCCTTGCCCCCCGCACGATTACTCTGTCAAAACCACGTCATAATCCACAATCCATAATCCACGCCTTCATCGAACGACTGTTTGCATATAGGTAGGCTGTGGTCATACATTGCATAGATTATTATTGAAGATGAAGGAATTAATTTCCAATAATTTACGATTATTCGATGATAAAGTGACGTAAGACGTAGTGTCGTTTTTCTCTATTCTACCCTGCACAACAATCCCCGTGCTATTCCTAAAGCTTTTAAAAATTTGCCTTTACCTTAGCTATTTGTAGTAGGTATGATAGAAAAGAAAACAAAGGGTTTGATAAAAACATACAGGCGAGATAGAATGAGAGCGCTTCTTCTTCTTCGCACGCTTGGCTTTCTTCGGTTTAGGATGGTGGTAGTGCATACAACTCTCTTCTTTGTCGTGTTGGTAATCCTAAAAAAAATAAAGATCTTAATTTCACAGTTTTTTTTTTGAGCAATCATAATCAACAGCCACTTGTGTTATGTTGTCTTATGACTACAGAAAAGGTTTCTTCGTCGCTTCTTTACTTTAGTCTACATACCGAAGCGACAGAAATCAAAAATATCACTATATTTCCGTGTCACTGTTTAGTTTTATAATTTGATCTTTTGTAAGTGTAAATTTATTGTATTTATGGAAATAAAGAGTTTTTGATTTGATTTGTTGAATGTGGTGGGTCTCCTCTTTTTATGATTTATATGTATAGGATTAACTATTATAAGCTTCTATTATGAATGTAACCAGGTTAACTACGAACCTATAGTTTGTGTTAAAAGAACTCCAACGTTTCATCTGTGCTGTGTGTGCGCAGGGAGCGGAACGGGCGCGATGCGAACCGCACTCACCCTGAAGTCCATTGTTAAGGGATGAAACATAGGTGTTCTTCCAACACAAACTAGGTTCAAAGTTAACCCACTTACATTCATAATGAATTCGCCAAATTACGCAAGTTTTTATATAATTAGCTTTTTAATTCCTCAATTATATTGAGAAAAATAAGTGGCGGCGGTTGTTTCGCTTGTACTTCCCGAGTCCAGTGCAAGCAAGTATATTGTTCTTGCATTAATTGGGAGATCTGTGCAATGGCAGCGATTTAATAATTACCCATTACAAGATATGGGAACGCCATACTACGTAACCGGTTCAGGGGGGAGGGAGGTATTCAAAATACCACGCTTGGTCACAGGCTAAACGTGGGGATGTTATGATTCGACAGAAAAGGGCCAAGTTTCAGAACTTGCTCTACAATCCACAATGTTGTAAGGATATTTATAAGAAAAATGTTTTTAACAGATGCATAATTACATATTTATCAAGCTACCAGAAAAATTTAAGGATTTGAATGGAAACTTATTTAAGAAACAGTTGGTTGCTTTCAAATTGTTTTTATAGTATAAACGAATACTTAAATTTTAAGAGCATTAGTTAGTGATATTTTATACGATAATTTATACCTAATAATAATAATGACATATTTAATATTTGCACACCTGCTTGTGGGTCGAATACATTGTCATCACATAGCTTTAAGATCTTGGCATGTAATTATTGTATTCTGCAAATAAACTATTGATTATGACTCTGATTCAGGGGAGAAGAGGGGTCTTATGTTTTTGTCATTTGGTCAATATCCTGGAAATCTCGCGCTTTTTCGAGTTATATTCAAATATGGCGCGCAGCGTTTAGCGCTTTTAAAACTCACAGGTGGCAAGACTTGTTTTTGTTCCTGTTACAATATGTTTTTACATAGTTTTTTTGGTGTGTTTAAATCGGACATGTAGTATAGGTACGTTCCTGCAATGATCACCAATTATAGTCGTAAACTACATTACCTTGTATATCCGAATCCGTTCCTCTTCAGTTTGCACCGCGACGACCTCCGGCGCCTCCAGATCAATCTTCTCTTTAACTTCGCTCCAGGACAGCGAGGGGTCGATGTTCGCCTGGGTCAGAATCCATTTGAACCCAGTCTCAAGCTTCTTTTGCGCTTTACTCTCCTCTTTTATCTTTTCTTTATTTCTCGCCTCCGCCTGAAACATTTCATAGAATAATTATGTTGCATAGTATATAAAGAACTGTTAAATTGATAGCGGTATGCGATTTAAATCCCTGAGGAAAAGGAAAGATATTCAAGTTTGACATATAATCTGTCCGTGGCGTCTGTTGGTGGCGTATTCTAAAATAGTTTTTTTTTATTGGTTACTATAACCAGGGTTCTAACCATGTTTCTTGAAAATCGGTGCAGCCATTCCTGTGTTATGCTTATGATGGTTTAAAGTAAAATCGTTATTCGAGGTTTTAGATTATATGTGAATTCAGCTTGTCAACACTATTCCACTACTATTGTAAAATTTGTGACTTTTTTGATCTTGTATCTCTGGACATGCTGGTTCGATTTTGGATTTTTTTTTATTAATAGGTAATTCCTATCAAATAATAGAAACAAATTAGAACTAGTATTAACAATTGAAACAATTGTGCTAACTGCAGACTGTTGCAAACAATCAACAGGTATATAGCTCAACTATATTTATACTCTATAAATGCTTACATTATCTCTGAGTGACATTAGCTACCTTGTATAGAAATAGAAACGTTTATTTGTAACTCAAACACAGACAAACAAAATTTAAAACAAAAGAACATAGACAGTTTGTTAAAGTTACAAAACGGTCCCTTTCTCAGCATGAGTTGGTTGTATTTGCGTACAACCAACGCTGGTCTTCCGACTGAGCCGTTTCTCGTATACGGGTGCCGCTAGTTCGATCTACAAAAAATGCCAATACGAACCTTTTCAAGCAATGCATTGTAAGTAAGCTTCACGTTGCCAGCATCCAGCGAAGCAGATTTACTATCCTCGCAGACAACGGTGGCGAACTGCTCGAAAGTGGTGTCAGGTTTCACGTCAAAGTCCTTTTCCTTTAATATCTCTTTTATAATCTTTTTCTCGTCGTGGAAGCGAGCCTTTAGATTTTCGACATAGAATTTGAATAGATCTAAAGGGGTTGAGCCACTCTGACCTATAAAAGGGCAGAAATAAACATTTTGTTGTTACACATTTTATGAGATATTTTCTAAGTAGAATTTGAATGTATAGAAGAAAAATATATGGAAGTTACTTGAGACTTTCTTGAAAAGTCTGTTTGTGTATTTTAGGACTTAATAAGTTACTAGCACATGAGACAACATAGAGGGTCCTATGCCCAGCAAGTGGGCCAACAAGGCTTAGCGATGGTAATGTAGATGAAATAATTTGTCGACTGATGTGGCGCGGCGGGCGAAGGTCCGCCTTCGACGCAGGAGATTGAGAGTTCGATTCCCGGTTTGGGACAAATTTTTGTATGATCTGCAAATATTTGTTTAGGGTGTTCTGGGTATTATATATATATTTATATATATTTATAAAAGTATCTATGCATGTATGTATTCTATGTATCAGTCATCTAGTACCCATAACACAAGCTCTGCTTTAGCTTGGGGCTAGGTGATGCTGTGTGGATTGTCAGCATTATTTATTATTATTATTTACTTACCGAGCATAGCGGAGAATCGCATATCAGCTGAGATGACAGGATAGAGCTCAACCCACAGCGACATTGAAGTAAGTTTCCCTTCTTCGTGCAGCAAATCCAGCAAAGTCTACAAAATAAAATAAATAAAATTAAAATATAATAAAAAAGACAGTGCGTGAATTATGTTTTAAAAATATACATTACTTTACCGTTATTCTGTAATCCAAGTTAAATATATAGTACATAATGTTAATAAAAAAGATACATTTTGATTTGGAACCAAATGAAAATGACAAAAGAACCAAATGAAGATGACAAAAGAAATGTCGCTGATGAGTGGAGCACCTCTAGAATTATGTCAGTTATAGTATTTCGGACGGACGACCTCTGTGGCGCAGCGGGCGAAGGTCCGCCTGCGAAGCAGGAGGATGCAGGTTCGATACCCTCCTCGGGACAAATGTTTGTACGATCTGCAGATATTTGTTCAGGGTGTTCTGGATGTTTTCTATGTATAATAAAAAAATATCTTTCTATGTAGTTTATTTTATTAAATATATCTGTTTTCTAGTACCCATAACACAAGCTCTGCTTAGCTTGGGGCTAGATTATGCTGTGTGATTTGTCTAGCATTATTTATTTAATTTAGCTTTAGTAGAAGCAGTCTGGCATTACCCTCAAAAAAAATGTGTGTACGAACTTGACGACTTCTTCAACGATTCTTTTAGCGACTCGCAAATTAAATTATAAATTAGTTATATTCATCTTTAGTAGAAAGGCACGATACCTGCCAGTCTTCTATTGCAACACCCTAAATGGGTACATACTGTGATTGATCTTAACATAAACTCACCTAATCACTAAGACCTGATTGTATGAATGCAATAAATAAATACTGAATACTGAATTTCTTATGATAAGAGCCATTTAGGCGCTTATCAGGGGAGGCCTATGTCCAGCAGTAGATTGTCCTTACTATTTCTACATCTATTTCCTATGTTAGGGCTATAGATGTAGAAATAGTAAGGACTTCAGTGACATTCCTACTGCTCAGCCTCTGCTGTCCGTGCGTCCGTCTGTCTGTCATGAATCGTAAAAGGTGGACAGTTCAGTACTATTAGCGTAATACGGTCCGTGTCACACTAATAGTAATGCTTAACAATGAATATGTCATAAGCTAGCCCTAAACTAAGCAGAGCATGTGTGCATTGGATTGTCACTGCTCAGGGTTGCCAGAAAGTCTTTCGGTTGTCGGCCTTTTGGGGGCCTCCCTGACCATGGGGGCCCTGAGGCCGTGCCCCCTGTGCCCGTGTGGTAAAGATTGCACTGGACACGGAATGTGTTTTTCATCATCATTTCTAACTCCGAGTTTTTGGATGATAGGTATTTAGTGTGGCGCCGTGACCGTGATTATAGTTTGACAGGTCAATCAAAAGGTGGTGGCGTGCTGGTAGCGACACGTAAGGACTTGCAAGTTAAGTTGTTACCCCAATTTAACTCCACAGCTGAGGATCTGTGGCTGTGTGTACGCATAAAACAAACCAATACGCGTAAATGGGTTGATTTATATTTATGTGTTATTTACTTATGCGGTCAGAATAATGGTTTGTCTTTTAGTTCTCAACTAGCTAACTTTCTTACTAAACTAAATTTTGTGGCTTCGGTTAACCCCTCAGATGCAGTCCTTGTCGTCGGGGACTTCAACCTAAGTAGTATTTCATGGTTACCTACAGACAATTTTAGTTTTTACCCGACAAACTTAAACAGTACAGATGAGTTTTTGCTAACTGATGAAATGTGTGCCTTAAACCTCAATCAACATAATGGTATAGTTAACAAAAATGGTAGAATCCTTGACTTAATATTTTCCAATCAATCAGTAACTGTTTCCGAGTGTATAGATCCTCTTACGCCGATCGACTCGCACCACCCTGTCTTATTAATTAACGTGAAATCATTTGAAATGCCATTGTTGAATTATGCGCCGCGTACCCGTTATTTATTTGATAAAGGTGATTATGAGTCGATAAATAGAGCGATTGATGAGTTAGACTGGAGGGCTATGTTTTCATCGCGATCTATTGACGAGTGTGTTACTTTATTTAATGAGAGTATCCATACTCTCCAAAACAAGTTCATACCCAAGAAAAATATTTATAACCACTCTTACCCTGTTTGGTATAATTCGGCACTAAAAAAAGCCATTCGAGAAAAGTATAAATTCTATAAGAAATTTAAAAACTACGGAAATAAGTCCGATGAACTGACCTACAAAATGTTGCGTACTAGAGTAAAAATAATGGAATCAGCATGCTACGTAAGCTATATTGAATCAACTGAAAATTCGATCCTAAATAATCCTAAATATTTTTGGACGTTCGTTAAAAACAGATCCAAATCTTTTTCAATGCCAAGTTCGATGACTTTTAATAATGCTACTTTTTCCAGTGGTGATTCCATTTGCAATGCTTTTTCATCTTATTTTCAATCAACTTTTCTACACTCTAATAACACTAGTTATTTCGCTCCATGCCAGAACAGCTCCGTTGTGAGTAATCAGTTAGAATCTGATATCACTTCTGACATTAGTAATATTGAAATCGTTCCAGCTGACATTATGATCCTACTTAAAAAGTTAGATGCGTCAAAAGCACCTGGACCTGATAATATATCTTCTAAATTTCTTATCAGATGTGCCTCTACTTTATCCTATCCTATATCACTTTTGTTCAGAAGGTCTCTTTCAAAAAATACTGTCCCTAAATTATGGAAATCCGCATTCATCACCCCAGTCCATAAGAAAGGGTCTAAAACAGAGGTTTCTCATTACAGACCTATCTCTAAACTTTGCATTATTGCTAAAGTCTTTGAAAGAATTATTTACAATCAAGTTTATTCTGCTCTTAAAAGTACGTTTAGTCCCTTTCAGCATGGGTTTTTGCGAGGTAAATCAACAGTTTCAAATCTTATACTCCTAAATGATTATATCACTCAGGCTATGGATAATGGTCATCAAGTTGATGTAATATACACCGACTATAGTAAAGCGTTCGATAGAATAGATCATTTCACGTTGTTAAATAAGCTTTCTCAGTCAGGTATAAGAGGTGATTTGCTAAGATGGTTTGCATCGTATATTGATAATCGATCACAGGCAGTCGTTCTCAATAACTACATCTCTAGTTGGGTTCCTGTTCCAAGTGGGGTCCCTCAGGGGTCTCTGCTAGGACCCCTACTTTTTACATTATATGTTAGGGATATCGACTCATGCTTCAAATCATCAAATCTGCTATGTTTTGCCGACGATATGAAGATATTCTCCACTATAACATCCAATCTTGACATCGTTGCTCTTCAGTCAGATCTCTCCCGTCTTGAAGACTATTGCCTATTAAATAAGCTTGAACTAAATCCCAGTAAATGCTTCGCTACTACTTTTACTCGTAAGCCTCGGGCTATTCCGACGGTCTATGCTCTGGCAGGGCAGCTACTTACTAAAGCTTCTGGTATGCGTGATCTCGGAGTCTACCATGACTCAAAACTACTCTTTGACGTTCACATTGACAACATAATTAGTAAGGCTTCGAGATCACTGGGATTTGTCATGCGAATCTCTAAGAGTTTTACCAATGTCAAAACTTTTAAACTTCTATATTGCACGTTTGTAAGGAGTCATCTAGAATACGCGTCTCAGATATGGAACCCGCGTTACCAGAAGTACATAGATCATATCGAAAGTATTCAGAGGCGGTTCTTAAGATACCTGTGTTTTAGAGTAAAGATCCCTTACAAATCTTTTACCTATGATGAACTCTGCAAGAGGTTCCATTTCTTGCCACTCAAAAACAGACGGCTTATAGCTGATTATCTTTATATTCTTAAGATTATCAACAATGATGTTGATTGTCCAGAACTTCTTAGCAAATTAGACTTCAATGTACCTCGTAAGCAGCTTAGACACAACCCCCTACTACATGTCCAACATGTTGGAACTAATTATAGACAAAATTCATTTGTAGTGCGAGCGAGTAGAACAGTCAATGATTTCAGCAGGACGCTGAGCATTGACCCTTTCAATACCAGCATTCACAGGGCAAGGCGATGCATGACTCTTAACTTTTTTTGCACATGATGTAGTTTTACGCTTACTTGTTTATTTTTTTGTTATTAATTTAATTTGTATAATTTAATTGCTTCTTTATGTAGTTACGCAATTTAGGACGGAAAAATTTTTGTGTTCACACTTAAGTAGTTTATTATAATTCTATTAGCGAATGCCTATTATTAGCTTTCTGTATCTATTTTAATTTCTATTGTATTTAGTTAAGCTGATGGCAATCCGAATTAAATAAATAAAAAAAAAAAAAAAAAAAAATCATCATCATCATCAGCCCATATTAGTCCACTGTTGGACATAGGCCTCCCCTAATGAGCGCCATAGCGCCCTGTCTTCAGCTTGCCGTATCCAGCATCTGCCTGCAGTCTTTCGCAGATCGTCATCCCACCTGGCCGGAGGGCGTCCTACACTACGTTTACCGAGTCGTGGTCTCCACTCAAGAACACGTTTACCCCAGCGGTTGTCGGTTCTTCGCGAGATATGGCCGGCCCACTGCCACTTCAGCTTGCTTATTCTTTGAGCTATGTCGATAACTTTGGTTCTCTGTCGGATGTATTCGTTACGAATTTTATCCTTCAGAGAGACTCCGAGCATAGCTCTTTCCATAGCTCGCTGAGCGACTTTGAACTGGTGGACCAGCCCTACCGTGAGTGTCCACGTCTCAGCTCCGTAGGTCATGACGGGTAGGACGCACTGATTGAAAACTTTAGTTTTCAAGCATTGTGGTATGGATGACGAGACTGAGATGTGTTTTTGTATTGCTCTAATGTGTAAAAAAGTCTAAAAAAATCACGTTAATAGTATGGTGGGACACTCCACCTGAAAAAATCAGGTTTCTTGTATACAAACGAAACGTGATTTGTTGCGCGTTTTTAGTACGGAACTCAATTTCAATTAAGCTGAGACTGACCCTTTTGGGCTTATCAGGGCAGCGCAGAAACGCATAGGCATGTACATTGTACACATGTCATGCCCTGGGTGGGCGGTCACTACCTACCATCATTATTACTAAGGCGAGTGTACTATTGGTGGGTAGGTGCCTATTTATATTAAATAAGGTTGTTAACGTCACAGCTGGCACGAGGCCATAAAGTGGCCTGTCAAAAAATAGCCCTGCGTGGCAAGCGACCATATTCTGGCCGATTTGCGTGGTTTTCAGCTTGTCTTTTGTTTCGTCGAAGTTTTGTTACGTAGAGTCAACTTTTGAGCCATGTCAATGTCTTAAAAGTTGACTGACAGTTTCAAGCTGACGTCGAAACCATAATCAAACCAAGTTAAGAAGACGCGTTTACTTTAATTAATAACAATAATAATATTCATGTGTTATCAATTTGTATTTGTGTACCTGCTATTATTTACCTGTAATTGCCTACCTACCTAATTATGTGTACCTTTAATAATGTTGTGTTACTGTTCTTTTGTTACCTTTCCTGTGCTGTTGTGTGTGTACCCAATAAAAAGTCTATCTATCTATCTAACTCTTCGTTTGCCAGTTCGACTCGAACTTGACCGGTTTTTTTTATAACTTACCAAGAAGTTGTCTCTATTTTTCCTCTGTTGTCGTTTATTCCTTTTCTTGATTGCTTCTCGCTCAGCTAAATATTCAGCCTCAAGGTTTCTTATGTGCTGTTCGAAAACTGCAAACGAAATACTTTTAAAACGAATTCGGTATTCAAGAACTTCTTCATAATGGCTATAGGTAGACCACACAACTGGCGGATCTCTGTAGAACCTTGTCACAATAAGAAAACAAACGCATAACACAGTAACAAACGCCACTTTTGGCGTTTGTTACTGTGACATGGTTCTAAAGAGACCCGCCTATTGTGTGGTCTACCTAAAGATTTTAATTCAACTTATCATCGAGCCCAGTCCAGCCAATGCCGCCTCCATCCATCGGCTTCCCACGACCGCTAGGTGTCGTCGAGTCCACCGAGTGAGAAGTTTTCCAACACACTGTTTTGCATTTAAACGCGGTTGTCGCCACCAGAGAACCAATGCTCCACAGTGGTAATCTCACCTCCTCACCTCACCTATATTGGTCCACTGCTGGACGCAGGCCTCCCCCTGATAAGAGCCTTATTGACTTTTATCTCATGGGGGGTAGTGCCTATAAACCCCACGCTGGGCATGCGGGTTGGGGATCGCAGTTCGGTGGTAGAATTGTTTTGCAGGGGGCGCTTCTGCCCGCTCCCGGTTGATATCCGTTAGTCGCCTCTTACGAGACCCGCGGTAAGAATTGGGGTGGTGTAAATTCTAAGCCGGCACCACACAGCCTGAACTGGTTATCTACCTACGTTTACTTTCCTGTTTTGAGGTTTAGTTTAACTACCGACCATCCTCAGCACACATACTCCCGAACATTCCTGGGGAGGACCCCAACATCTAAATTTTCGTGATTGCAGTGGGGGGTATTAAAATACACAGAATGAAGCTGATGGTAAAAATAAAATAAAAATAAAATAAATAAAAATAAAAATTGGTAGGTTCCTCAGTACTACTGAGTCAGTAAACTCTTACGACATTAGCGTGTGGGAGTTTGGAGGGGTCGATTTTAACGTCTAATAGTAATGATAGTTCACATACCGATAAGCGCATCTTCTTTATCCATTCCCAATAAACTCACGTCATTTTTGAAAGAGGCGTTTTCTAGAAGTAATACTTGAGCTTCACTCCATGTACTGTAGTAAGCTATCTCGTTCATGTTTTCTAATACCTAAGAGACAATTTCGTTAGTTCGCTAAAAGTTTAAGGTAAAGTCAATTTAATTTAGTAAAATATTAATAAAATGAAACCTACTTGGGCCAGCATTTTCATATTACGTTTCTTAAGAGCTTTAGCTTCTTCCTTTTCTCGTTTTGTGATAGTGAATAGACTATCTTCGAAAATGTCTCTTCTGTCGGATTCCGGTACACATCGCCATATCTGTAAATAAATAAATAATAAATAATGCTGAACAATCCACACAGCATCATCAAGCCCCCAAACTAAGCAGAGCTTGTGTTATGGGTACTAGATGACTGATAGATATACCTCCATAATACAATATATTACATAGATAGATATTTTTAAACTTCGCGTAAGTTTAAAAATATTTATCCTACTAATATTATAAACGCGAAAGTTTGTAAGTATGGATGGATGGATGTTTGTTATTCTTTCACGTAAAAACTACTGAATGGATTTTAATGAAACTACACTAATATAGCAGAATAACACATAGGCTACAATTTATAAAGATATTGTGTGGATTGTCCAAAATATGACGATAAGTGTCAAGTAGGAAAAATCGACCATCTGCGAGCTATTCTGGCGTGCGCTGCCAAAACCGCTAGATTACTTGATGGAAATGTTCATCTTAAATAGTCCTGCAAAAAAGCCCGCCACAGTATATATCTATATCTTATGTGTAAGCCATTAATTATAGCCAAAATAGTGAACCATAACGACAATAAAAATTGATAATTTATTTCAAATGCACATTTGGAAGTAATAAATTGATTCCTTAGTGAAAATAGATATTTTTTCGCTTCTGGTATTTAAAGTAGATAATATAAGCTGGATTTAGAAGAGGTTTTAGTATGTGATCATCATCTGCAAACCATTAAAACAGTCAAAGAGAAATGCCACGAATACCAAAAGCTATAATAGTTACTTTCGTGGATTACGAGAAGGCATTTGACTCTATAGAGTTCTGGGCCGTAGAGCAAGCCCTCGCAGATAGCCGTGTAGAAGAACGCTATATTGCAAGTATAAAGCACCTGCAAAGACACGCTACAGCTTGCGTTAGTTTACACGAGAAAACTGGTAAATTCTCTCTGGAGCGAGCTAGGAGTTCGCCAAGGTGACACAATCTCTCCAAGCTTTTCACAGCCGCATCACAGAACATCTTTAGCAAAATTAACTGGGGGGAGAAAGGCATTAACATCGATCGAGAACGCTTGACGAACCTAAGGTTTGCCGATGATCTGCCTATATTCGCGGACAATATTGAGGATATGACGGTCATGCATGATCGATGATCTGAAGCGAGAATCGGCTAAAGTCGATCTCAAAATGAACGTCGCTAAAACCAAAATCATGACCAACATACTCCACAACCGCACCAACTCCCGGTCGAAGTCCTAGAGGAGTATGTCTACCTTGGTCACAAGATCACCCTGGGGTTACAGAACCAAACGGTAAAGGTTGAGAGAGGCATAGCCCAAGCCTGGGCAGCTTTTGGCGCCAATACCAAAATACTGCGTGGAAAGCCGTCCATAGGAATGAAGAGGAAGGTGTTCGAGCAATGTGTGCTGCCGGTCTTTACTTACGGCGCAGAAACCATGACCCTTACAGAAAGATCTGCAGAGAAGATAAGGGTGGCGCAAAGGGCAATGGAAAGAGCGATGTTCGGAATTTCCTTGCGAGACCGTAAGCCCAATGAGTGGATCAGGGCCAAAACCAATGTGAAAAACGTGGTGGAACTGATTGAAGCGCGAAAGTGGCGGGGCATATTGCCCGAATGGATAGAGAGCGATGGACGCGAAGACTGCTGGAGTGGAGACCACGACAGCACACCAGACCGCGGGGAAGACCACCAAAAAGATGGGTTGACGACATCCGAAAACACGCAGACCATGATTGGATGCCGAGTCTAGAGTGGAGGCGTTTGGAGGTGGCCTACATAGAGAAATTGATTTATGACAGGCCGCAATGATGATGATGATGAATGCTACTCGAAATACTAATCCTGCGCAGACGAAGTCGCGGGCACCAGCTAGTCTATGTAATGTATAAGCTGAACACATTATTATTAGTACTGCAATAAGTTGGGAAAAATTGGTAAATAAACTTTTTAAATAACCGTTTTATAAAACTAGATCTATAAGTCTATTTGTATAGTTTTATTTTTCTTCATATAGTGTAATGAGTTTCGGCTCAACTTATAATCCTATATTATTTATATTAGATTATAATAATTACCTCAAGATTACTGAACATTTCTTCACATTTGTAGAACTTTGTTATTGACGTCACTCGATCGCATGTCAACAGGAACTCTTCTAAATTCTCGCGATTCTTCTTTGTTTTCAATCTGTCGACCAATAACACGCGTTTAAAATTACGTTATTAGTCTAAATTTTGATTGGACTAATATACATGCTTTTTGAGTTGGGAGTGGATGGCGAAATCAGAAGCTATGAGAGTTAGAGAAAAGTCGTGAAAGGAGTCATGATCTCGATTCTCTCATAGTTTCTTATTTGGCCATCCATTCCAATCTCAAAAGGCCACCCTATATAGGTAGGTATTGCTGGATCTACAAAGTTATGTTGGAAGTAAAGATCCACTTTGGGTTGGTGAGCCACAGGAAGGAGTAAGTAAATAATCACATAACACTAATATTAAAAAAGCGAAAGTTTGGACGGATGTATGTTTTTTACGTCATCACGCTAAAACTACTGAACGGATCGGGCCGAAATTTTAGATAGATGCAAATTTACTGCATGCAGACTAGATCTGGAATAAATTAATCATCATTATCAACAACCTATGACTACCTAGGACTACCTACAGTCCACTGCTGATCATGTGATCATAGGCCTCGCATAATGGGCGCATAGCGTCATGTCTTCAGCTTGCCGCATCCAGCATCTGCATGCAGTCTTTCGCAGGTCGTCATCCCACCTGGCTGGAGGGTGTCCTACACTACGTGTGCCTAGTCGCGGTCTCCAATCAAGAACACGTTTACCCCAACGGTTGGTAGCCGATTTTGGCTACGGTGGCTGCGTTACAGGGAGAGCATTTTTAACTCGGAATATTTACAGGGTATTGATTGTCTTCCCTTTGGGGTGCTTTTTAAGAATGTATTTTTTTTTCTTTGGTGGCTTGCATACACGAGTTATGTATGGCTAAATGTCCGAGCGCACTTTAGGCATGTCAAAATACCACCGACGTTGTTGTACGACGCAGTCTTAATACAATGCATTACATAGATTAATATTTTTATTAGGTACCTATACATACCTATACAATTGCCCTGTGGTGGAGAAACATTAATAATATATGTACATAGAAAACACCCAGAGCACCCGGAATACATATGTATATGCAGGGTGTACAAACATTAGTGCCGAAGAAGCGGGAATCTAACTCGCAACCTTATGCGTCGCAGGTGGACCTTCGCCCGCTGCGCCACAGAGGGTGTCACATTCGAATCGGTTTAAAGAATTCATTCTCATTAAAAACTTAAATAGTTTCTGTACGGCTGGCACCCAAGTTTTATTATTACAATATTAACATTTATTAACACTAAGATGACATGCAAACTCAATGATGCAAATATAATAATTTTTAACTTTGTAATTAAAATAGGATACGAGCGAATAACATATAGGCTAAATTTTATGCCATAAATCAGTTCCCATAAGATAGAAATAACCTTTCGAGAGGTTCTATAGACGTTTCCATAGAAACAACGCGTGCGAAGCCGCGTACAGAAACTAGTTGACCAATAAATGTGCTTGAGAGTAAAAAAAATCAAATAGTACCTAGCTTCTTCTCTTTCATCCTTCAACTTCTGCGTTTTGTATGCGTTGAACGCTTGCTTCTTTTCATTGAGTTTCTTAAATATGTTGTATCTGGGGTCCTTTGAAATGATCTTCACGCATTGTTCCCATGTTGCGTTTGACGATATATTCTGCAAGAAAATAATATTTTATATTATCAACCGACGAAAAAGGCGGTTCTCAATTCGACTGCATGATTTTTTATGTACCTAAGTATATAAGGTTTTTGTTATTATAGTGCGTGAGCCCTCACACTGGGTAATTTCTAGGAAATCAAATAATATACCCAAAAAAATATGTTATTCGATTTTTAGTTTTTGCTTTGTTTTTGTTAGTGTCAAAAACATCAAATTATAAATTTAGAAAAAAAAGAAAAGAAAATCCTTACTAATCCTACTAATGTTATTAACGCAAAAGTTTGTAAGATTGAATGGATGGATGGATGGATGTTTGTTACTCTTTCACGTAAAAACTACAGAACGGATCTGGATGAAATTTGGCACAGGGATAGATTGTAATCTGGAATAACACATAGGCTATATTTTATCCCGGAATTCCCACGGGAACGGGAACTACGCGGGTGAAATCGCGAGGCACTGCTACCCAAAAACTACTGAACGGATCTGGCTGAAATTTGGCACAGAGATAGATTGTAGTCTGGAATAGCACATAGGCTATATTTTATCCCGGAATTCCCACGGGAACGAGAATTACGCGGGTGAAACTGCGAGGCGCTGCTAGTTTAATATAAAAGCGAAAGTAATTCTGTCTGTTACCTTTTCACGCCTAAACAGCTGAACGGATCATAATGAAAAATTTGGGAGGGAGGTCAATGAAAGCCCATGGACGGACATAGGCTAGTACTTGAAAAAACACGCACGCAGCGAAGCCGCGGCCAGAAGCTAGTTTATTTATTTACCTTATCTTTGAGTAGTTCTTTGAAAGCTTCAATAGCTTCTTTCTTGTCTTTGTACTCTGGTATTGGGTCCTGGCTTTCGCTATTTGACGGTGGTGCAACAATTTCTTCTGGATTTACTGTAAAATTTCATCAAACAAATAATGCTGGGTAATCAACACAGCATCATGTGCTATGGACACTAGATAACTACATAATATAATACAATTTTAGATATTTTTTATACGTACATTGAACTCACCTAGAATGATAAGTGATAACTAACATCAGCAGACCACACAAATGTTGAACCCTGCAACCTCCTGCGTTGCAGGTGGCTCTTAGCCCGCTACGCCATTGGGGTCGTGAATGTTGTAAGTGTGATAGATAGAAAATGCTCTAACAATCAGTTCATTCATGCCCAAAAAAATACTCACTTTCTTCCGGAATAGGTATGTTAGTAGCAAGTGTGGGGTCAATGGATGCTAGAGTCTTGGCCATGGCTTCATCGAGAGCTGAACTGCCCGTAGAAGATTCTTCTGGGAGCGGAACATCAGCTGCTGGAGTTGCCTCTGCAGTCATAGCCCTGGAGATAAATACATTTTTGTTATGGATATTATCAAGCTGTAATTTTATATTTTGTGTTTAGGTAAGCATGATGCAAACTTGCTTGCATTGTAAGAATTACTACACCAGACCAATTTTTTTATGTTGTTTGTGACACCACCATAATGGTTTTCTTTTTGACGTCCTTACTGATTAGGTTTCAAGTGAGACCTTTTTGATTTAACATAATGATCAGTAATATTGAGCAGGTCAACTTTACCTTTATCACACAAAACTTTAGTAAGACCACAATAAAAAGTAAAAAGTACAATAAAAAGCAGTACCTAAATAAGATATTGCACTGTACAGATATTTTGGTTTCCTTGAAATACATAGCATAAAATGGTATAAATTATTGACGACATTAGACAAGTTACAGGAATTACATTACATGGGGTAGAGTGGCCATAGAGAGGCCAGAATGGAGAAGATTGGTGGAGGCCTTTGCCACCTGGCAAACGAACATACAAAAATGGAACAAAAGAGAAATATATGAACAACAAAGAAATACTGTCTTGTCCGACTAAAGGCTTATTATTATTAGTATAAATTATAATTACTGTGCTTCCTCAAGAGCAATTTGGTCCTTGATCTCCTGCAGTTCAGGAGGTACCACCCAACTGGACTCCTTGGTCTCAATATTATGATAATACACTCGTCCAGCATCTGTTGTGTATTCTTTCCACACACATGAAGATAGCAGTTTCTGTTGGCAAAAAGTAATAGACTTAAACTAACCACAGCTTAGCCAAGCAAGTACTTTACGATTGACTTTTTGTTGATGACTTGTGAGTCATGATAACAACCCGCAGAAGCCTCAACTGCAGCTTCACTGACCAAGCAAGCAATGGCATGATGACCACAAAGGCTGTTGCCCAGCAGTGGGACACACCAGAGTAATTGTATTCTTGTTGTTATAAGTAGAAGCCAAGCAAACAGGAATAACTTACATACCTCTGCTGAAGACTTCAAGTCATCTGGCTTTTCCCATAAACTCTGTTTAGAAACAGAGTTGTAGTAATATGTGCGGCCATCAGGTGCTTTGTGTTCTGACCATGGAGAGCTTTGGTTTGCCATCGGGGCTATGTCCGGAGCTGGTGCGTGAGCATCCTGAAAGGAAAAGTAATAAATTAGTCATTTTATTATTCCTAAATTAGTGTTTGTTGACAGATTCAACTCGTGAGAGTTAAGAACTAACAAGATTTAAGAAAAGCGTTGGTGTTTTTTTTATTAACTATGTGAGGCTTGAATTACATATCATAATCAAAAGTTACCTTATATCCAGGGAACCCAGGTGGTGGCATAGAAAAAGGAGGCAGCATTGGTGGATATGCCATTTGAGGCATGGTCGCCATGCTTGGCGGTAGACCAGGCACAGGGGGCATGGCCACAGCTGATGTTATAGGAGGCAGCCCAGCCAACAAGCCGGGCGGCAGAAGCGGTGGAGCCGTCATAAGACCAGGGGAGCCAGACCCGTTCACAGGATCCTACAAATAATTGTAAATAAAACATCGTAGTTTATTTTTCCTGAATACGTATTCAATAAGCAAACGACAGGACTCACCATTATTACGTCTATAAAAGGCTGTGCTTTATTTCAACATGCGTTCTTTATTTTATTATCCTAGCTAGTTTATTACCGAAAAATTAACAGAAAATAAAAGAAGTAGGAATGAAAGAAGTGGAAGTTAAGAATTTTACCAGATTGTAGCAACGCAACCGAACGCAACAAAATTGTCGGCAGTGTTGCCAACTAAGCTACCACGAAATATGCTAAAGTGATGGTGCGTTAAAAATGCCAAAAATATGGTATTTTATAAGATGTCCAATTAATTCAAATGTTAATCTAAATTATTATTAAATATACAGATACTCTGTACATAGCAATACACCAAGTTTTAAAATAAAAAATCAATATATTGATCTTCATCAACAATAGCTGTAGATGTGGAAGAGTGAGAGTCTGAATTATTCTGCTGTTATTCATAGAGTCCAGTGTGATGCCTGCTCGGTAATAGACGTTTCACACTGTTCAGTGTGGTTCAGTGTTGAATTATAATAATTCGCGTATCGCGTGGCTAACTAAAGGCCACTGTCCGCTGTTGCTATGGGTTCTAAACCACTCATAGCCAACGAGTTACTGGCGTTTATTGTATACGCTATCGATACAATGGATGAAGTGAGCATCATCCAAATCTGTAAGTCCTACTTTACGGAAGAGGATGTCTGCAGTGAAAAGGCTCGCTTGTTCCAAACGCTTGGAAAGATCGACCAGATGCCGTCACGCCGAAGAGGCGGAGGTGAGAAGAGTCTCTGGATATCATCACCATCATGTGCCCGACTTCGTCGCGAAGGAGCTGCGTAAGCTACCCGTGACGTTCGACCACGTCGATGTGACCAGGCTGCTGAAAGACATAACATCGTTGAAGGCAAGCTTGGCCGATGTGTTGTTGAAGTTAGAGGTCTCCCAGAACACCATCAGCGAGCTGCAGTCCGAGGTAGCGTTATTACGTAGCGGTGCTTCAGTGGACAGGTCGCCCAAGATGTCCAAAGTCAACACTCGTCGAGGAGGTCAATTGAACGTATCAGCCGCATCGTTCGTGTCAGCGTTATTTGATACTTCGCCTTGCGGGACTGACACCGTTGCCTCCATCAGTACGCCGCGCCCCTCCACTCGTGGGACCGACACGTGCGCGCGCCCCTTCTCCGCCCGCGCGCGCATACGACACCGTTGCTGCTGTAAGCTGTCTGCCCGCTGCGCCCCCGCCGTAGGCATCGACAGCTACATCGAAAAAGGGGAAAAGGGCGTAGCAGCGTTGCGAAACTGTTCGCGCCACTGCGCCTGTTCCAGCTTCAAGCAAGCCATGTGATTCTGAAGGGTTTAGGTACTGAGGTAGTGCGGAGGAAAAGGAAGCCCAGCAGCCGAAACCAGCGTGGCGTCGCTCCGACCGGACCTAACTACTTGTTGCGCCCGGCTGTGCCTTCGACGTTGCTCTACGTGTCTAGGCTTCACTATAGGGGTAAACCGTTACCATTCGTACAGCGGGAGCATTCGTACATTCATCATAACTCCGCGATTACAAACGTTAGCGCGTCCATACTTATGTGTGTGCCTCGCCTCTACCGCGGCTAGGTAACCGCGCGACAAGGCGGGCCAGTGCGGCCGACGGCTTCCGTGCAATAAATCGATACCTACGTGTTTTCGCTTCTCGTAAGTAATGTTTGGAATCACCTTTGAAAGTGTTTAGTTCTAGTAAGATTTACTCAAATTGTAAAAGTTAGTTATTGTAAATGATGTACTGATGCCTTAATTCATGGTGTGCGTATTTATTTTAGTATAAAATTAACCGTTTTTTTATTTTGAATTAATTTGTTAAATGTTTGGGTTTGGGGTACCTTCATACAGTAGTAACTGGGGTAGATTGGTACTGTGCGAATATACCCCTCATGGATTGTGTTATTTCACGCATGAGTGTTTATTTAGCAATTTATTTATTTCAGAACCATGCCGCGGAAATACAAAAAAAGGGGGCTAGATCGGGAGAAGTAGACGAAGACGCAATGGATTCTGCGATGAAGAAAGTTTTAGATAAAACTTTATCCATTCGGAAGTCCGCAGAAAAATACGGCGTAAATCCAGGATTTACACAGATACTCCTGAAAAACAAGGACTGGAAGAATAAAAACAGCTAAAGAGATTAATATTTTATAAGAATTTAATGTAAAACATTTAATAGTACCTACTGTTTACGGCTGATTATTTGTGTAGTTTGACTTTTTAAGGCTGATTATTTGTGTAGTTTGATCTCGATGACAAAGACTTTTTTTAATAATAGGTTACGTTTTTGAGAAACTTCTTATAATGAATAAAAATGTTTATAAGTATAAATGGCGCTTTTATATACTCTGTACGAAGGCTCCCACTTATGTATGAATGTGCCCCACACTATGTACGAATCTACCCCACGTTTGGGGTGCTTTCGTACGATTTCCATCTTTTGGGAAAACCGCCATTGCTCGGTTAGATTGCATTATATCAATATGGATGTAGGTACCTTATTACTATAGCCAGATATGTAGCTTACTCAAAATCATTGAATTTATTTTGAAATTGTAATTACTTTTTTTTTTACAAGGCTTATATTAAAAAGTGTACGAATGATCCCCACCTTCCCCTACCACGAAGGTGGAGGACATCGTGGAGTATGTGAAGAGGAAGGCCAACACCTTGGTGGGGGTCGAGCGGTTGGAATCGCGTCAAAATGATTTTAAATCATTTGTGGTGCGTATTCCAACTGAAAATATTTCGACCTTCACTAAGGAAGAACTCTGGCCGAAGAATGTGCTGTTCCGGCGTTTTCGCGGACGATTACCGGTCGCAGCACATATCGCGTGTCACACGTCGCCGACACTACGTGCTAGTATTTATATATTTATTTATTTTACAAAATCCACATCCCTTAAAAGCTAAAAAATACAGACTTACAAACTAAACATACGGCCAATAAAGGATTTACTAAAATTAAATATGTTTATTTTATGTATGTTGTTAGTAAATAGGTTTATTTTATGTATGTTAGACTAAGGTATATATTTTATAAGGGTCGTAGTTTTTAAGTATTTTACATCTTGTACTAGACTAATGTTGCCTGAAATAAATGATTTATTTATTTATATAGACAGTCCCAGATGACGTACTGCGCTGTTTATGTACCAACCAAAGATCCTATGACTACGTTCCGTAGCACAGTGTTTCATGGGACCGAAAAAATTTCCCTATGCTGTTTACAGCATTAATCGATTAGCGAATGCATTTTAAATGCAAGAGTAGAACACCCACATCTCTATATCAAATACTTTTTTCAATAAAAATTAATGAACTTTAGGTGACCTAGACTACGAAAAAAATTAAAAAAATTCTGTAAAAGTAACTGGCCAAGATATTTTTTTTTTATTAATATAATCTGACGAAGGATTCTTAGGCGCATTTTTTTCAGTTTTTATTTTTGGTGTATCACCTCTGGATACCGAGTAATTAATATTTAGGGTCAGCTAGTGTCTTAATAAGATAAATTATTGAAATTTAGGGAATAATTTATTTCAAAACTGAATAAAATCAAAGGTCATGTTGAGTGACAACCCTAACACTATATTTTGAAAATCTATTTTTCCAAAAGACCGCGGAAGTGCAACTTGCCATTTTTACCACTGATAGGCCTTGTTATGAGCAATCTTTCTGTGCTAGTCACAAATCGCACTTTTGAGTTTTTATGGAGAAAAAAAATAAAAACGAAAATCTGAAAAATATTAATTACTCGGTAGCCAGAGGTGATAATCCAAAAATAAAAACTGACAAAAATGGGTCTAAGAATCCTTTGACAGATTAAATTTATTTAAAAAAAATATCTTGGCCAGTTACTTATACAGAATTTTTTAAATGTTTTTCTAGGTCAAGGTCACCCAAAGTTCATTAATTTTTATTAAAAAAAGTATTTGATAAAGAGATGTGGGTGTTCTACTCTTGCATTTAAAATGCATTCGTTAATCGATTAATGCTGTAAAAAACATAGGGAAATTTTTTAGGTCCCATGAAACACTGTGCGTAGGGTAGATAGAGCGTAATTTTTTATGTAAAAAATGAACACAACGTTGTCATACCTTTCGTTTTTTCTTATGATGGTCCCTCCCTGTAAAAAAAAGTGACGACAGGCTAATGTCAATGCCATCTAAAAATAATCTAAAATGACAATGTGCACATTTTGACGGTTGTACACGTTGTACAAGTAGTAGTAACTTCAGCTTCTTGTCAAATGGCTTCTTCATCTGGTTTGCAAGTAGTAATTTAATTAGGGATCTACGCTAAAAGAAAAAATAAATAGGTATTAATTAATTTTAATATTTAGAAATTTACAATACCTACCTACTTGGACTTATATACCTACTGAGAACAAAAGCACTTAGGTACATTCATAATCAATAATCATCATAAACCAACTTCCAAGTTTTTATGGACTTGGATAACCTTGATAGCTATAAAACATACACTTTTTCTGTTATATAACTAAAAATTGTTTAAAAAAAAAACAAGTCCAGAAGGTAGGTATAATGCTGGTGAAATGTTTAAACTTATGTACATATAATTACGTAATTATATGTCCAGAGTGACTTACATAAAAATTTAACTAAATCCCAAGATTACTGCTTTTTAAAACTCTTCAAAATTGGGTAAATATTATCAAATGCCTCATAGATTTCTTCTCTTATTTTGGCACCTGTTAATACAACCTTTCCTGAGACAAAAATAAGCAAAACAATTCTTGGCTTCACCATCCTGTAAATGAGTCCAGGGAAGAGTTCTGGTTCATAGGAGCTGAACTGTCCATGTGTAAGCACTAAACCTTCCAGTCTTATTGGAAATTTAACATCACAACTTCCGACCATGTTTTGAATTTTGAAGTCCAAAAACTTTGCCTGAAATAAACAAATACAATGATTTTTTTTCTGCTAGAAATGTTGTTGTAGATCCAGAATGATTAAAAAATCTACTTACTACAAATCCAAGTTTCTGGATAATTCTAGCATATTTCCTTGCAGCCAATCGGGAGTCTTCTTCACTCTTAGCTCCGGTGCAGACCATCTTTCCAGATGAAAATATAAGTGCTGTGGTCCTGGGTTCTCTGATTCGCATGATTACTGCTGCAAATCTCTTAGGGTTATATTCTGCATTGCGAGCATGGAGTGCTATCTTTTTCAGATCTAATTTGCAGTTCAGGTTGACAGTTGAAACAATGTTTCTGCAAAATAAATTAACAATTTACTACATTGTCTCTGCCGCTAGCACTTATTTTAAAGAATAATTTGTTTATTCATAATGATGTGCTCAGCCTAAAAACGTTGTGGACAGACATAGTTTCTCATTTATGTAAGGATGAATTAATAGTGATGTAAATAACTTACTGTAACTGGGGAAGTATACCAGGATCTGAAGAAAGTGGAGTTGATGGGGTCATCGGAGCTGGACTAGCCTGGCTGAGCAGCGGCTGTCCTGCTAAGCTATTACTTGTTATCATTGGAGACATCATGTTTTGCTGAAAAGTTTGAATGAAGTTAGTTTACACACATAATAAATTAAACTTTAAAGCAAACCAATAAGCCACCACAAGTGTAAGGGTAAATGCGTTTTATGAATTTGAACATTGCCAGCAAATTAGTCTTCTAGCTTATCAGTTGAACAGGGGAAGTTACTATCAGAAAATTAATTTCTGTTTTTATGATATTACTAAATGCTGTTTACAATCAGATACAGTGATGTGTTTTAGATCTCTCCATTTGCAGTAGTGTCCATTGAATTCATAATAATTTTGAGTGGTTTCATAAACTTTAACGGCAAAGCACAACCATTTTGACAACTAAATTGACCATTACTTGAGGTTTCAAAGTAAAGTACCAAGAAAATGGACCAAGTATAGGCACTGTTTTCTGAGTAAAGGTAACTTACTGGAGTTTGGGGCTGCATCATTTGTTGCGGAGTAGCATAGCTGGCTGTTGGAGCATATGTATGCATGCTTCTTTGAGGAGTACCAAGTAGTGAACCAAACCCTGCTAGTGGCGAGGAGCCCATGCTAGCCAGCGACTGCTGCTGTTGTTGCTGCTGCTGTTGCTGTTGGAATTGCTGGTGTTGCATAGCATGTGGTAAGATCTGTTGATCCTCCTCTGGCTGATGCAGGGGTGTACCAATTCCAATGCTGAACGGACTTGGTAGCATTTGATCCATGTTTGTAAGGTTTTTGTTACTGAAAATTTTTCATAAAACCCCGACTTTTGGCTTTCCAAACCAATACTTTTATTAGAAATACCTATATAATTTTTACCCTCTCGACGGAATTTAGAACAACAAAACAGTGTGGCCACCTCTAAATTTCAAAATTCTACCAGAACCTATGATACAGTGTTGCCAGGACCCATGAGTCGTAAGTTTCGTTTCGTGTCTTGTACTGTTTTTTTAACTATTTATTTATTTAATTCGGATTGCCATCAGCAAAACTTTATACAATAGAAATTAAAATAGAGACAGAAAGCTAATAGGCATTCGCTAATAGAATTATAATAAACTACACTAAAAATTTCCAATATTTTTTTTTCTAGACTGCTACTATACTGTTTTTTTGTTTTGGGGGTCGGAGGTAAATTGATATCGGCAAAATGGCGGAATATAAAGCAATCTATGATGTCTAACTGTGTATTTTAATCATATGATTTATCAGACTCTAGCTTCATTTGGTCGCATTGACGACAATTTTAAAAAATATATAACAAAGTCACGCTTAGGCGGCGCGGGAGGCGGATAGTGACGTCGAAAACATTAATACTCTAAGGCAGCGGTTCTCAAACTCGTTTTGGACATTGAAATATTTGACAGAGCCCTAAAATAAGTTTGTTGCCTAAATGAAAAAAATAAAACGCTAAGTGCGAGTTGGACTCGCGCACTTTTTTCATTGCCCGCTACACTTAAAAAAAAAATAAGTAATAAAAACTATAAAAATAAATACAAAACTTTCTACTTGAATAAAGTGAACAATAGAACTTCTTAAACATAAAAAAATTACGAACAGAAATTTTTAATTAAATAATTGAATCATCCTGTACCTAACTTTTGCTTACAAAGCTGTTTATGCCTTGTCAGGCAGTGCAGTCGCACTCGTGCATGTGCAACTAACTGTGTCACACACACCTGTTTGCTCCCTCCTGCAACGCACGATGAGGCTATCGCTAACCCAGAGCGAGCGAGAGGGAGTGAACGTGAAAGCCGATGCAGTAGGTACAGTAGGCCTATTAATACTAACAGTATGCCTTTAAGTATAGTTACCTAGTTATTTTATTACTTACACTTAGATTACAAATAAAATTAAAACTAATGTGAGTACCACGACAAACCTCACAAAGTTTATATGGTACAAATTATAGAATATACTGTTATTGTAATTGTAATAAATAAATTAAAAAATACATAATAATAAATAAAAATAAAAAACAAAAAAAAAACTAACGGTTCCGTTTAATTGTAAGACCTTGTTTCTTGTCAAATAATTATCATGATTCTAGCTAGGTCAACATGAAGTAGGTACCCTGTGTATATTTTGGTCGAGGGAGATAATCAATAATTATTATTTTTCTAAACTTATAATTATAAAGAGGAAATATTTGTATTTTTGTATGTTTCTAACGAATTAACTCAAAAAACAACTGCAGCGATTTCAAAAATTATTTCACCATTAGAATGCTATATTATTATTCCTGAGTAACATATGATAATTATATTTATAACTTGAAAAAATTAATCTCGACATAAACTTCAATAATGTTACCCAAGGTGTAACAAAATTTGCCATAAATTGTCTATCATCGCATGCGCTGCGGAAACTTTTGATGATAGAACAAAAAATGGTCTAAAATATTAAAGAACACATCAATATCTACAAAAAACTTCGAAATACCATATGCCTAACTATTGTAGTTATGTCACTATAACTACTTGTTTACATTTTAAAAGTTGATAGAAATGCCGACCAAAATCTGACCATGTTATCCATACCTTTGTATTAATCCTTATCCAAATAAATCATTTCGTATGTAAGATTGTTTCAATACCTGTAGATTACTTTTAGAATTATTGAAATTGGACATTCCATTCAAAAGATATTACGAATTTTAAAATGTAAATCTAAACAAAATACTAATAGAAAAACAAATAAAAATTAAAAGTAAAACAGAAAGTAGAGGCATACCAGTGCTAATCCCGCTGCTAGGTTCCTTTTACCTATATACAATTTATTTACAAAACTAACGGTTCTCAACGTTGACATAGTCACATGATTTTATAGCAAAAGAACGTATCTTACGTATCTTCTCTGTTACCTTTCACGCTTAAACGGCTAAACGAGACTTAATAAAATTTGGCAGGGTATAAAACGGTATCTCGGACATAGGCTACCTGAAAAGCATTTGCGAAGCCGCTGCTGGTTGAAGCTAGTCATAAATAAACGAAAATAATTATGTACTAGTGACTGGTGAAATTTCCAAAAATTATTAAAATATCGGGTTTGACCTACTCAAGAATATCAGCGCACTCGCACTGGGCATGTGTCCTTTCGCTCTTATTGAATTTATTTCGCTTCCTAGGAGCAAGTAGATATGTATTCTTGAACTCACCTGCGCCTATCCCTCTCTACAGAAAATTAAAAGGTAGTATAGAAGTAGGTTTGTTCCGTGGACCACTACGCGCCTCACAGTAAGCGAAAAACAAAGATTGTGTAAGTACAAGTACCCACTTAAAATTAATATGATTATTGACTGTCTAATAATTTAATATAATCGTATAATGTATAATTTTCTCTGCAACCTTGTTTAGTTACGAAGCCTATAATTTTTAGGGTTTTGAAGATCGAAGATCGGTTTCAAAACCCTTATGGTCTCGCTTTGTCTGTCCTTTTTTCCCTCCTTAATAACTCAAAAACTACTGCAGCTATCAACTTGAAATTTAAAATAATAATACATTTTGTGCGCCTGTACAGATTTAGAGAAAAATAAATGAAAAATGAAAATGAATATTTTCCATACAAATTGTGATGCCGAAATTTTAAGAGATACCTACAGAGTCATATGGGGTATCAAATGAAAGATACCATTTTGTACATTTCAAAATATTTTTTGAAATTTTTGTAGGTTTCATACGTTTTAAAATATTTCGAAAAAAGTCGAAAAAATGCCCATTCCCCCCCCTATCTCCGAAGATTGCAGAGCGATCCATGTAAAATGTATGGAGTGTTTATAGACATGGATCTATATTTTACAGGAAAAATATAGAGAAGTTTGAAAAATGAACACTTTTTGAAAAATGGTCAAAAAGGGGAGGAATAATTTTCAAAAGGGGGGGCTACCTCACCGAGTGGGGTATCAAATGAAAGGTATCGGTTTGGACATTTCAAAAAAGTTTTTGAAATTTCTGTAGGTTTCATAGTTTTTGAAATATTTTGAAAAAAGTTGAAAAAAAACCCACCCCCCCCCTATCTCCGAAGTTTGCCGACCAATCCATTTAAAATGTATGAAGCGTTTGTAGATATGGATCTTTATTTTACAGGAAAAATATAGAGAAGTCTGTAAAAAGAATACTTTTTGAAAAATGGTCTAAAAGGAATAATTTTCAAAAGGGGGGCTACCCCACGGAATGGGGTATCAAATGAAAGGTATCGGTTTAGACATTTCAAACCAGTTATTCAAATTTCTGTAGCTTTCATACTTTTTGAAATACACGAAAAAAGTCGAAAAAATTTCCATTACCCACCTTAACCGAACCACCAATATAACCGAAGCATGCAGAGAGATCCATCTGAAATGTAGGTTGGTACCTACTATTCTTAGGTATTCGTTAAATTGCGAAGTCTCTAACCAGTACTTTTGGTACATATTTGTTGACAAACGTTCAAAACCCTAGGCGCGCGAGTTACACTCGCACTTGACGGATATTGTTTATATATGATCAGTATTGTCGCGAAGCCCTGGGGCTCAGCTGAGCTCACTTTGAGAATGGCTGCTCTAAGGGGAAAAAAAGTGGTTTCTAGTTTAGTTTATGAAGAAATCCGGCAATTTTGTCTTAACTTTTCGATTTAACTTCCAGCTAAATCCTTAAAATTTTATACCTTGGTATTTTAGGTATTTAGCTTTTCGGTCAGTAAATAAATAAGACGTGCTTCAGCATTTTTGTGAATTTATCCCTTGAGGTATAGGAATTCCGTTACTTAGTTTCATAATTAAAGCCATGAAATTGATAGGTATTTCTAAATTGATAGTCTATTGCTTGATAGAAAATTACGTGTCCAGCGTTTTTTTAAATTCAACCCAAGAATGTGAAAATTTGCATTTCTAAGGATCTAAGTTCATTGCAAAGTACCTAGTGGACGTGGTGGTACTGAGAAGTAGAAATTCACCTGCTGTAAACTTAGCTTGTAGTACCTACCTAAAGAATATATTTATGTTTCCTGATAAACCTAACTAACCTTCCAATGAGTAGGTATGCCGTGTAAAAGTGCTCCTGAATTGAATCGAAATAATGAGCCGAAAGTATGGAATTCCTGGTTCTTTGGGGGGGGGGGGCATGGCTCTCATGCCCCCCCCCCCTCCTGTATCCGCCATTGAGGGGTACATTTTCATAAAAAATACCAGCTCTCTTTTAGATAATTGGTTTAGCGTGAGGAGCGCCTATTGTCTGATGCCATTTAAACGATATAATATCGATAAATTCGATAGAGAAAACATACAATATAAATCTTATTTACTGAATTTCTGAAATCTTCTAAAAAGTAGAAAATTCATTAATGTGTCAGCCCAAACCTCAGAAAAACGATCCTATGGAACTGCCGTTAATGTTCAATTTGACACGGAAGCAATAATGGACTACCGGTCTCTTTCTCACAACAGTGATTTTACGTTATGAAAAAGCATACACACTCTTTTTGTCAGCGCCCTCTTCCTGGTTTCGATGACATTTGCGCCATATTATATTAGTCTACGGTTTTGTTTACATGTGAGGAGATGTCATTGTGAGATATTTATGTTTTCCCCGTGTTTTCGACTTATTTATTGAGCCAAACTGTGATATTAATTGAAAATCATATAGATGAGGTACCATGAAGTGTTCTGTAGCATGCTGTGGCCTATGCCAAAGCAAAAACAGGCCGAATCTAACCTTTCACCGGCAAGTGGCTAACATTTTGTTAAACTGTTGTCTTTTGTATAGTGTATTTGATATAAAGTGTATAAAAACCTGTTATTTTGAATCATCTTTGTTGTGAGCTGTAGAAACCCGCAATATTCTCAATATTTCATTCACATCGAAAACATAAAAATCGTTGCTAGTGTCGAACATCATCGAACATCGAACGATATCGATAAATTAGGTAAGGTCTGTAGTCACATAATATATATTGCAGGGTTTGTTGCAAGGAAACTGTCACGAAATTTAAAATGTTCAGTCTGTGAGTCATTGTTGCGTGGAGACTCTCAAATTTATTCAAAGTCATTAATTACATACAAAACACACGGGGGCCTTAGTTATCCTTCGAAAGAACTAGAGAAAATCTGTCTGAAAACCGAGAAGATACTAAAAAGTAATTTCAGGAAAATTAACAATGAAAAATATTATCTCCACACATATTCCTTATTAATAGAGAACATTGAAGAATGTTCGAAAATATTCTCTTCCGACTCCAGCGAACATGATTCAAAGCATCAACTTTTATTAATTAAATCAGTTGTAAAAACTTATCTTGACATAAGATTCAGATATTTCGGTAAAAAGACAACAGAAAAAAATTATTTTAGGAACTATTTTAATAAGATTATTTTATTTCGCAATGAATAACATTATTTCTTATCTGGTAGGTACCTTACATTACTTTTTTCAGAAAAAAAGTATAATTGTTTTTTTTTTTTAATTTTATCTTTGAAAATAAATGATTGTATAAAAATTTATTGTGTTTGTTGTTTACCTATGATAGTTATTAAAACATATTCTGCTCTTGCTTCACCTCCGGTAAACCCTCGGATCCAGCTCTGATTCTGAAAATAAGGGTTTCCTTCGATTTCTCCGGGATTCCACTATCCGATCCTGACTTGGTTCAATGGCACTACCTCAGAAATGCGCTCTTCATAACATAGTATAAAACAAAGTCGCTTCCCGCTGTCTGTCTGTCCTTCCCTATGTATGCTTAAATCTTTAAAACTACGCAACGGATTTTGATGCGGTTTTTTTAAATAGATAGAGTGATTCAAGAGGAAGGTTTATATGTAGGTATATTACATGTATAATATAGTAGAGGCACACTGACAATTTTAGAGGTTTCCGTGCGAAGCCGGGGCGGGTCGCTGGTATGATATAAATGTAAATATATTTTCCCGTCGCCTATTAGTAGTTTGTCCTGACCTTATTTTACAGTGGCGCCAACTGATAAGCACAAAAATGGTAGCCCTCGATTAAAAAGACAAGCTCGTCCATCGATATAATGTTATCGACTAGACGAACAAGTGAACATCCCTAATCCGCCATGTTTGTCAACCGATTTGTTTACTTAGGTATCCAGGCAAAGTACATGCTTAGGGCAGTTCCATAGGATCGTTTTTCTGAGGCCCAAACCACCTCAAACAAAAAGAGTGACATGCATGTCAATTTTTGACAAACCATCGTGTCTGTCTCTGTCAGTATCAGACTTGACAGCCACGCACAACAGCGTGGTTATCTTTCTCACTTTCTCAGGGTTTTTTCGGAACACTATCTTACATTTCTGTAATTCCTTAAAAAAATTGTAAATAGATTGTGGATTGCTGTTACCTATAATAATGGCTGAAACTATGAAACAAACTGTTGCCGGAATACTGAAGACTATAGAAAGGTAAACAAATCATACGGTTGCCACTATCAACCTTAGGTTTCTCTCAGTCAAATGCCTAAAGTACCTAGCTGTTAAAAGTATAATTTTCTTTTCGTTTTTCAGGTATAACCCAGCTAACCTCCAAACACTCGAGCGATATGTGGAGCTGCAGTCGAAAGAGAACACATACGATCTGGAAGCCAATCTGGCTGTGCTAAAACTATATCAGTTCAATCCTGAGAAGTTCAACGCCGATATCACATGCCAAATCCTTCTAAAAGCACTGACTAACTTCCCGCACACTGACTTTACACTGTGCAAGTGTCTGCTCTTGGAATCTGTGGTAAGTGGAATCAGACTTGCACAGGGTAGTAGATAGATAGATAGATAAAAGATTTATTCGACACTGCAGAACATAATACAAAAAGATCACAATAATTAAGGCACTACTTAACATACCACAGACACTGAATAGTTTTTTGATGGAATAAAGCTTGGGAACAATAAATAATACTCAACCATTTAAGAAATGGGTACAGATTTGTAAAAATTGTGTGTGTGCTGCAGTCTGTCAAAAAGGCAATAGCTCAGCGAAAAGCTTTGCTCGAACAGCAAAACACTGATTTTCAGTATTACCCTTTTAAGGTGACCAGAAGAACGAAACACTAACAAAACAAATAAATGTGTGATTGCATGCAATTAAGTATTTAAGTCACATGAGAATACATATGGGTCGGTGTTTATGTGGCGGTACAATTTAGTCGTAGGTATACTGTACTCTAGCTGGAATTAGGAACCATTAAAGAAGTAGAAGTAGCAGCTAAGTGTTTCCTATCTCTGGCAAACGAAGCGTTTCGGAATACCCTCGTTTTGTTTGTGTAACAGAAAAAGTTTGAGATGTGATTTGAAAGTGAATTTAGTGTTGAGATTACATAAGGGTGGAGGTATATTGTTCTAACACTTCGTTGCCAGATATCGAAATCTACCTTTAAACGCTGCTGTTTTATGGCTATGATACAGGAGTGCTGATTTAATTGACCGCAGGCCTTGAGTGGTATTTGTAAATTTTAGCTTAGAGTCCAGGTATTCAGGTTTATTGAATTTGACAACATCAAAAATCAGCCCCCCAAGGTGCAACTCTCTACGTGATTCCATGTTGAGCATAGACATTTTGTTCAAGTAAGGAGTAATGTGACACTGAGACGGGATAGTGAAACAGAAACATGCGGTCTGCACACCCTGTACCACTTGCTGAGTACGAGCCAGCAATCATGGACCAAACACTGCGTCACCATAATTCAACCTAGACAGAATCAATGCTTCACAGACAGCTATGTGAGAGGCCTCTGAGAGCTGATTGCTGATGTTATAAAGCACTTTAAGATCATAAAAACAATTTTTCACTAAACTAAGTATGTGATTCTCGAACCTAAGCTGGCTATTGAAGATAACGCCCAAGTTCCGCGCCTCATCCACCTAGTAACTATTGTTAACTCATGATCATGATACCTACTATATAGTTATCCATTCTGATGATTGGACTCTTAGTTTTTGTTTGTGTGTAACTTTTAGGTATTTTTATGTCCTAAGTATTTAAATGAACCTTAGCTATCTCAACAGTAAAGAATGAATACTATCTCTAAAACTTTTCCTTTTCTTTCAGACTGAGAATGAAACAATATCTCAAATCAAATACTTGGCCGATATCCTAGAACAATGCGACTTCGCCCAGTTCTGGAACAGAGTGCACCAGATGCCAGAGCTCTGCAACCGTATCAGTGGTTTCCATGATTCTATCAGGAAGTTTGTCTGTCATGTTGTTGGCATCACCTTCCAGACTATTGACAAGAATAATCTAGCAAACTTGCTTGGAGGTATTGATGGTAAGTAAAGCAATAAAGAATTCTTTATCTTTTGAAACTCACTGTGTGCCTTTAAAGCTAGCAAAGTCAATGTTATTTTCTAATTGCAAAGCTAATCTAGAGAAAATAATTCTTCTTTTATTTAGATTTCCCATTTAACTTAATGAATGATTAAAATGATAATTATTATTTGTACAGATGTGACCCTAAAGCACTGGGTGAAGAAATATGGCTGGAGAGATGATGGCAACCTGATCTTCATTGCCAACCAGGATGAAAACATCAAGACCAAGAACATTACAGAGAAGATTGAGTTCGAACACCTTGCGCCCCTCATGGCTCTGTTGTAAATATTACACATTTTTTTACCTAAAAAATATGATTAAATATGTATTGTAACAATCAGTAATTTCTCTTTCCCCAAATTGCTAGTAGTTTAGTTAGTTTTTTACTTAGATTTAGTTAATTTATGGAATTCTTTGGGTAGATTTGGTACTGAAATAGTAATACAAGTCACATTTATTATGAAAACAATTTATTTTATCACATTAATTGACTTAGCCACTTATGACAAAACCTAAGCTAATTTTTCTAAAGAGTTTCAGTTACTTTTCTTTTACTTGACTTCAAATATAAGAAATACCTAATAAGATTAAAAGTATCATAAAAGGATAATTACTCTTTCTTTCCATGGCTATATCCAAATTCTTTGCCTCCAGCATGGCCTCCCTTCTTCCCATGATCATGGTGATGTGCATGATGTTCCTCATGCCCATGGTGGCCCTTGTGACCTTTGTGGTCCTTATCGTAATGACCTTTATCATGATGCCCCTTCTTTCCATGATGTTTTTCGTGATGTCCCTTCTCATTGTGTCCACCCTTCTTATGGTGTCCTCCCTTCTTGTCGTGGTGTCCATGGAAATCACCATGTTTGTGGTGATGTCCTCCTTTGTGGAAGTCGTCGTAGAATTTGTGCTCCTTGTGATACTCATCTTTATGGGATTTGTGGTGGTAGCCAGTTGTTTTCGAGCCCTTTTTGTGGCCTTTCTTATGTCCAAACTTGCCGCCTTTGTGTCCGTGAGCGGCCTCGTCGTGTTCGCCGTGGTGGTCGTGCTCGTCGTGGTGTTTTTTCTTGAGGCCTTCGTGCTTTTCGTGGTGGCCTTCGTCGTGGTGTTTCTCGTGGTGGCCGTGGTCGCCTTTGTCGTGATGATGGTGAGATTTGTGGCCTTTCTCGCCTTTCTCCCCGTGTTCCTCATGATGCTCTGCTTTGTGTTCATGGCCTCCGCCCTCCTCGTGGTGACTTTCCTTCGCCTTTTTGTGTTCCGTCCCGGCGGATACTAAATCCTTGGATACGCTACCTTCTGGTGCCAGGTCCCCGCCCGCAGCTGTCAGGTCAGAGATGGATTTCAACTCTACATTCTCATCTCGTAGCTTGGATAGCTTTCGAGCGTGAGCCAATAAAGCGGTACACGTGAGTACCGCTAATAGTAAGAGAAGCCGCATATCTGAAAAAAATAACCATTTGACTTACGTAGCTAAAATTAATAACACTATTTCAAATAACGATAAACTGCTTTTCATGTTACTCAGTAGGTACTCACCGATTGGTGGCTAAACGCACAATGTTTCGAGAGTTTTTACGGTTCGAATTTATAGAAAGAAACCGATTTCAAGTGATCTCGATTACAGTTCGATCTTTAGTAATCACTCAGGTTTCTGGACGAGTGGCTACGGCGCGGTGACGACACATCGTGCAATGCTCTCAACTCAACTAAATTCGTTCCGTCCAGCTGATCACAGTTAAAGATAGACTTGAGTAAAAATAGATTGTTCGTTTTTTACCTGCTATTAGTTGACGCGTGAACTTTCTTGTGTCGTATGCACCCACTTGTATGATCTACTGTTCCCAATAGGTACCTATCCGTTGAACCCGCTTTCCTTTGGTGATTAAAAAGTACAGTTAAATTTAAAACAATTGCATTTTATTTACAACGAAGTATCTATTAAATAACAAAGACTTAACAACGTTAAAAATACTGGCTAAATCAGTGCTTGCCGTGGTGGAATCCCCAGTGTTTATGGTCCTCATGTCCGCCCTTCTTGCCGTGGTCATGGTGATGATGATGGTGCTCTTCGTGTCCGTGGTGGCCCTTGTGTCCCTTGTGGTCTTCATCGTAGTGGTGTTTATCGTGGTGTCCCTTCTTGCCATGATGCGCTTCATGGTGTCCAGAATGGTGGTGACCGCCCTTCTTGTGACCGCCTCCCTTCTTCTCGTGGTGTCCGTGGTGGTCGCCGTGCTTGTGGTGTTTGCCTTCCTTGTGGTGGTCGTCGTAGAAGTGGTGGTCCTTATGATACTCGTCCTTGTGGTACTTCTTGTGGTATCCGTCGGTGTGTTCGCCTTTGTCGTGGTGTTTCTTGTGTCCGTGCTTTCCTCCTTTGTGATGGTGTCCGTGCTCGTGGTGCTTTCCGTGGTGGTCGTGCTCGTCCCAGTGCTTCTTGTGTCCGCCGCCGTGTTCAGCGTGGTGTCCCTCGTGGTGGTGTTTTCCGTGGTGGCCCTCGTCTCCCTTATGGTGGTGATGATGTCCCTTGTGCCCCTTGTGCCCCTTCTCCCCGTGCTCGTGGTGATGGTGCTCGTGGTGCTCCTTGCCGCCGCCCTCCTCGTGGTGGTGGTGGTGTTTGCTGGCCGCGGCCACGAGATCCGTCTCCCCTCGATCGAGCTCTCGACCGGAGCAGACTAGGACGCATCCTAGTGCGATAAGGGCGACTAGCGTCCTCATTTTCACCGCTGGTCACTTGCTTTGGATCTGATATCTGGGAGTGAACTGACTTCCATCAGGCTGAGACACTATTTTATATGATAAGGTTGCTGGTTGCGAGTGAAACCATCGGGCAAGGACGCCACGCGGCAAGTCACGCCTAATTACTGCTGATCATTGCGACAGATGCTGACCAAACCGATACGCATTGTGTTGTATCAGACAATAACAATAAGAAAACATAAACCAATCTAAGTGTTATTGACACGCTGCGCTGCGGTAACTATCTATGTACTAAACCACAAACAAAATCTAGTAATTTATCAACATAGGTTTGTACCTCAGAGAAAAGAGCTTTGTAGCTCTTCCCCTATTCTACATACGTGCGTGCAAGGTAGGTATACAAATCGAAAATAAAAATTTATAAAATAACATACCTGTTGAATCGCTCGATATTAAAAACAATAGTACCTACAGGTACCTATGTAAGTTATGTAACGTATTAAAAATATTGATACTGCAGCTGACTGCAGTGTCTGATAGCTGCATGCATTTGAACGTGATACTCTTGTACCAAAGCTACATTAAGTCTTCGTGAGGTTCTGAACACCGCGTTAGCGAAGTTCATAATTAATCTTTAGGTGTACTCAAACTTCGCAAAGCTATTAACAGCATGGTATTATAATAGGTAGGTTCTATCGATATCAAACTGTTGAAAGGCTAATAAAAGTACTGACCCACCTCTACCAAAACTCTTCATCTATACTTTCGAAGCTCTCATCTCAACATTATGACGAACACGGACTTTGTTTTACGTATACTGCGGCTCTCAGACAATATAGGGTGACTTGGCCTCACAACTCCTCAACCGAAGTTTTGATCGAAGTTTCAACAGTGAAGAATACGATGAATACGAGATTATGATGCTTAGTCCGTGCCATGATACAAATTCAATTACATAATGCAACGCTAGTGAGTTAGTAATAGTAATTCAATGTGCAACGCAACGTATCTACCTAAACCACTAGGACGCTTTTAAAATTTTCCGTTGCACGACACGGCACGTTTTTATCTTCATGGTAAAATGAAAGGAAGCAAAGCGTCCGCTTTGCTTTTGACATAGGTAGATACTTTTAGTTAACAAAACAATTAATTTTATGTATCAAAGTGTGAAATGTAGATTTTGTGTTGATGATGATACAGAAGAGTAAGAATAATAAATAGCGACAAACATGTTATCTAATCGTCAGCAACGCTTATTATGAATTACACCTACATTTATTTGGGTAATTCGTTTGCTAGTTTTATGGCAGACGATCCACTTCTTACTTTAATTATAATAAATTTATTTGAAAATCGTGAATTATCTCAACTTTCCGAAAAAAACATCGCTTGCTCTGCGTGAAAACGCACCAAACAAATAAACATAATTGCTGCGAACTTGGGAAACATTATGTATCTATTTTTAGCAGATTTACCTACGAGTAGTTGTATGTGCGTGTGAAATACGTTTTTTTAAATTGAAATAACTAAACACAACCACAAATAACATAGGTAATTAATTACAAAACAAAACATCAAAAGAAAGCTACGCACTATTAGAGTGGTGTTTGTTAGAAAGCTACGCACTATAAGAGTGGTGTTTGCTAGAAAGCTACGCACTATTATAGTGGTGTTTGTTAGAAAGCTACGCACTATTAGAGTGGTGTTTGTTAGAAAGCTACGCACTATTAGAGTGGTGTTTATTAGAAATAATAAATAAATAATGCTGGACAATTCACACAGCATTATCTAGCCCCAAGCTAAGCAGAGCTTGTGTTATGGGTACTAGATAACTGATATACTTAATACAATACATTACATAGATAGATATTTTTATTATACATAGAAAACACCCAGACCAACGGAACTAATTTCTGCAGATCGTACACAAATTTGTTCCGAGGCGGGGATCGAACCCGCAACCTCCTGCGTCGCAGGCGGACCTTCGCCCGCTGCGCCACGGAGGTCGTCGAAAGCTACGCACTATTAGAGTGGTGTTTGTTAGAAAGCTACGCACTATTAGAGAGGTGTTTGTTAGAAAGATAATTGTCCTATTTTTAACGGACTTCAAAAAAGGAGGATGTTCTCAAATCGTCTGTTTTTTTATGTATGGATGTTACTTGATATCTCCTTCGAATTGGTCCCATAAAAATGTTATTCCCGAGATATTGCTTTTTATCCCGTAAAGCTAAAAAAAAAACACAATACTTTTGAAAAATCACGACTAGCTACAACAATTTTGGTGATATCTTCGCCAACTCATAAAAGATTTTGATGAATCTTTCGTTGTTGTATATGTGGTCCCATAAAAGTTTGTGTCTCTCGAGGAATTGATGATGCGTAAGTAAAAACATCATCACATGATAATTTTCATAATCACGGTAACTAATGGTTTCCATGGCAACGGGAGTAAACAAGAGGTCTACCTACAAAAAAAAAAATTACAAAGTTGTCGGATGGCGGATGGCATAAGTAAGACGCATCGTCCGTCGCGCGTCGTCGAGCTATAGTGCAGAAGAACATGTATGGAAGTAGTCGTTCGATGTTGTCGTTTCTTTTGATGGAATCGAAATGTACCTATGTACATTGTCTACCAATAATCTACCTATACGTTAAAAACAAATCACGTGACACATCTAAGGCTTATGTCAAACCCATACATTTTTGGACTTTTCTACTATCGCTTTCGATAATCGATTGTTACATTGTCTACTAGCCCTTCAGAACTGAACATTATTGTGTACGACATATTATAACGATGCTCGTAAGTAGCTATAAGTTGTTACATACTATAAAGTTTTCGTAAATAAATATGAATAAATAAATAATGCTGGACAATTCAAACAGCATTATCTAGCCCCAAGCTAAGCAGAGCTTATGGTTTGGGTACTAGATATCTGATATACTTAATACAATATACTTTAGTAGATATATATTTTTTTATTATACATAGAAAACATCCAGAACACCCTGAACAAATATCTGCAGATCGTACAAACATTTAGAAGAACGGGAATCGAACCCGCAACCTCTTGCACCGCAGGCGGACCTTCGCCCGCTGCGCCACGGAGGTCGTCTGTATGTACAAATGTATCTATAAATGTAACTAGGCAAATGTTAATGATAATAATTGCATTAGATATTTTTTTTTTTCAAGCGAGTTTATCTTAAACTTTAGTATAATAAAGATAGACAAATGGAAAAATATAGAAAAACAACCTTCCGTTTACGGCTCACTTCGACCCAAGTTCACCAAACGATTGGTTAAATTTTAAACAGTTATTTTGCATTTTTTGATAACAGTTTTCATTTCATTCATATTTAAACGTCAAAGTTAACCGACGAAGCTGCCTAATTGAACGATTATCTTTTGGTGAACACAGACTTAAGGCTGGTATTCAATTCACCGCTAGATAACAGGACGGACAATTAACAGCTACTTCGGATATCGTAAACGTTTGATGTTTGAAAACTTCTAAAGAACACAAATACCTAAAATCGACAGGTTTTTTGTTAATGAGATGTGCTACGAAGTGCTACGGTGGTGCTACGAGCAGTTTTATACTTGTAGAATAGGTGTGTTCTACTAAAGAATAAAGAACTATTGTAGTTACTAAAGTAACATAATAACTAAATTGGTTCTACTATTAAATTGGTTCTACTATTTGATAGTAGAACCAATTTAGTTATTATGTTACTATTTTTTAGTAAGTTAGTTAGTTGTAGTTAGTTAGTTTTTTATAGTTAGTTACTGTTTTTAGTTATTACGTAATCACACTAATCACACTATCACATCACACTAATATTATCAATGCGAAAGTTTGGATGGATGGATGTTTGTTACCTCTTCACGCCAAAACTACTGAACGGATCGAGCTGAAATTTTGCATACAAGTAATTCTAATCCTGAAATCAAACATAGCCTTTTATCCCATAAATCAGTCCCATGGAATAGAAATCACCTTTAAACGTTTCCATAGAAAAAATGCGTGAGAAGCCGCGGGCATAAACTAGTCTCTTTATAAACGACTTCGAAAAAAGGAGGAGGTTCTATGCTGGGCTGTACTGATGTTTTAGGGTTTCGAGATCGGAGATCGGTGTCGAAACCCATATAGTCTCGCTTTGTCTGTCCTTTTTTCCCTCCTTAATATCTCAGCAACTACCGCAGCTATTAACTTGAAATTTAAAATTTTAATACATTTCGTGCGCCTGTGGGGTATCAAATGAAAGGTTCGTCCATTTCAAAACAGTTTTTCAAATTTCTGTAGGTTTTAAACTTTTCGAAATATTTTGAAAAGAGCGAAAATTTACTCATTCCCACTTTTTCCACAAACTTTTTTCACAAACTTTCGGCTTTATAATATTAGTAGGATAGGATTAGTAAGATGTTGATTGAGTAAAATTATTTTACTAACAAATGATGATCGGAAGGTCAAATAGTTCAGGTAAGTACTTAATTCGATAGTCCTATCTACGTATTTTGACTTTCCTTAGTTGGGATGTAGTCGTATTAAAAGTAAAATTAGAAATTAATATTTTACTTGAGTACTAAAATATAAAACGTAGGTAACAAAAACAGGATACAAATTCGATAACGACTTAAAGTTATAACATTGGTGTTGGTCTTCAGTGCTTGCCGTGATGGAAGCCCCAGTGTTTGTGGTCCTCGTGTCCGCCCTTCTTGCCGTGGTCGTGGTGATGGTGATGATGCTCCTCGTGTCCGTGGTGGCCCTTATGTCCGTGGTGGTCCTCGTCGTAGTGGTGCTTGTCGTGGTGTCCGTGTTTCCCGTGGTGGCCCTCGTGGTGTCCGGAGTGGTGGTGTCCGCCCTTCTTGTGTCCGCCGCCGTGCTCCTCGTGATGCTTGTGATGGTGGTCGTGCTTGTGGTGCTTGCCCTCGTCGTGATGGCCGTCGTGGAAGTGGTGGTCCTTGTGGAAGTGATCCTTGTGATACTTCTTGTGGTATCCGTCGGTGTGTTCGCCCTTGTCGTGGTGCTCGTGGTGTCCGTGCTTGCCTCCCTTGTGGTGGTGTCCGTGCTCGTGGTGCTCGCCGTGGTGGTCGTGCTCGTCCCAGTGCTTCTTGTGTCCGCCGCCGTGCTCCGCGTGGTGTCCCTCGTGGTGGTGTTTCCCGTGGTGGCCCTCGTCTCCTTTGTGATGGTGGTGGTGTCCTTTGTGTCCCTTGTGTCCCTTGCCGCCGTGCTCGTGGTGGTGGTGCGCGTGATGCTCGTGGCCGCCGCCGCTGGAGTGGTGGTGCCCCTTGCTGGCCGCCACGGCCTGATCCTCCACCTCCCCCTCCGCCGCGCAGAGCGCCGCGAGGCACACCGCTCCAAAAACAAACAACACCCTCATATTGCCCGCTCTACCTAGACTTCCTTTGTTAGTAATCGATGGAAGGAAGTCCGGCTGTGACTGACCTCTGCTACTTTGATTGTCTATTTATATTATTGGCAGTGCAGTACTAGCGGTGGAGAAATATTCCGCAAGAGCCACCGCTGCACTGGTTCAAGGACCTGCAAAAACTTATTCTAAATAGGTACCTAAGTAAGGTTCCGATGGATAAAGCTATCATAAGGTTCGCTTAGATATTGATTGCCTGCATGAATAATGCCAATGTTTGAGTTGTAAGCGGGAAAGCGGGATCACACGGTCGATCGGGCTCCGAATAAAGCGAGCGCCGACATTCTATGCGCATGTAAATTCTACGGTTCATCAATGAGCTCTTTGTTGGGCTAGGAGCGCAAAAACTTCATTCAGAATATCACACACTTGATTGACAGCTCAGGCTCGATTGAAATTATCTGCTTAGTGGATCCTTTCGCGTTCGCTCGCCGCTATTTGGATAGCGTTAAACAATTCTTCCGAATGACTAGGCTCGGTTAATCCGCGCCCTTGTTGGCTCATGTCCGGGCCGCTTGCTGAATAGAGCGCCTGTTTGCCTATTCACTTTGATTATGCACGCTTATGAGTTCATCGCGGTCTTGTAAACACTCTCACAAATCTTACAAAGCGTTATTACTTGGAATTTTCTATTTATTGATATTTTATAGTGAATCGATTTTGAAAACGGGAGCTCTTTTATTGTCATGTTAAGCTCATAGACTCGAAACAACTTACAAGCCTACATTTAATAGGTCCCTGAAAATCTTTACAAAGGCAAATATCTCAAGTTAGTAAAATTACAAACTTGATATGAATTTGATGCAAACGAGCATCAATGTTTGTTTTTATGCAGCGAACGAATTCAGACTGAACTGAATAATTAAATCTGAATAATTTGCATGAAAAAGCTTAGTTACCTACTCAATTAAAACATGCCATAATGCACAATGGTCATGAACTCTGACAAGAAATTGATAATGTTTAAGAGACTTAGACTGAGTTAAAACATGCTTCTACGTTTTGTATGCTCGCTCTCACAAGATTGTTTCCTAGATAAGTACAAATACAATACAATAATAAGTAACTCTTTCTTTGCTAAACATACGTTCAGGCAATTAGCCGAGAAAATTTAACAAACAAATGTAAACGTTGTTGTGCCCCGTGAGGGTTCATTATGCCTTGTGTACCCACTATGACCTATCTACACCTATAAGTATGAACTCATATCATAGCAATACCTCAAAGATATAAATATTTAGGCATTTTTAACCTCCGAAGCAAAAAAATATAAGTTTATGTTATAAGTTTAACGTCTCTGTCTGTGTATCTGTGTCGTCTGTGGTATCGTAGCTCCCAAACGCATGAACCGATTTTCATTTAGTTTTTGTTGTGTCATAGATAATTTTATCCCGAGTGTTCTTAGCCATGTTTCATGAAAATCTGTCGGGGGTTTTTCAAATTTTTATTTTTGTTCTTGTTATACTTACTAGCTTCCACCCGCAGCCGCGGCTTTGCCACGTGTTTTCGGGATAAAAACTAGCCTATGCCCTTCCCCGGGATATTATCCCCTTGTCAAAGCTCCGTTCAGGCGTTTAAGAAGGAAACCTTAACGGACAGACAGAATAACGTACGTAAACGCATTTATAACCTCAGAATGGGGTAAATCGGATGTGTTCTATTTGTAATAATTTAAGTCCGTGAACTTGGAATAAATCAAGGCTCTACAACAAACGAAAACATTTAATTTCAGGCAAGTAAAAGAGATTGGGAGAGGTATTACTCAACTCTCTGTATCGGAGTAAGTTCACGACCGCCACGGTCCACTACGCGCTTTTCTAAAGGTTCGCTTACAACATAACCGTTTTCAAGGCTGCGGCCTTTAGAAGCCAGACACTTTTCTATGGGTGACGATGGTTGAATCTGTGTTACAGGCTTTCGTTTATTATGTAACGTATATTGATGGATATTTTTACGTAGCTTCTGCCCTCAACTTCATTTGCACGCTCGAGTGTGGATAGATATCTAATTCTGTATTGCATAGGCGTATAAAACAGTTCACGTCAGTGTGGCCTGGCCTTAATTGAAAGAAAGAAATAAAATTATTAAGTAACCACTGCACACAAAAAAACTTATAGCAATCAACTAAAATAAAGTTATTTCTATTCCTCTTAAATAGGTAAGTTTAAAAGCCTTTACGGCATTTATCAGGGGGGGGCCTGTGTCCAGCGGTGGACCAATATAGGCTGAGGAGGTGAGGCGGTAAGTTTCAAAGTTCTTCCGATTAGAGCAAGTGATTAAGTGATTATGTATCTAGCATTATGCTCATCAATTTGTTACGATACTATCCTGAAAGTTACATGACTGGCTACGAACCATCTTGCTACAAAATCACCAAATTAAATTAGGTCAGCCGTTGCGTTGGTTTGGGCGCATAAGGTCCCATTCGCAGAATGTTACATAGTCCCTTTTATAAATGTCCCTTTCTCAAAACGGCTTTTTCTTGTAGCCTACTTCATAATCTCTTCGTATTCATACAAGCTTTGCAACAAAGAATGAGGAAACAGTCAGTAGTATGAAATCTGACACGAGAGACCTAGTTCCAGTAAGACACAAAGTTAATGCGCTTACGCATCTAGGGCGTCTGCTTAGACGCATTAGACGCTAAGAAGTATAACTAACTCGACATGCCGATATCTTGTTAGGGCTAATGTTATTACCCCTGTAAACCAGATTTACCGGGTCCTGTTTCAAATAGTGATGAGATTATACTGGTAGCTATAATAATAATTTTATCTTTTATGCGGTGGGAATTCAATTTAAACTTTTGATTTTTGGGGACTTTCTTGTGGAAATATGTAGGTACTGTATATACGTAATGCCTTCTGCCTTCTGGTGACGGCTTAGATTTTTAAGAAATAAATATACTTAAGTGTAAATATTAGTTGTAATTGTTTTATCCTGTTATTGTAATTTTCTGCTAAATAAATTAAATGATAATAATAAATAATGCTGGACAATTCACACAACATCATCTAGCCCCAAGCTAAGCAGAGCTTAGATAGGATAACTGATATACAATACACTACATAGATAGATTTTTTTTAGTAGGTATATATAGTAAACATCCAGAATACCCTGAACAAATATCTGCAGATCGTACAAGCATTTCGGTACTTAATTAATTTAAAAAACAGTTGAATTCAACTTTGTCGTAGGTCGGCCACGGCAAAGTTGTTTTCAACTCTCTTTCAATGGTATGGTATTGTTTGTCTACCTACATTTACCATTTTATTTTACAAATACTAAGGCGGTAGAATTCCGTAAATCTGGAAGTTATGTATGTATGATGATCTCATAAAACTTACGTCCGTTACTTAGCCTAAGTATATATCCCACATATAAATATTAAAATGATAGAATTAACGACACCTAGAACTGTTATCCTATTAAGTTACATTATAATGTGTGATGATGTGAGATATTTGTGCGAAGACAACGCCAAAACTACTGAATGTGAAATTAAACATGTCAAAAATTTAAAGCTGTGATATGAGATGAGATAGAGATGTTTGTTATGTTGTCTTTATGAAACTAAAGAAAAGGATCGAACGAACACTTTGCATGCCTAACTTTATCTTGATTTAACATAGACTATCTTTTCATGTTATTTTATCCTGTTAAAATACGTTTAAAGGTACGAGAAAACTCTAGTTGATGGTATAATCGTTACCTACATACAAATATGTATAATGAATGCGGATTAAACAATGTGCGAATATGTTGTACCCATATGCGCGGTGGGGCTCTGGTACCAATTGTCGATTTGTCGTCGGGGCTGGATAATCCCCGGCATTGTTACCTATTTTAATGCGTATATCCATTGTGTGACGGGCCTGTATTAAGTTATACGCGGATAATCGCCGTATTATATGGAGTTAATTTTCCATTACAGCAATGGCAGCTGCTTACCGGGGAATAAAACCACGTTTGCTAGATGTAAATAAATACTTACATCGATTGATAAACGGTTTCATGTACTCCTTGTTACATTTTAAGCGACGTTCACATATTTTATGGTTAGGTAAAAATCTGATGTAAAAATGACTCCTAATTCATTTAGAAAAATATGTAGACAAGATAAAGACGTTAGAAGATGCAGTACTTTTTTACCTGTGATACAACAAGTTTAAGTAGGGATGTTTTGCTGGGTATTCATTCATGTAACGTTTTGCTCTGACATTTTATTTGCTTCCTTCTACCGGCGAAGGTGAAACTCTCAAATCTCACCGCCAGTCCACGATATCTACGATCGGATTTAATGCCTCTTTAATATCGAACCGCACTCACCCTGAAGATGTCCATCGGAATGTAGTTATAATTAATGATGGAATATTGGGATAGAATATTCTTTATTTCGGCACACACATATGTACATAGAAAGCATACGAAACTAAACAAAAAACAAGGAGTTTTTTTGTTATTATAGTGCGTAACCCCATATACTCAGGGTAATTTCTAAGAAATCAAATAATATCGTAAAATTTTCAACTTCGACGGGACCTGAACCCGTATCCTTCCGTACAGGAATGTGCTAACCAACTACACCACGAGGTCAAAGGAGTCGAAAATCTTTGGGACTTCCTACGTTCTCTAGCGCCGTTAGCTCCAATCCTACAGGGGAAACATTGAAGTTTATTCAATCCTGTTCAAAGACTAAAGTGATATTTAGTTCGTTTGAGAGGTGTCGCGTTGCGTAATTCTAAGGTTTTTTGTTATTATTACTTAGGGAAGGATGCGGGATCAAGTCCCGTCGAAGTCGAAAATATTTGCGATATTATTTGATTTCTTAGAAGAACAAGGAGGTTTATACCTACTAAATTACACAAATGGTGGACGTCCAATCGAGTTTTGCTCCCAAGATGGGCTCCCATGATGTTCGCTCAGCATGTGCTGAGCGATTGTCGCTCAGCGCTATTTGAATATTGGGATGGAGACGTTGGTGTTCTTCCAATACAAACAAGGTTCGTAGTTAACCCGCTCACGTTCATAATGCCCCTGTAATGGATTTGTTTCAAAATGCGAATAAGAGTTTGGTGACCACGAAAGATGCGCAAGTTTTGCTCGTACCTACCTCCACCTTATTTATTTAAACTGATGCATCGCGGATAAACAGTCATGCAATTTTGCAACTTTAAATGAAGTTTTGTTCCATTTAAATAGTACCCTAGATCACGAAACCTCATGAATAAAAAACCTACAAGTAGATTTTATTGAGTAATCTGTTCTTACTGTCACGCATCGGCGAGTGACCAATATTTGCCGGAACAGAACACCCTAAAGATGTTTCCGGCCAAAAGTATCGTATGAACTGTCCAAACAGTGGAGGGAAGCTTACGACACGAAATACACGGTAAAACATTCGGGCCGACCAACTCACTTTTCAAAGGTTTTGGAACCGGTTTTCGGCCCCTTTTTTCCATTTCAGATACAGAAGTTTACGAATCGCGCTGGGAAAGCGTTTAATCGGGCATCGATTGAGCTACGATCGTTTTTCCGTAGATAAGGATATAGCGGCCGAGCGGGGCTAATTAAATGATGTCTATCATAAAACAATGCATATAACAATAAGTACACAATTCTTGTATTGAGTGGCGTTAAAAGGGTGTTCTTCTGACTTAGCTAATCGAAAAATCAAGCAAGCTGTATTCAGTTAATTTGAGAAAGGTTTTTAACAACTTCACTGCGATGATCAATCTCAGGCGGATTGGTCATCGCAGTGAAGTATTGTGCCCAGCCAGGCAGTGTGACACAGCCTCATCTAGCCCCAAAGTATGTAAAGCTTTTGTTTTGGGCAGAGCTTATTGTGAGTTATTTGTATAAACACTTTATTCAAAAACAGAAATTAGGACCATTTCATCTTACTATCTTTTCATCATCTTTATAATTACTAAGGTTTTTTTGTTATTATAGCTCACACTCAGGCTAATTTCTAAGAAATCAAATAATATCGCAAAAAATTTCCTGAGGATTTTACTGCGGGAAGGATGCGGAAGTTCAAGTCCCGTCGAAGTCGAAAATTTTTGCGATATTATTTGATTTTTTATAACTACTGTTATGAAACTGCTTGTAAACTTATACTTTAACCAATTGTTGGTCAAATAAAATAAATTATTCGGAAGGAATATCCAGCCATGTAGCGTGTTTCACGGAGGCAGCCGGTCGGCAACGACACGACTAATTACATCAATTATAGGCAAACACGGCGGCTCAGGTTTCAGCTCCCACCTTTCCAAATATTTGCGAGTTGCGCTAGCCCGGTGCCCACCTAAGGGGCCCTTTCTATATTTTTTGTAACTTTGCTGTCCTATTGATGGTCAAATCGACGACTTCTTTACTTTGTTACCTACTAACTGATTTATCTTCTATTTTTTATCCTTCACTATTGTATGCTAATAGAGTTTGTCACGTTTTTTGCGACTGCAGACTGTTGCAAACAATCTTGGTAAGTAGGTGTTACTTCAGTAAGTACCTACCTAATTTTTTTGTGACCTTTTCTCATTGATGGTCATATCAGTGTCAGTCTAAGTATAGTCTAGTCCAGATAAATTATAACAGAAAAATTTTAGACGGAGGTACAAAATATTTTTTCCAAAGACCTGTCATGTTTTAAAAGATTTAAGTGATTTATACTAGTGTACGTAACTAATAGTAGTACTAGTGACTTTTTTCTAATTATTTGGCTGACTAAACTCTGTCTTCAACTTTTCGCAAAAACTGCAAAAAACATGGTGCTACGTTTTATTATTTTTGAGAAAAAAGAAAGGTAGACTCTTTTATTTCCCAAAATACAATCCAAGTAGGTACTTACTATCTCCTTGACATATTCAGATCCATTCTGCCGTTTAGTTGTGAAATCGTAGAATAAGCAAATAAACAGAAAGAGTTATAAAAGATACCTACTTTCGCATTTATAATTTTGTTTGAATAGAAGAATTACTTCAGAACAAAGATCGAAATAAGACCTCCCAAGACCAACACAAAAATAAAAAAGCATGAATCCTACCATCCTTTATCTCTACAAATCCCTACCAAAGCGATAAAAAAGCTAAAAAGACATGTTTGTTGTTCAGGCTGATTGTTGCACACGCTAGCATTGTATGATCGCAGCTAAAAGACGCGTCGCCACGCCACCGCCCCGCGGGCGCAAGCTCTCAAAAAACAATCCGTGTTCAATTTGTTCGCTGTTAGCAAGACGTCTCCTTAATCCTCGATATACGTCAGATCCTAGCAAAAAGGTCGCAATACAATCGTGGATTAAACTAGCTTTGTGCCTTGTATGTGGAAGACTGCCACCTGCTTTCAGAGTCATGTAATGCGTAGTAAACACAAGTAATGTAACTTTTTGTGCCTCTTTCCTTAATATATAGGAAGTACTGTTCACAGTGTTCTTGAGTGGAGACGTGACTTGGCAAACGTAGTGTAGGACGCCCTCCGGCCAGGTGGGATGACGATCTGCGAAAGACTGCAGGCAGATGCTGGATGCGGCAAGCTGAAGACAGGGCGCTATGGCGCTCATTAGAGGAGGCCTATGTCCAGCAGTGGACTAATAGGCTGCTGATGATGATGATGATGACTGTTCACAGGGAAATAAAATTAAAATTGTGAGACAGGGATGATGCCCGTTCCCAGAATTATTTACGCAATATTATCATCAGCCAGAATAATTTCTAAAAAATCTATTCATAGAAATAAAAAAAAAAAAAATCTATTTACAGAAATCGAAATAACTTCTAACCTAAGTAATCTAAATTATTATCAACATTCATAATTTGTCTTATTCCTACAAATAGTCAAACCTTATACAACCTTATATCAGTTTTAAAAGTAACGATTCAGTAGGCAAATAAGCAAATTCGATGACCCAACCTAAACATAGATCATGAATACCTACATGGAACAGGAATATGTAATTAACGAGATGGCACCACGCTTCAATAGCAGATATGTCGAGTTTGCCGCAACAGATTACAACTTAACCGGGGGATACAGAGATGACTATTGTATTAAGTTCGTCGGGAGCGTCGTATTGTCACATCCATTAAGGCGGGCGGGCGGGGCCTCGGCGAGTCACGCCCGCGCCCGCCCTTCCACCCCGCACGCGCGAGGCGCCCACTCCGACTCACTAACACGATTTACTCGCAATCGTATCACGCATCTTATTAGCTCCTCGGTACTTTCAACACTTTTCCGCGTCCGACGTTAATTCATAAAACTTCCGTGGTTTTATTAATTTTTTTTTAATTTAAAAATTTAAACGTCATATTTTAAATATTTTGAGACTCCTTATTTTGTGTTGATATATAAACTCCGCTAGCTATTGGTGAAAAATGCGCTGAGGATTCGGTAGAGTGCAGTGGATGATGAAAAGAACAGAGTATAGTTGATTTCTGAGTGCGATGTGTTGGTGAGAAGGAGGTTGTGAGTGGAGAAGGCAAGGCAGTGTGGCGACGTCACAGCGCGAGCGGGAGGGCATGGGCGCGGGCGGCGCGTGCGGCGGCGGCTGGGCGCGCGAAGCCCCGGCGCTGCTCAGCACGGCCCTGCTGCTGGGCGGCGGCTCGCTGCCGGAGCGCCCGCCGCCGCCACTCTTCACCATCGACAGCATCCTGGCGCCGAGGCCTCAACCCCTACCGCCACTGCAGCTGCATCACCTCGCGCATTCGCCCTTTAGAGCTCACGATCTCTTTGGTACGTCCAATGAGCTGTTATTGCTGGCTGGTGAGAAATAATTTTGACAAATAAAACGTTAACTCTAAGTTTAAAAGTTAATCTACCTATTTAAGTTCTTCCGTACCTACTTATCTAGTGCCGAAAACAAAAGGTCTGTTACATTGGGGTTAAATGGTATTGTCGTCATAGTCCAGCATTATTATTTTATTAATCTACTTTATTCACAAAGAAAATGACAATAAAATAATAGAAATAAATTAGATCTAGTATTTACAATTGAAACAATTGAGCTAACTGCAGACCGTTGCAAACAATCTACAGGTAGCTCAACTGATCCATATCAATACCAGTCGGTAGCGTCCCCAAGACGCTGGCTGCATTGCCCCGCTGTACGGCAATGCTGATGCGCTGCGCCAGATACTGCCCAGCTCTCGGGTCACGCTTTGCTTCGACCAGACGCTCAGATAATTTTTTTAAACCCGAAGAGCCTCGGTACCCCACAGACCAAGGGTCTCGACTCCAATGGGAGCAAATGTGTAGGCTCTGTCGAGCGTGCATATTTGCGCCTCTTGACATCTTCGTACATTAATCAACTTACTTAGGAATAAGCTCCTTTATTAGGTCATGGCTAGGCTCTAGAATTTCATAGTGACTTAATGTAGGTAGAACTTACTTAAGTTAGAAGATAGAGAATAATTTTAGGTATAGAAACTTATGCAAAAATGCATTTATCAGTGTAGAAGCTTTTCGACTATGACTGTAGGTTAGGTAAAGTATATTCTCTACCACGGGCGCAGCCACGTTTTAGTATCGGGGGGGGGGGGGGGGGGGGGGGGGTTTCAAACGACTAAAAGTGCATGAAATCACCATCATATATGGCCATGGCCGTGGGCGGGCCGTGGCCGTGGACGTTGGCCTGGGCGTGGGCAAAGCCGTGGGCGTGGCCGTGGGCAAAGCTATTTTATTCTATTACGGCTCTGACCCAGAGTGTCCCCCCCAAAGACTTAGGCTAGGACCGCTCCCGTCGCACTTGTCTAAGTACTCCAAATCCGCAACTTTTTTAGTAGGGGAGGCGATAGTCATAGCTGCTCCAGGCACTGCTTTGACGACAGATGTTCTTCCTTCAGGCAGCACTGCCAAATACATATAAATTGCCTCTACTTCTAATTGTAATAGGTACTATTTCTAATTTGTTCTATATTTTTTTTTACTATAGTCTAGCATACATTTCTGAATACACTAGAATAACATTACATAGATAGCCATAGATTTGACTAATGGATAATTTTGTTTTAACTTAATTTTATAAAAAACATATCACTAAGAACGTGTCCATCGGCACTTTTATTACATATTATTTAGCACTTATTGTCTCTATTTAAGGGGAAGACACTTGGTTCATGTGTTTTTTAAAATTAGCACTTATGCACTTTCAATAACTATCACTAACTCGAAAGGTTTAGTTCTCTTGAGCTCTGTCCGTGTTGTCGAGGAGCTGTATAGCCTCGACGTTCACATGATGATGAAGCCTCAGTTCATGTGCCTCTGCGTATTTTTGTATTATTCTATCGATTAATTCACCGATTCGTTTCCGAATCGAATCCGACGGATCTTTAAAACGCTATTTTGTTTTCGCCTCGGGTTGATGATCCAAAATTCGAAGCGAATCTGTTGACTAATAGCCATGTCAATGAGGAGGAGCTCTTTATTTCGAGTAAAGATATTCTGTCTACAAATTACCCCTTCAATTTAACGACTGGCCGCAAAATTTGAAGGTCACACACCAGATAATGCCGGTAGTAGGTATTTTAGGGTGTTTCGTAATCAATTGTTGAATTGAAAATCTAAAATCTAATTGATAATCTAAAATCTAATTGAAAATCTAAAATCAAATCTAGGAATGGGATGATAATATCTTTAATTGTTAACTTTTAGGGGGGTGGTATATTAAAACCCTACGACTTTACTTTGAACCATCATAATATAAAAACCGCTGCTTTTCACTAAACATAGTTTTAAACACTCATAGAAAATAAACTTTCTTACATAAAAAATACGGTTCCTCACTATCGGAGATAAATTACTCAGACAAACAAACAATCTCTCACCATAGACGCATACTTATCTTACCTTCTTCCTTTACTTCGTCGGGGGTAAAACAAAACCTTTTACACATTTTTGAAAATAGGTACCTAGATTAATATTGTGAACTGCGATTTAAGTAGGTAGGTAATTTTTGTTTGGATGTAAGTTATTCAGACGTACACTTAATTAATTAGTACCTACTCATTTCAATATCGCGCAACAAAATCGATGAAAAGTTGTGAGAGTTCTGAGTGACAACATAAAAATAAATATATTATTTAGGCGTTTCTTTGCGGAAGTTCATTGCAAAATATTAGGATAAAAAATATTTAGTAATAATTCCGCGCAAAGCCTTATTTTCTTATGAGATTCATCGAAATGAAATTCATAACATGACAATGATACAGTACAAAAAATACCTGGGTAAGTATACGTAGATTACGTAGTAAGGTACTTTTTTTCTAATTTTGTAACAAAAACATCAATTTTGAAGAAATGCAATCCCTCCGTCTCTAGACATAATACCTGCATGCTACGCGCCGCCGCGCCCCGGTGCTACGAAGTGCTACAAATTGCTACGAAAATTGTTGACACTTGTATTTTTCTATTCAATGATTTATTCTAGATTAGGGATTGCCGATATCAAGCGGTTAAAAAGCTTGTAATATTGGATGAACATAGGAATTCCTTGGTTATTTTTTTTCTAGATATTCAAGACTACTCTGTGAGATTGCCAATGTAAAGCGGTTAAAAATCTTAAAATAGATCAGATAGATCCTTGTTTAATTTTTTTGCTTATATTCCAGTAATAATTATTACTGGAATATAAGCATTATAAGCATTATTATAATAAGAAGACACCTTAGGAACAACATGAGAAAACGTTTATTTACATGTTATACCTATCTAGACCACGTCCGTGTTGATTTTAGGCTAGGTTCACATTTGGTCGAACCGTCAGTTTTACCGGAAAGACAAACGTTACGGATGCATTATTGGCATACATTATGTATTTCAATAGCGCTGTTCACATTAGAGCGACCTGTATTATATTCCATACTAGCTTCTGCCCGCGGTTTCCCACGCACTTTACCGGGATTAAAAGTAGCCTTACCCCCTGGGATATCATCTACTCCTACCAAAATTCATTAAGATCCCTTGAGCCGTTTAGAGGTGAAAAGGTAACAAGCAGACGGACAGAATTACTTTCGAATTTATAATATAATAGGATGGATAATTTCGTTCCGGTAAAATCGTCGATTCCACCTAATATGAACCCAGCCAGTAATTTGGGACGCCGGTGTTGAGCTATACGTACCTAAATATGCGTTTCATCTTATAAGCTTCTGACAATGTACGACATGACCTAAAAAAATATAAGTTTTAGATCCATACGCGAAGTATACTACAATTCCGTAAAGAGAATAACGAAGTACGGGGTACCATAGGGTAGTAATCTGGGACCCCTTTTGTTCATAATGTACATAAACGATTTGCCAAAAGCCACCACACACTCCATGATATTGTTTACAGATGATACTGTGGTGACCATAGAATGTAAAAATATTGAAGCATACAAAGATGATATCGATTAATCCTTGACTGACGTAGCTAGATAATAATAATTAAAAAATTAATCCATCTAAAATTACATAATTTTTTTCAACAACGTGACTCCACTGCTACATAAATCTTTGAAATTAATGAATTAGAATACCTAATACAATACTAGAAAATAACGAAATTTTTGGGATTCAATATTGATTGCACATTTAGCTTTTATGTAAAATAAATACAGTAATGCGTATCCCACTTAGCTACATCTTCACTAATATTATAAAGAGTTAGCATTTGTATTTTTGTTTGTTAGTAACGAATAAACTCAAAAAGTACTAGACCGATACCAAAAATTCTTTGTCCATTAGAATGCTACATTATCCCTGAGTAACATAGGCTATATTTATATGTTTAAAAAATAGATGTCCACCCCTGCGAAGCCGGGACGGGCTGCTAGTAATATTATAAATGCGAAAGTGTGAATGTTTGTTACCACGTAGTACCTATCTCCGTAACTACTTAACCAATTTAGATGAAATTGGATATGTACCTAGTAAGTTTAAGTTCCAGAATAACACATCGGCTAATAGCAAAAACTAGCCTCTGAGGGGGTTCAAATGGGTAGTAAACTTTCTATGAAAAATTATTATTCCTTGGTCCGATTCACTCAAAACTCGGTATAAATAAACTATTAAGTAATTAATGAATGATGTATTTTTTATTTTTACAAAACTACCCCTAGGGGGTGTACAATAAATTTCTGAAATGTCGACGCGGGCGAAGCCGCGGGTCGCAGCTAATGTTTTATATAAATTAACACCATTACAGTAATCGTTGAAACACTATATTGTAAGTTGATATCACGGTCTTAAATTGTATCTCGCGTCAGATACAGATTGATTTTTTTGGAGAAAGTCTACTGACGTTTGTAAAGCTGTTTAAACATCAAATAAAACCGGCCAAGTGCGTGTCCACTCGATTGTTACGGATGATGGCCCCCTTTATTGTTAATTGTATGGGATAATACCCTTTAAAATAAAATTAAATATTTTTATAATATGTTGTTATAGCGACAAGGGAAATACATACCTAAGCTGTAAAAGTTTCAACTGTCTACCTTTTACGGTTCATGAAAATGCTCGCTGACAGACGGACAGACAGACAGACAGCGGAGGCTCAGTAATAGTAGTAGTAGATGTTTAATCTCGACGCCCAAGACTTGTAAGAAATTCTTCATAGAGCACAATTACTTAAATGTTCCTTCGTTGTATGTTTTGGAAAATGCTATGCTCGTAAATAATAATGGATAATTAAGTAAATAATGTCCGATGTCGTTATACGGAATAGACGAGAAAATAATTAAATTTGCGTCGCGAACACTAAAACCGCTTTCATGTGCAAAAGTGTCTTCATAAATATCACTAATTGAAATCCAAAAACTAATTGCTATTTCATTAAAATCTACCTAAAATCTGCTAAAAATAAGCAAATTAACTCTTATTGTCTCTTTATCTGTAGTCACAATATACAGTGCTGATTATCTCATCATAGTGTAGGTACTTGCTATTTAAAGAGGATGAGATATTTTTTCACTGTATTATGTATTTATGTACACATTTACACAGAATTTTATTGGATAGGCACACTTTAGAGTCAAGTGTGATGGAATCATCATTATATTTAATTGTTTTTTGTGTGATTTATCAGATAAAGTGTATAATAGAAGGTAGGTATCGTAGGTTGATGAATAAAGCAAACTTCAAAAACTAAAAAAATAAACTTTGTTCAAAAATACCTCTAACAATTTCCATAAAACCAGCAGTTTTTAAAGAAATTAATATTATGACAGGCAACCCTAATACCCGCAGGATATTTTTGAATAACAGAACGCTTTTGAGAAAAGAAAGAGATAAGCCATTATTCCCTAAAGACGGGTGAGGCGAAAAAAATACTAAGTCGTTTGTTTTTGTATGATTATTCGGTTATTAGGGTTACTCTTGACAATTTATTATAGTTAAATCTTATTATCAAAGTAGTAGTAAATTAGTAACTATAATACTAATACTTACCCTAATAACCGAATAATCACTAGTACGGGTACCTAACTAGAGCGGATATTTATTTGTTTAACAAAGTTTATTGTGTATTTCTGTGTAGATCTTAGTATACAAATAAATATTCATATACAATGTAAAAAATGTACCTGGAGCTAATGCTACTTGTTTACCACGTTTAAGGTTAGACCTTCCAACTTAGAATTTTTAACAAAATTTTATCTTTTTTATGAATTGCATAAAATAGATAAACTTTATCAGTCCGTAGAATTTTAAGATAATGGAAAAACAGTATTTTACTCAACAATAATAAAAACTAAGTGTTTCTACATGGAATTAACTTTTCTGTGTAAACACCCTGCGTCTTTTCTGATTAGTCGGTAAGGTTTCGCCATGACATCAGCACGCTTGCAATACGCGGTACCGAAACCTTACCGCGCCTATATTTACTTACATGGAGCGTTCCTGATTAGGCGGTAAGCGCGGTAAAATCTTGGATGACGCGTGCAATAAATAAACTATTTTTATTATGACTGTTTACGCACGGTCGCCCGACGGCGGCGGCGGTGGAAATAGTATTATCGAGGTACTTACCAGATTGAAGACGTCAGGTCGGTCATGTTTATTATTAAAGGGAACGAAAAATGTTTAAAGCCTTACTCCTATTGCTAAGTATAATAAGTTTACCCATAGTAAAAAAGTAAATAGACTTCCAATAGGAATCGAATTCCCCGCGTTCGCAATGCCGTGTTGCGCTCGTGTTCATGTGAACGAGTTTATGCATAATTAATTAATTACAAGTCCGTACAAGAAAGAAGAAACCGTTTTTATAGTGGATAAAAACGGGCAACACTGTACGGCACGGTCTCATATGCCATATGTATGTGAAAAGGGCCGAAAACTACATTACTTGATTACGTCACAAGCGGCTCAGGACCTTTATTCTTTCTTCTATGACATAGGAGATTTCTTGCCCAAAACGTGTGATATCATAACGTGTTCTAAACGCAAACGCGATTCCTAAACGCGCCTTGGTGTGGAATCGAAGAAATGTATTCTGTATGCCACAAGACTAGTTGTCTAGGCCCCGTGTTTTGTTTTTCAATTATTTCACATTATTCGTTCAAAATATTAGATCCGGTCCTCTATGACAGTTATCGGTTTGTATTTTTAACTCAAGTAATAAATATCTTGAATTATAAGCTTGCTCAACCATAACTTTAGTGTGATTTGAACATTTAGAGCCCAAAAATAATGATTTGCATTAGGTATCATTCAAAAATCACGCATGACTAGTTTCGGAACGATTATTTTTCATTGTTTGTTTTGAATAGCATAACCTAAAAATGTATCATTATATTATACCAAACAATATACATTCAGTGAAGCAGCAAAAAAATAGATATTATTCTATGAGCCGTAGCAACTATTGTAGGGACACACTAATCTGTGCCTTAACACGCTAGGAGCAAGCGCGTTTATTTGACATTTCAAATCGTGCCCCAATCGCACCGTGTCACGGTTGAGAATGACATAGGTAGGTATATTATTTGGCATAGGGACTACTGTTTGTTCGATTCCACGCCACTCTGTCTTGTCGTATCTGTGAAACGCGTTTGGATTTTCAATAGTGAATAAGGCTCCTGCATAATTTTTTGCAGACAAGTGTGAAAGTGCAGGAGGTGCAGTAAGCTTTCGACATCCGAGCGTGCTGATGTTGTACCGAAACCTTACCGAGTAATCAGAAAACAGGCTAACTACAAGAACTTAAAAACTTACTAATTATTTAAAATTATTTATTCGAACTATATCAACATCAAGCAATCATAACCAGGAAACATCTTTTATTGTAGTCAAATCGATATGGCTTACGGTCGCCGAGTTGCAGTCAATGTTGCCACGAGGAAAAAAGCCGTCGATAGCTCCTTGGTAACGCACCGATGCCGGCGGGCTTAAAAGCTTTTACATTTCGCAAGAAACACTGAATACACGCCTCCCCAGGGTGCTCTATGCAAAAATATTCAATTTTTATTCGTAATATTTCGAACGTGGCGAGCTCAAGGGTTCTAAGCCGGGATATTCACGCTACGCCAACTGTGATGTATATTAGTGTTGATGTTGGTGGACAGACGGAACAAAAATCTTAAATACTGTGAATCGACAGCTAAGCGATTAAATCCTTTCTTTCTAAGCTTTGGTTGGCTCTATTGCACTCATCGTATCATTTCGGGTGTTGGTAGATAGATAGATAGATAGATAGATAGATAATACTTTATTGCACCACACAAAGACAGATAACAATACAGAAATTAATGCTAAGAGTAGACGAAGTACAAAGGCGGCCTTATCGCTATGAGCGATCTCTTCCAGGCAACCTTGGGATGGACTGGACATGTAAGAACAAAATAGACGGTGGCACCCGAAAAATATCAATAAAAAATAAAATAATACTTACACTACATACTATAATACCTACATTTATAACCTACAAACAATTTAATAAACTTACATAAACATAAAATAAAGTTATCTAACTTTGCAAGGATAGATAATACTGATGAAGCAGTTTTTTAAAGATAGGAAGTGATTTGGCACGTCTGATGTCCAGGGGGAGAGCATTCCATAGACGGGTAGCTTGTACAGTGAAAGATTTGTCGTAGAAAGTGGTAGTGTGGGCAGGAACTTTTAAGACGAGTGTTTCAGAGGAACGCAAAGAGAGAGAGTGAGAGTCAGATAGGAATTCAAAGCGCTCCTTGAGATAGGAAGGGCTAGGAGGATAGAACAATATACTGTACAAGAGAGATAGTATGTGAGTATTCCTGCGAAGTCGAATGGGCAACCACTTGAGTTTAGCGCGATATTCTGAAACGTGATCATATTTGCGAAGGCCAAATATGAACCTAATGCTGAAATTTTGGAGGCGCTCAAGCTTGTTTAATTGGTCTTCAGTGAGGTCCGGATAGCAAGCGTCGGCGTAATCGAGAATGGGGAGCAAAAGGGACTGGGCAAGTGTCACCTTAGTGGACGTCGGGAGGAAATTTCGCAGTCGCCGCAGTGAGCCAGCCGATGCGAACATTTTTCGGCTAAGTTCAGCCAATTGCGGACCCCAGGACAACTCAGTGTCAAGAATCAGACCCAGGTTTTTGACGGATTTACTAATTGGAATTGACACACCATCAAAATATATAGGGCATAAGGCCGTTATATCAATCTTAGATATCGTTCTTGAGCTGCCTACAACGATGACTTGCGTCTTTCTGGGGTTCACCAGAAGACCATGTGCTTTACTCCACGCAAGGATGCGCGAAAGATCATCATTTATATTGTCAATAGCGGACGTAAGGCCTAAAATTGGAGCTTGTTGGTAAATCTGGAGATCATCAGCGTATAGGTGGTAAGAACTGGACAAAGATTCGGATATAGAGTTAATAAAAATTGCAAAAAGAAGAGGAGAAAGTACGCCGCCCTGTGGAACACCAGCGGTAACATCGCACCAAGATGAAAATTCATCATCAAGGCGGATGCGTTGCCGGCGACCAAACAGATAACTATGAAACCAGTCAGTAACCATTGGAGATATGTTGAGAGAACGAAGCACAGCAAGAAGAATGTCAAAGTCGACATTGTTGAAAGCGTTACTAAAATCAAGCAACGACAATACAGTCACCAGCCCGCCGTCCATACCCCGGCGAATGTCATCCGTAATTTTGGTGAGGGCTGTCATAGTGCTATGACCATGACGGAAACCAGATTGAAGAGGATTCAATAGGGAGTTGCTAGAGAGAAATCGGCTGAGTTGATTGTGTACCAGACGCTCTAGCACCTTAGAGAGAAAAGGGAGAATAGAAATAGGACGGAAATCGGAAAAACAGGAGGGTCTGGATTTTTTAGGGAGAGGAATAATCTGAGCATTTTTCCAAATGCTAGGGAAAGTGCTGGTGATAATGGAGTGGTTAAGGATGTGGACAAGTACGTGAATAACATCGTCGAGAATGGGCAGCAGCATATTACGACTTATGTTGTCATCGCCGACTGCATTTGATGTGATCGACATGACGCTTCTCCTAACATCACAATCGGAAAACTGACTTAGAAAAAAGGGTGAAGTCACAGGGGTTGGTGAGTGAGAAAGAGCCCGCAGAGTGTTAGATTTAGTTGTCCCATCAAATTGGGAAGACGAGGAGAAGTGTCGATTTAAGGAATCAACATCTATATCTTTAGGAAGTGTGTCGTTAGGTGATTTGCCAACCCCTAGTGTTCGAAGAAACTTCCAAACTTTAGAAGGGTCTTGATTTTGGACAGAGTTGTGGATATAACGGCGTTGGGCGTCCCTACACACCTTGTTACACAGATTCCTCCGCTCGACATATTTAGCAACATTCGCATCCGAGGGACAACATTTAACTTTAAACTTGGCTATATTCTTGCGATGGATAATATGTTTAATGCGATCTGTGAGCCAAGGCGCTGGCAGATGCTTTAATTTAATTTTTCTGAGCGGCGCATGTTTGTCGTACAAGCTTATTAGGGCAGAGTTGAACGAGCTGATCTTGTCATCAGTAGTAGCAGCGTTCTCTACCTCCGACCAATCTATCTGTCGTGCATCCTCACGAAGATTTTCCAAGTCTATACCGTTAAAATTACGCTGAGTAATGATTTTAGGCTTAGCTTTCGGCGGGCGGAGTTTATAGGACATGAATATGAGATCGTGATAAGAATAGGCGTCCGCGGGGCATTGCCCGTGCTTATGAACATTATTAATGGAAGAGACAAGAATAAGGTCTAGAAGAGAAGGGGTACAGTTTGGAAAATGGTGCGTAGCACTTAAAGGAAGAATGTTTAGATTATTGGAGGAGACAAGGGATTCTAAATTATGAGTACGAGAGTCACGTTTGAGGAGGCACGTATTGAAATCGCCCATGATTATAGTGTGACTATATAAAGGGGCAAAATCTTCGAGGAGCTTATCAAATGAGGAAAAGAAGTTAACGCGAAGGGAAGGGCTGTAATAGACTCCAAGAAGGACTTTAGTGTGTACGAGGCTAATCTCAATAAGGAGATGTTCTCCCGCACCCGACGGAGGCGGCGATGAGGACGTGCTGACCACAGAGTAGGGGATATGTGCACGGAGGTAAATAGCCACGCCTCCGCCACCACAGTGGACGCGGTCGTTCCTTATAAGAACGAAACCAGGAAGTGAGTATGACGTAGATGGAAGGGTTGGTTTCAAAAAAGACTCAGATACCAAAACTGCATCAATGGTTTTAAGATCAAACGACGCCAGCATATCCGGGTGGTGAGCAGGAATACTCTGTGCATTAATGTGCACAACGTTGAAGTTTTTTGGACAGTCAGAAAAATGGGACTCTAACGACTCGGAAAGAGTGGGAATGCTGCTGAAGCTGTCATCAGAGGTACTTAATGAGGAAGACGAAAACGATTTGAAAAAATCATCTTCACTGCCACTGCTATTCATCAATCAAGCTAATAATAATAAATATACCTAATAAAATCAAAATAAATAATTATAAATAAATATTAGATTTCTACTAAATTAAAATTAAAACTTTTGCTATTACTAAGTCCACCTGCCGGTTGTGCCATTCGATAGAGATTTACAGATACCACTTATCAAAAGAAAAGATACACACAAAACAGCGAGGAAAGTAGGTAAACTAAAATGAAACTGGTTTTTATATAACAACAAAATAATTAGATGAATCCTCCCGCCTTACAGTAAAGTAAACTATAGCCAAGGACCACGGAGCCAAGTCAGATTTATTGACAGTGACACAGTAACTTTATATGACAGTGGGATAAAATTGACATTTGATCGTTACTTGATTTGTTTGTCAATGTCATACAGTTGTCACTCGCTCACAAAATAAACAAAGGAAGCTATGAGATTTTATTGAGAATTTGAAGGTGATTCGAAATAAATTTGTAAGAGCCTAAGAACGCTTAGGTAATGAGCGATTGCGACCAGCTTGCAAGTTACTACAGACGGGAGGGGGACGAAAACTTACTCTACAAGGATGGACATCGTATTTCTACTTTCTAGACGTAGCTGCAGCCCCTCGCCGAGTTTTCTGCGCCGGCGCCACTGCCGCCGCTGTCTTGGATACCACTGGCTGAGGGGTCATCCCCGACGATGTCGCAGCCGACAGCGGCTCTCCAATCAACTTCTGGAGATCGCCCGTACAGTTCACTCGGTGGCGAACGGAGCCGTCGCCGGCCACATACACATTACCCTCTCTAGTCCAGCATTTGTTCACGCCGAAGTGCTGCCTCGCCTTCATGAATATTTCATGGCGGGCTTTAGTGAGGAATTCGGAGAGAGTGATGCCAGTGTCTTTCAGCTGAGCTTTGGAAAACCAAATCTTATCCCGTACACTGACATCACGTAGTTTGACCAGAATGGGCCTTGGCCGGTTAGGTACAGCACGCCCCATGCGATGGCACCGGTTGACATCGTTGCTTGAGAAGTTGCTCAAATTGAGTTTGCTGCTCACCACAGTGGATAAAACCGCAGCTGTGTCTTCCTTCTGCTGCTCAGGGACTCCATGGATGAGCAGGATTTTACGCCGGGTCCGCATCTCCAATCTGTCTATGGACTGTGTGGCTAGCTCCATTTGTTCCTGCAGTGTGCGAAACACAGTCATCGTAAAGGCCTTGTAGCTGGCGAACTCAGCTGCAAGTGAGGCCACAGTTGGTGAGGGGTTGACATTCTTCTGCAGTTCAGCCTCGAAGTAGTCCATGCGCTGCTTCAAATCTACCATCAGTTGCTGGGCATTTGACTGCAGCATTGCTGTATCCATCTTGTGTTGTGTTGAAGTGAGGTTATCCCAGACAATTAGTTACAGTGAAGTGAGCGCTTGGTAAATACAGGAGATAACACTTTCAGGCAGGCAGAAACTTTTAGTGATTCATATGGTACTATAATAAACCATGTAAGTTAATTTAAACTATTTGTTTTAATTAAATAAATATAGAGAGATTTTAGAAGTTGTTGATAGTAGGACTACCCTCGTCCAAAAAAAAAAGTAGAGTTCACTCTGTACCAAACCATGGAACCTCATTGATCCGTCGGTGAGCAGTGATATTTCCTAAAATTCTACGAATTTTCGCCACTAGCGCTGCGGAGAAGGCATTTGATAGGTCCCATATAATTGCGTTGGGGCTAATATAGGACACTGACGCCATTTGACGGCGACGTAGACAACGTTGGCAGCATTAGAAAAAGTGGGTTAATTCGGTTAAAATAAGTTCATATGACCTTCACCCCGAGTCCGATCATATCCTATAATATGGGACATGGAACTTATTAAATTTATCCCCAGAATCGATTTCAAAACAAAAGGGTGACGCTAAAATAACCACGCAACACATTTTATTATACTAAGTAACTGTTTATTGGAACCATGTTGTTTATCTCTATTAAACCTTTAATGTAGGCTAGGTCAACATCTCCACTAATATTTAAATTTTTTCCAGGGGTCGGCGGAGTCGGTGGGGTGCCCACAAGTGGGGGCTATGCGGGCCTCTACGGCGGGTACGCGGCCGCAGCCCTAGCCGGGCTAGCAGGCCCACCGCCTAAGCGCAAGCGACGGCATCGTACCATCTTCACGGAAGAGCAGCTGGAGCAACTTGAGAGCACCTTCGATAAGACACATTACCCCGATGTCGTGCTCAGAGAGCAGCTGGCGTTGCGCGTCGATCTGAAGGAGGAGAGAGTCGAGGTCAGTTTTGTTGGACTGTTTGTTTAATGCTGGTAGGGTATCTGCTGGAAAGAGATGCAGAGGCACAGCAAAGACTTATTGAAATTGAAATTGAAATTGAAAATTTATTTATTCAGACATAGTCATCCATTTTGTTAGTAACTTATGGTAGAGGTGAGTTGCGTTTCGAGTCTGCAGAAATTGTATCTATCACTTCATCACTCGGCAACGACAACGAAAATTTAGGTCGACTGAAAGCTAGCATTTACCAAATTAAGATAAATGCTCCACTTCAAATTACCAACTTAAAGATACTTAAACCAAAATCCACTTAAATCATAATTCCTAAAGAAAGGTTTTCTGAAATGTTTTTTACCACACAAAGAGTTTTCTATGGCTTCCTGTTTCTTTTCTTTGAACCGACAACAATTGAATGAGAAATGTGACGATATTAAGTTTTCGCTTAGAAAAACGAATTAATTTATTTACCAAGTACAAAGGAATCCTTACATAACTCAGTAATATAACCTACAAGATCTGAAAAGTTTCGTGCAATTCTCGGATTTGTAAAGACATAATCATTTCATTTATTCTAATAGGTTCTTTCTGGCTGCAGTGTTTTGTTTTACTAAAAAACAGAGTAATGTAACAATTTACCTACTAAATGACGGATCCTTAACTCTTCCAAGATTAACTCCCCATGTTTATAAGTAACGGTTGGTGAGATTAACAGTGCGTAACGTAGAGAAGTAGCAGAGAGATATGTCAACAGTGATTCAACATTTTTTGTCAACTGGTCTCCGATGTGGGTGGGCCGACACTGCGGTGCCCAAATATCCCACAAACCAATACACTTTTATCTTTAAATTTAGATTCTTCGCAAAAACATTTTGTAACTATAGCGAATAATATAGCGAAGTCTATGGGTCAGTTGGAAAATTGTATTAATTCAGCCCTATATAGTCTTCCGAAACTGACGTTATTAGAAAGAAAGAAAGAAAATCTATTTATTGGCTCACAAAGTTCCTTAAACATTAATAAAAAATACTATGTCCACCATGTGAACCAAAATGGTGGTTTATGGTGACGATTCTTATCAATTTTGGCTACGTTGCTAGAGAGGGAGAATACGTTAATGTTAAGGAGATGATTAGTGCTTTCAAATGCCTAGTGTACCTAAACTTGCCTTTTTTTTTTTTTTTGGAGGGGGGAAATGCCCTCGCACTTCCCTTCCGCCATGGGGGTGACGGAAGGGGGTATGTGGGACTCGAACCCACTAAAACCCCCCCGTGAAACGTCCACCGCCGTCATGGGGCGAGATGGGGTCGCGTTAGCATTCACCATCTCGCCCCGGCGGGTGGCCCGGGAACCGGTCCGGGCCTCGGCCTCAAGGAGGAGCAACCTTTTTACAGGTCACCCCTCAGACGCGTGGAGCCGTGCTAGCCGGCAGAGAGTCCCCCGACTCTCCACCAGTGGCCCCACTACGGGGGACGAAGGAGGCGGGCGAACCGCCCCCTTCGTCTCCCTGGACGTCTGCGCCGGAGCGGGTCAGATTGGGCGTCATCCTCCCTGACCCGCTCAGCGGCCTCCTTCTGCGACATAACCTCTTCGCAGAAGGAGACCATGGCCTGCCACTCCCTTTCGCCGTCGAGCATGGCGCTCACCACGCTCGGCAGCGAAAGGTCCCGGCCCAGGAACGCTGAAAGCGTGTGCCGCATGGGACCCCACGCAGCACACACCTCCAGCGTGTGGAGCGCCGTATCCTCCGGCGCCCCACATTCGTGGCAGACCGGGGTCGCCTCCCGTCTCGCGATCTGGTGCAGATACTTTCCAAAGCATCCATGCCCGGAAAGCACCTGCACCAATCGGAAGGTCAGCGACCCGAACCGCCGCCGCACCCACCTCCGGAGGACCGGCCTGATGGCGTCCACCGTCCACTGACCAGGGACCGGTGGTGCCAGGTCTTCTGCCCACCGCCGCAACAAGGCGTCCCGCGCCAGCCGCCGCATGCGCGTGACCTCCTCCCACACTGGGCGCTCCCCGGCAGATCTCCTCGCCGCCACGAAGTGATACACTTCCTAAACTTGCCTAACCGAACCTTTCCAACCTTTCTCTCTGCACTCTGAGCAAATGTTTGTGGCTTTCTTTGAAAACGTGCAAAGTATGACACTTAAGTTTAAATTACGAAGATATCTCAGCAATCATGCGTCGTTTCAACGACATCCAAGTCAAAAGTTGTACAGTAAACCGATGATCCGCAGGCTACGTTTCAGCAAACAAGAGAGCTGGTCAGAATGTGGCGTTGAAAGTAAGTCGGGTCGGGATATGTTTGTGCTACCGGTGTTGTGCGGTGTGTGCCGTGCACTCGAGGCTGCCACCCAGACGGTCAGCGTGCGGTGTTTGCGCACGCACTCCACTTTATCCGGCTGTGGCTGCGAATCGGACATCTTCTTGGAACTAATTTTGAGTAGAAAAAAGATTTATCGTTTGTTTGCACTTTGCAGTAGTGTCCTCGAGTTTTTGACTAGGTTTTTAGGTGTCGTTATGCACACAAGTACATATGTAAGTAGTGTACGATCTAAACTGGTAAACCTTATCTGAACCTACTTTATTTTTTGTCTGTTATTAACTGATTACTGTATTCTTATCCATCCATACCTAGATCACGTAACCGTACTGCATCCTGATTTACATATACTGACTTGGTATAACAAATGAAATCTTGAGTTACAAATTTACCTCGAACCTATTATCAAAAATCACAAAGATCAAAGCTCATGCGAGTTGGGTAATCAAATAACGAAGCCAGAAAGTCGAACGGAATGATTGTAACAAGGGAAGATAATTATAACTTATACGGCTTGAGAAAGCAACGGTCGACATGTGAAATTTACTTTAAGTGTAAACTTTTTATTAAGGAATCCATAGAAAATGATCGCGAGCGGAGTTTTACCCGGGAGCATTACCTTGGGGATAATAAAAAGGGACGCTGGCGGTTGAGAGCGCCGCGAAAATTAATCTAAGTTAATTAAATTTCATTTATTTATGGTGCCGGGGTCGCGAGGGGGCGGTAAAAGCACAACAATACGGCTAATGAGTGTCACTTTTGCGGCTTTTTCTCGGATAACAGAATTTTCCGATTTGCTTGAGTTCAGTGGTGAAATACTTAGATGATTTTATTATGCGTTAGAATTTTATTAGTAAAGAATCTAAGTAGATATACCTATGCATAAAGTTGTTGATGGTTACTCCATGCCACCAAATAAGCAGAGGTAGAGTACCTACGTAACTATTTGATAATGAAGGCTCAGTAATCAATTCTCGTGTTTCTATCAGAATTAGGTTTACGTACTTATTTACCTATCTCGACTTATAAAATGATACAACACCTATTTGTCCAGAAATGATAAGGTAGGTTAGGATACAAACTAAGATACAGATAACATCTTGAACCTGAAATAGGTACCTACTTACTTACTTTTATGATTAATTATAACCTCAGTGGCGCAGCGGACGAGAGTCCGCCTGCGATGCAAGAGGTTGCGGGTTCGATTCCCGCCTCGGAACAATTTGTGTACGATCTGCAGATATTCGTTCCCTTGGTCTGGATGCTTTCTATCTATAATAAAAAAATATCTATCTATGTATAATGTATTAAATATATCAATTATCTAGTACCCATAACACAAGCTTTGAGTAGCTTACTTTGAGGCTAGATGGTGCTGTGTGGATTGTCCAGCATTATTTATTTATTTATTATCTATCTAAAAGTAGTCTTGTAGATACTTACTAGGAAATCACAGGGTGCACAGAAACCTTGTAAAGTCTAAAACTTTACAAAATTTAATTTAGTTATGATGAAACTAAGAAGTTAAGACAAATACGTGGGTACGAATAAAAAAAAGAAAATTTGTTTATTTATTATGTTAGTTTGGAGAAGCGTGTAATATCTGAAACTACTAATAAATAAATATAATAAATAATAAATAATGCTGGACAATTCACACAGCATTATCTAGCCCCAAGCTAAGCAGAGCTTGTGTTATGGGTACTAGATAACCTATATACTTAATACAATACACTACATAGATAGATATTTTTTTTATACATAGAAAACACCCAGACCAACGGAACAAATTTCTGCAGATCGTACACAAATTTGTTCCGAGGCGGGAATCGAACCCGTAACCTCCTGCGTCGCAGGCGGACCTTCGCCCGCTGCGCCACAGAGGTCGTCAGACTAGTAAACAATCTTTCACTATAATGAATACAAAGCTACAAAATCCCTGAGTGACAAGGGCATTTTCTTTGGCTATTTTATGTTTTTCCCCGTATCATTATATCAGAAGTTGCGAAAAACATAATAAAGGAATTATCAAATAAACTATTATAAAATGATATTATTATTACAAACTATTATTATAAATTCACAAGTCAAAAATCTAGGATTTGTCGGTGTAATAGGTAATGCAATTTCCTTCACTTTTCTCTCTCAATGCAATATCTTTTATTTTTTCGTGTCGTATACAACATAACATCGACTTTCTCGTTGATCTGACTCTAGATGCCCGCGGCTTCGCACGCATTGTGTTCTGGATGTTTTCTATGTATAATAACAATATTTATCTAGGTAGTGTATTGTATTAAGTATATCAGTTTTCTAGTACCTTAACTCAAGCTCTGCTTAGCTTGGGGATAGATAATGCTGTCTGAATTGTCCAACATTATTTAATTATATCCTATGGGAACTGATTAATGGGATAAAAAGCATATGTTTGAATCCAGGATTAGAATTACTTGTATGCAAAATTTCAGCCCGATCAGTTTAGTAGTTTTGGCTTGAAGAGGTAACAAACATCGATCCATCCATCCAAACTTTCGCGTTTATAATATTAGTGTGATTCTTAATCTTCCCCTTCCTCGTCTTTCTTCTAGATACTTTTCCTTGTATGATGTCACTTATGAAGTTGTCATGACGTAATGTCCAATCATTCTACCTCTTCCGTTTGAATGGTGTTCAAGGTCTATCAAAAACTTTTTCTCCTCATCTCTTTTCAACACCTCATAAGTAACCTTCATTCCTTTCCATTGTCCTCCAGCACCACATTTCAAACGCCTCATGATGCACCACATTTAGAACTCCTGATGAACAGATCCTGTCTCTATCCCACTTTTTCATGCTTCATGTTTCGCATCCATAGTGGGCTATGCGCCAAACATATGCTTAAACTTTTTCTTAACTTTTTGTTATATTTTGGATGTAAATTATGTGTTTTTGTTATGCCTAACAAACTATGTATATATACATATACATTTGTATATTGATATTATTCGCAATTAAGCAATGATAGGTACTATGTGTTGGTACTCTTATCTTCAGGAAAAATGAAGGTAAAGTCGCAAACGACAAAAAATCTAAAAAAATTCAATTTTACGTAATACCTACCGACGCCTCGTGCTGTTTTGTTTTGCCACATAAAACGTTTATGAAAATGTTATAGCTAGCTTTTTACCGTGAACTTTAGATATACCTACCTACTTACCGCTTCTTCAAAAAAAAAGGGTTCTCAGTTTCCCTAACGTATCTTTATTGTTCAAGCGTTCTCAAACTTTTCTGAAATACTCGGAAATTCAGTCGAACATTACGAAACAAAGTTAGTTGGTGTTCTTTTGTTGCCTTTCATCGGATTTTAAAAGAATTTTAGGTAAGTACCTAACCACAGTGTGTTTGTAATCTATGATAGTAACACT